>CM035172.1:130618102-131106101 GCA_020205615.1 Panax quinquefolius | reverse complement strand
ATAATAAAACAGAGGAAGAATTCTTTATATTTATCACTTCAACTTTAACAAAGAATGACCATATATAAAAAGTATTACAAATGAACCTATTCTTGGCTAAGCTAATTTTAAGGCTAGAAAAAAATATTTCATCTATATATAGCAGGTTATCAATCAATCTTGATTCGTAGTGATTGCCAATCATGGATCTTTCTTCCCATAACAACTCCAGATGACAACTTACGCCAACAGTGGTGGGAAAAATTTAATTTAATTGATTTTGAATCCCAATCAATGGTGGGAGAGACACACAAATTTAACCGTCATCTTTAAAAAAAGATAATGAAGTAGTTCTCTTAAATGCCAACCATGCTTGAACACCTCTTGAAAATAAGAGTCATAAAAAGAATAAGGAAAGAAATAAATTAATGCACTTGTATTCAATATGGAGAAATCAAGGCACATATTGAGTAAGTTGAGGAAGACTTCTTATATGCTGAACGAAGAGAAGAGGGCACACTTAATAAGGTTAGAAAACAGTTTTCAAAGTTATCTGTTGGAAGCAAGGGCAAAGGCAAAAACAAAAGGGTTAAGAGATGGAGGTATATGCATGATATTGAAGATCTTGTGGGCAAGACAAATAAATACAATAATGAGTAGGCTAAAGCTACTAAGTTAATAAAGAAAGGTAGACCACCAAAAATTGCAAATGGCTCATTATAAGAAGGAGACATTGCTCGTAGAAATAAGATGATTTTGAAAACCATGGAAGTTGGTATAGAATTGAGTTTAATTCAAAGGAATTCTGTAGCAGAACAAAAGGTAAAAGAAAAAATTGTAGAAATTTTCAAGAAGTCTAATGAGGAGGATAAGTAAGAATTCTAAATGAAAAAAGTTTGTTGTTAATATTTTTAGGAATATTGAGTTACCGGCTTAGTCGCTTTGCCGAGATCAAGGGTTTTCTTTGATGCATTAGAGTTTGTGTGAGTTGTAATTTTAATTTATACTCAATATAATTATAATGGTTCTCTTTAAAGTATATGATTTTTCAAAGTGAATCGATTTTTTAGCATGATTTTTTGATATTTCCATACTGGTGCTTACTCACAAGCATACAATAGAATCTCATTCATATGAAAAGGCAAATAACCATGAAATATCAAAAACAAATATAAAAATAGTGCTCCCCTTTTTTCAAAATAGATCTTATAGCAAGAAGTTACATATATTGGGAATGTTTTGGCTAAGAATTTAATGGGTGAGATGGGCATATGTACAGGTGTTATTACTACTCTTGGTAGAGAGATTCTTCCAAGAAGAGAATCAAAAGAGTAAAGAATTGCAATATTTTGGAAATTTCCATATACCTCTATTGTTGCTCAAAGATTTTTTTGGTTTTTGAAATTAGGATTAAGGTGATCAGGTTGTTCAAGTCTTGAGCAAAGTCAAAGTTTTGATTTTTATCTATTCATGTAGGATAGTGTTCAAGGGATAAGAATTGAGGAACCTATTTGATGTTCTATGGTCTCATTAATGTCCATTAAATCTAATGTTATTAGGTGTTCATGATTAGCTGGTTTTTCCCTTCTTTATTTTGATATTTTGTACTAATTCTCGGGGCCTTATTCAAAACTTGTGAATTCGCCACTTTGTACTTAGGTTTTGGGTATTAATGAATTTTATTTTGCCGATCAAAAAAAAAATCCCATACTGACAAGATCTTTATATTAAAAAATTATTGACTTTTGAAAATCACTTTTCAATATTCTTCAAACTCAAAATTAAAATTACTTATTAAAAATTTTGAAACAAAAAAATTGACAATTAGTAATACTTTTTAGATAGATTACAATATTTATCATTTTGTTGATTAAAATTAGAATAATTTATGTCAATTATGAGTTTGAAAAACTCGTATGTTGATTTTAAAAAGCCTACAATAATCAAATAATATGAAACTGATGGAGTGTACTTTTATAATACATTCAAAAAGTAAAAAAGCATATTGATGCGGCCAAAAAGTGTAGAGCCGAACTGGTCGTGTTGGAAATCTTTGAGTTGAGACAACCACACATGACACAGTTAGCAAAACACCTTAAGATCCACCCAGGGGTGTTTTTTCCGGGAGGACCCTTTGATCCCTAAGTAAGTATCATATAGAGAGATAATAATCATATTTTATAGAGGCTAAGATTATGCATACCTTGATGGATGAACTGATGGGGTATTTATAGGAACGTTCCCCCTGGTGGAGTATCCTCCAAGAAAGGAGATTCAATAATTGAGTCAACCTAGGATTGTATCCTTGGTCTGACTCAATAAAGAGTACATCACTTCGTAGAGTCCAGCTAGGATCCTTAGTTAGAGAATCCTCTAGAAGGTGTCCAAGGTCGTTTATTAAGATAATTAATTATTATAATTTTATTTAGATATTAATATATAAAAAAATTTGTTCAACATCTTACGTTATTTAATTATATTAATATTAGTTGTGTGACGCCCCCAAAATAGGTATACATCACCCATCTTGGGTCGCCAAATACATGGTACTGAATACAAATACAAACTTAATTATACAACAAGAGCTGAGAGTTTTTACACGAATATTGTCTCAAAGACAATATCCAAACTCAAATTCAATCCTCATTACATTTATTATCACACTAAATAGTGAGGATTACTAAAATGTACCATCTCGGACCATCACCCGCTTCCCGACTAGTCCCGACCATGCTCTCATTTCCTGAAGAGAATAATGAAAGCAAAAGAGTGAGCTCAACTAGCCCAGTAAGAAATATTAGGACTAAGATAATGCAGAATAAGTTATCGTTAGCCTTCAACAATGTTAAACTGATAGAATATAATAGACAACAAGTTTAACTGCATCGAAACAAACAATCCATTAGAAGAGTCAAGTAGAGCATGATATCTACTATCTTCTATGATTTAAAAAGGTTTTCACAACTTTATCGCTGAGACTCAGCTTAATAAGTAAACCACATCATCGAATCATCTCTGCACTACGGGCCAAGGATATTTATGTAATCATCAATGGTCATGATTATACCGAATAATCCCTGGTCATAATCATACCAACAACTGTCCATCAATGAACTACATGCCAATGAGGATTCTTACCACATCATTTATAACATTACGGGTCATGATTATACCGGATGATCCCTAGTCATAATCATATCAATCAACAGTCCATCTATGAACGTAAGCCAAAGATGACTTTCATCACAATATAAGCATGATGATGATGACAATGATATACGAATTCAATTAAATGAAAGCAAATGATAAATTTTAAAGATTTATAATTTAATATATCCAGAATTTAACAATATCCAAATTGTCAACATGATACTGCTTTGTGGAGTAAAATTCAAGAATAATATTCATGTATTAAAAATAATTTGGACAGTAAAGAAATAAATTTTTCGGTGAATAGTACCCCGTGAATAGTACCATGTGAATAGTATTTCAAGAATAGTACTCTATGAATAGTACCTTACATGAAAAGTGCCCCAATACCCGGTGTGAATAATATTTTAGTGAATAGTAACCAGTGAATAAGAACTTTATGAATAGTAATTTCTCGTGAATAAGTACCTCGCATGAAAAGTGGCCCAATACCCGAAAGGAATAATATTTTAATATTTTAGTGAATAATAACAAGTTGAATAGTAACAATATGAATAATACCGGTTAAAAATATTGATATTTAATAAGAAAGGTCGGATCAATATTTCAATGAAACGATCTCGGATGAAGCTTAAAACTCAAGGATATTCCACTAATTTCAAGGATTATAGAAGCAATACTTACCATAGTAAGTTTAGATTTAAGAATATGAAAAAAATAACATACGAAACTGCAAATGGATTTTCACCCGTCATACGGTACGTAATCCGCGTAGACATATTATTCCGACATATTAAAGGATGAATATGAAAAATAGTATTCCTTATGAATAGGAAAGAAATAATATCCTTACCTTACCTTGAGTAGATTTGATCTTTTAATGATAGTGAAGTGGCAGATACTTCTTCTTGATCTCTATAGTTCCTCTCTCTATAGTTTCTCTTGTGAGTTTCAATGAATTGGTGAGAATGAAAGAAGAATTAAGCTTCTATTTATAGGAGAATGGACTAAATAGTAACTTATTCACGAACGGTCAAGATTGATTTACTATTAGAACGGACGATCCATATTGATTACTATTAAAACAACAACCGACGGTCCAGATTAATTTACTATTAAAACCACAACCGACGGTTTTGATTTATTTACTTTAAAAACCACCACCGACGGTGCAGATTGATTTACTATTAAAACCACCATCGACGGTCCGTATTGATTTACTATTAAAATCACCACCAATGGTCCAGATTGATTTAATTTATTACACTTTAGTACCCCTAAAGTTTTCCAAGTTTGCAATATTCCCCTCTAACTTTTGTAATTCACTTATCTTCAATAAACACATTCTTAATACTTCAACAATTATTCATCATTAATATTATAACTCACAATATTTAACAACCAGATCATTTCCAGGAAAGATGGGGCTTTTCGATAAGGATTTTTCCCTATTGGCGCGCAATTAGGTGACCAAACATCTCCTCGACAGAACTTTCTAGACATCGTCAATATTGAAAATAATAATATGAATAACTTTGTTGTCTCAATTATTGATTAATAATATAAAATATTATGCAGATGATAATCTTGTGACAATAATTGAATCAAATAACGTGAGATACTATGCAACAATTCCATCGTAGCAATAATTGAGTAAACTTGAGTGGCTTTCACGTAAGCATCAATAATCAATACCGTAATGCTACTTCATGCAACCACACATGTATTAATGTATTTTTACCAATTGGGTATCTCAACAGTTTAACGATAAAACTTTCGTCGTTATTTTTATAAAAGATATTTATGTCGTTTTCTAACTAAGATAATACTTTTATTGTGGGGTCCACCAATGATTGTACAGTCGTACGAATATTCCCTGTTAAAATGAATATTCCCCGACCAATCGAATATTTTATAACAACTTGCATACTTTGCAAAATTTATAAATATCACCCTTAACTTCAACCTTTTATCAATTTAACCATTTATTAAATAGAATAATAATTATAAGAAAATTGGATACTTTCATTTCATATAATTCGGGGTCTTACAACCTCCCATCCTTATGAAATTTTGTCCTCGAAATTGGTGTACATACCTGGTATATCGAAGAGGTGAGGATACTTTGATTTCATTTCAGATTCTAACTCCCAGGTCATTTCCACAACATCCTGGGTTCTCTACAAAACTTTGACTTGAGGTATAACCTTGGAGCGTAGAATATGCACCTTATCCAAGATTTTAACAGGTACCTCTTCATACGTTAAATCTTCCGCTATTTCTTCCGGTTCTAACTCAATAATGTGGTTCGGGTCTTCCACATATTTACGTAACATAAATATGTGAAAAACGTTATGAACACGAGACATACTTGGCGGTAAGGCGAGTCTATAAGCCACAGTTCCTACTTGATCTAGGATTTCGAATGGCCCAATGAATCGAGGATTGAGCTTTTCTCTATTTCCAAATCTTGTAACTCCTTTCCATGGAGCAACACGTAACAACACATGATCTCCAACATGTGAGGTTTTTATACGTTGCCGGATCATTTGAATCTTTTCCATTGTCATGCGTACCAATTCCGGACCCAACAATGTTGCTTCACCCACCTCATCCTAGCATACTGGAGAACGACACTTGCGTCCATACAACGCCTCGAATGGAGCCATGCCAATATTTACTTGATAACTGTTGTTGTAGAAGAATTCCACTAATGGCAAGAACTTGTCCCAACTTCCTTTGAAGTCAAGGATACAGAGTCTTAATAAACCCTCAAGAGTTTGAATATTCCTCTTCGACTGCCCGTCTGTTTGAGGATGATATGCCGAACTAAATAGTAAATCCGTGCCCATAGCTTTTTGCAAACTAACCCAAAATCGTGAAGTGAATCTTGGGTCTCAATCAGAAACTATGGATACTGGTATGCCATGCAGTCTTACAATCTCATTTATGTATATACGAGCAAAATATTCAAGTGAATAAGTTTCTCGTATAGGTAAGAAATGAGCAGACTTGGTCAATTTATTAACAATCACCCAAATGCATTTATGCCTTGAGAAACCTTGGGAAGACCAGTAACAAAATCCATGGTAATGTGTTCCCACTTCCATTCTAGAATTTCAAGTGGTTGCAATGTACCTTTTGGCACTTGATGTTCCGCCTTGACTCGTTGACAAGTTAGACACCTTGAGATAAACTCCGCTTACCTCTCTCTTCATATTGCTCCACCAAAATGTATGTCAAGATCACGATACATTTGGTACTCCCAGATGGATTACAAATCTGTGTTAATAGCCTCCATTATGATATTATAGTTTAAATCAAGGTCATTTGGAACCAAAGTCTGGAGTTAACTCGTAGTATTCCTTCTTCATCGATTCTTGCTTCCGAAATAGCACCTTCTTTTACTTTCTTCTTCATACGTATTAGCTCTAGGTCCGTAGCTTGAGCAAATTTTAACTTTATCGATTAAAGTCTGTTCACTCAGTATATTTGTCATCATCATGTGGGTCCTGAGTCTTTATCTCTATCTCCATCCTTTGTAAAGTCATACAAAAATGGGCCTTTGCATTGACAATATCGCACTCGTATTCAAGATATGATCTTCTACTTCATGCTGGCCACTACCACGTTAGCTTTTCCAGGATGGTATTGAATTGTATGATCGTAATCTTTTAACAACTCAAGCCAACGTCGTTGCCGTATGTTGAGTTTCTTTTGAGTGATCTCCACTTTCTCCCCATACAGGTAATGTCTCCAGATCTTTAGTGCGAAAATGACAGCTTCCAACTCTAGATCATGAGTAGGTTAATTCCTCTTGTATTCTTTGAGTTATCTTGAGGCATAGGCTATGAATTTACCATGTTGCATGAGGACACATCCTAACCCTCTGCCTGAAACATCATTGTAGATTACAAATCCCTTCGAACCAAATGGTATTATCAGAACATACAGGTGCTGAAATGAGCCTCCTCTTGAGTTCTTGAAAACTCTTCTCACATTCCTCGCTCCAACCGAATTTTGTATCTTTTCGAGTCAGCTGAGTTAATGGAGTAGCGATTCGAGAAAATCCTTCCACGAATCTCTCCGATAATAACCAAATAAGCCCGAAAGCTACGTACTTGGCATCATTTGACTTAGGTTGCTCCCGACTTTGAATTGCTTCAATCTTTATCCGTCAATGATATTCTATGATTTGATATCACGTGCCCAAGGAATGCTACTTCCTCAAGCCAGAACTTACATTTCTTTAACTTGGCATACAATTTGTTCTCACGAAGCTTTTGTAGTATCAGCCTCAAGTGTTGCTCATGATCTTCACGACTTTTGGAGTAAATAAGAGTGTCATCAATAAAGACAACCACAAAATGATCCAAATATTCCTTGAATACTCGGTTCATCATATCCATGAAGGCAAAGGGAGCATTAGTCAATCCAAAAGATATGACTAGGAATTCATAATGCCTGTCTTCGAGTTTTGAAAGCCGCCTTTAGAATGTCATCGGTTAAATCTTCAATTGATGATATCCTCGAACGAAGGTCAATCTTTGAAAAGAATTTGGCGCCCTTATTTGGTCAAACAGTCATCAATACGTGGCAATGGGTACCTATTTTGATGGTGACATGATTCAACTCTTGATAATCAATACAAAGTCGCATACTCCCATCTTTCTTCTTCACGAATAGAATAGGAGCACCCCAAAGAGATGTACTAGGGCCAGAATGAAACCAATGTCTAACAATTCCTGCGAATCGGGTCTTTAACTCCTGAAGTTCAATAGGAGCCATTCGACACGGGACTTTGAAATGGGTTTTGTCTGGGTTCAAGGTCGATACAAAATTTAATTTCACGCTCTGGGTAGGAGCGAAAGTTCTTCGAGAATACGTCAGAAATTTATTAACAATGAAAATATCATTCAAATCGATTTATTTTTGTTTAAATTTGTGACTTGGGCTAAGAAAGCTTGACATCCGCTTTTTCGAATAAATGAATAGCTTTATGGCTTAATATGACAGTGATTGACTTTAGTGGTTTGGTCTTGAATTCTCATAATATGTAAGACCCCAACTTTTATGAATAAAGATTAATTTCTCTCAAAATATATTTTTGAATATTATGGTGTGGATATAATATAATGTTAGTTGTGGGTAATATTTACAAATTTTGCAAAAGTAAGCAAGTGGTTATATAATATTCGATTGGTGGGAATATTCATTTTAACGAGGGAATATTCGTATGCACGACAAGACAATCATTGGTGGACCCCATAACGGAAGTATTGTCGTAGTAAGAAAAGCGATGTAATTATCTTTTTTATAAAAATAACGGCGTAAGTGTTACTGCGAATTAAAAGCGTTGAACTACCCGGTAGTAAAAGTATAATAATAATGCTGTGGTTGCATAGTAGCCACCAGATTGGTTATTGATGCTTACGTGAGAAGTCACTCAATAATACTCAATTATTGCTTACAATAATTGTCGCATCATATCTCTTATATTATTGATTCGATTATTGTCACAGTATCATCTGCATAATATGTTATATTATTAAATCAATAATTGAGACGACAAAGTTATTCATATTATTAAATTGCAATATTCACAATGTCTAGAAGTTCTGTCAAGGAGAGGTTTGGTCACCTAATTACACGCCAATAGGGAGAAATTTTTATTGGAAAGCCCCATCTTTCCTGGGAACTACCTGGTTGTTAAATATTGTGAGTTATAATATTAATGATGAATAAGTTTGTGTTGATTAAAGATGAATTTTATAGTTTCATTGTGTTAAAATTATTTATGTTAGTGGAAATCGACATTTATTTCGATAATAATTGATGTCTGGAGGTTATATTGTTCAATCGGGTATTCGGAGTACTTTTCGTGTCGGAGTACTATTCACAAGTTACTATTCACGAGTTACTATTCACAAATTACTATTCACGGGGTACTATTCACCTGAAAAATATATTTCTTTTCAAATTCAAATCATTTTTGGGTACAATATTATTCCATGAGGAGATGTGATAATTTTTCGAATAGTTGGTTGAAGATATAATAATAGAAATCAATATGACAATTTGGTGGAAAGTTATAATAGTAAAATCAATATGGATCACCGGGGTTTAAAGTTTTAATAGTAAATCAAGATGAATGATTGCTTTAAGTTTTAATAATGTAAATCAATATAGACCGTCATTTAAAAAGTAAATCAATCTGGACTGCTCATGAATTAGTTACTATTCACCCATTCTCCTATAAATAGAAACTCATTCCTTCATTATTTCTTGAATTCACTAAAACTCTGAGAGAGAAACTATAGAGAGAAAGAAGAAAAGTATTATGCTACTTCACTACTCCAATATCCAGTTTCTTCTAAGGTAAGGGATATTATTTGTTGTACCCGTAAGGGGTGTTATTTCTTTCGTATTCATGAAGAGAACTTCTGTTATCCCATTCTTTATTATAATGTTGGAATAACCTGTATATGCGAAGTACCACATACATGGTGAAATTCTTACATTATTCCATTTTATTATTCGTTGAATAACTTTTGCTTTATGCTAAGTACCGCATACATGATGAAATTCTTCTAATATTCCGTTCTTTATTATTCTCGCTTTAATATCATGTATACGTAACGTTCTGCGGACCGGTTCCATTATTTATTATTCGGCTTAATATCCTCAATGCAATGCGTTTATGCACGACCGGTTCTATTATTTATTATTACGTTGGGAATAACTCGTCATGCTATCTATCGCGCGATGGTGAATCCTTCTATTATTCCATTCTTTATTATTCTCGTTGGAATAACTCTGCCTATGTGGATTACCACATGCATGGTGAATAATCCTTTGTATTCATTCCTTATTAAATTATGAAAATGATCAGATATCGTGGATTAATGCATGGCGGGTGAAGATCCATTTGCGCTTTCATATATTCTATGATACTCGGTTGGTTAAAGTTTTGGCTTCTATACTCCATGAAATTAGTAGAATATCCTCGGATATTTGCACTTCATCCGAAAGATCTTTTCATGGAAATATTCTTCTGAGCATTCTTGAATTTTACTCCACAAAGCAAAGATCGTGTTGACAATTTGGACGTTATTGAGTTCAGATAAATTAACTTATTAATCTTTAAAATTTATTCTTGAACTTGTTTTATTGAATTATTATGTCATTATCATCATCCTCATGCTTATATTGTAATGAAAGTCATCTTTGGCTTACATGCATAGATGGACTTAGTATGATTATGACCAGGGATCATTCGGTATAATCATGACCTGTAATGTTATAAATGATGTGGTAAAAGTCCTCAGTGGCCTATAATGCATTGATGGACAGTTTTTGCTATGATTATGACATAGATGATTAGATGATGAGGTTTATTTATTAAGCTGATCTCTTAGCGATAAAAATTAATGAAAACATTTTAAATCATAGAAGATAGTAGATATCATGCTCTACTTGACTCTTTTAATGGATTGCTTATTCCACTGCAGTTAAACTTGATGTCTATTGTATTTTATCAGTTTAACATTGTTGAAGACTATTGATAATTTATTCTGCATTATCTTAGTCATAATATTTCTTACTGGGCTAGTTGAGCTCACCCCTTCTTTCACTGTTCTCTTCAGGAAATGAAAATATAGCTGGGACGAGATGGGGAAAGGAGTGACGGTCCAGATGATAACATTAGTAGTCCTCACTATTCTGTTAAATAGTGTGACAATAAATGTAATGAGGACTCCTTTTAGTGTGAATATTGTCTAGATGACAATATTCCTATTAAAAATCTCAGTTTATGTATTGTCATATATTACACGACAGTTGTATAATTAAGTTTGTATTTATATTCTGTACCATGTATTTGGCGACTCAAGATGGGTGATGTATACCTATTTTGGGGGCGTCACATAATAGAATATGAAAGCTAACAACCTTACGAAAACAATCAATTTTTGCATGATGAGTAGTTAATCAATCAATCCCTAAAATCACATCAAACGCAAGTATTTTTAAGGAAATAAGATGGATAGGTAACGTGCGGTTACCGATTTGAATCAAATAAGACTTATAAACAGTGGATGTAATAAATGTTTCTCCCAACGGAGTTTCAACCGATAAGTCAAAGTCTAATTTCTCCGGAGTCAAATTTAAACGTTGAGCGCAAGTAGGAGAAATAAAAGAATGGATAGAACCAATGATCAAATAAGGTATAAGCTTCATGAGAGTTTCGGACGATTAGCTTACCCGTGATCACCTCGTTCGGATTCCTCGCTTTTGGGAGGTTACAACAAACGCTCTCCTTTGAACTACCGATTTTGTCTTGTCTGGGACGGCCTTTGATGCCTCCATCCCAGCTGAACTTAACTTTGGTGCACGATAAAATCGGGCTAGGTGACCTTCTTTTCCACAATTGTAACATGCTTTGGACTGCTGCGTACAGTTTGGACTGATGTGTCCCTCCCCTCTATATTTGTAACATACGACCGGAGGTCATTCTCCTTCCTTAACAATAGGTGATGGTGCTGACGTCTTTCCATTATTATTAAATCTCCCCTTCTTGAAATTTTCACTTCTATTATCTTGGCCATGATTACCACCAGAGTGGTTACCATTTCTGGCATGTTGATTCCCTCCACGTTTGTTGTCACTACTTCTATGACTGCTACCACTGGTATTATTGACTTGTCGGCTGCTCTCTCTTGGTTGGGTTGACTCATTATCGCGCTCCAATAACTGAGCCCTATTTACAACATCTGAATACAAACATAATTTATGAGAAATTAGGTATTGATGTATCTCGGGTTTCAAACCTCTTAGAAGCATCCGAGTCATTCTCTCCTCATTATCAACCAAGTGGGGCACAAACTGGGAAAACTCAGTAAACTTAGCTTCGTACTGCGACATGGTCATATAGTTTTGCTCCAACTTGATAAACTCCACCTCCTTCATGTGATGAATACTTTTAGAAAAGTACTTGTCATTGAACAGCTCTTGGAACATCTCCCAAGACATTTTGAGTGTGGTAGGCTGAGTACGCTTTACTGATTCCCACCAGTAATCTGCCTCTCCTCTCAAAATAAAGGTGGAAAAGGGAACCTTTTGCTCCTCAAAGCATCCCAAGACTTCGAATATCTTGGTGATCTGCTTTATCCATGTCTCCGCCTTAAGTGGTTTTGGTTTTCCCCAAAACTCCGATGGTCCCAGCTCCTTGAATTGCTTAGCGGTGACCATCTATGAGTTGCCAGTGGTTCCACCTGCATTTTGAACACGAGCTGCTCTCGCCTGATGTTGTATGAATTGCATAAAGCTTCTAAACATCCCATCGTTCATCATTTGATTGGTGTTGTTGTTTACCTGAGGATTATTATCTTTCTGTTGCACATTATCCTGGGTATTGATCGTTGGTGACTCAACGGTCTCATGTGCTTCATTGTTGATCTCAACATTTTCAGATACCATTTTCAAATACTGCCACAAAACAAGGGTTAATTGACATATCACATATTATCCCTATACTCGACCAACTAATTAAATACCAAATAAACTTTGGTAGGTCATACTAGCGAAGAAGAATTTCCGCCTCTCCCTCCTAGTTCTTGTCTCACATCTCACCCAGGGATCATATCCCTAAGCTTTGATACTAAATCGTGACGCCCCCAAAATAGGTATACATCACCCATCTTGGGTCGCCAAATACATACGTAATCTTGAATACAAATAAAAACTTAATTATACAACAAGAGCTGAGAGTTTTTACCCGAATATTGTCTCAAAGACAATATCCAAACTCAAATTCAATCCTCATTACATTTATTATCACACTAAATAGTGAGGATTACTACAACAGCCATCTCGGACCATCACTCCGTTCCCCGACTAGTCCCGGCTATGTTCTCATTTCCTGAAGAGAATAATGAAAGCAAAAGGGTGAGCTCAACTAGCCCAGTAAGAAATATTAGGACTAAGATAATGCAGAATAAGTTATCGATAGCCTTCGACAATGTTAAACTGATAGAATATAATAGACAACAAGTTTAACTGCATCGGAACAAGCAATCCATTAGAAGAGTCAAGTAGAACATGATATCTACTATCTTCTATGATTTAAAAAGGTTTTCATAACTTTATCGCTGAGACTCAGCTTAATAAATAAATCACATCATTGAATCATCCATGCACTACGGGCCAAGAATATTTATGTAATCATCAATGGTCATGATTATACCGAATAATCCCTGGTCATAATCATACCAACAACTGTCCATCAATGCACTATAGGCCAATGAGGATTCTTACCATATCATATATAACATTACGGGTCATGATTATACCGAATGATCCCTGGTCATAATCATACCAATCAACAGTCTATCTATGCACGTAAGCCAACGATGACTTCATCACAATATAAGCATGAGGATGATGACAATGATATAAAAATTCAATTAAATGAAAGCAACTGATAAATTTTAAAAATTTATAATTTAATATATCCGAGAATTTAATAATGTCTAAATTGTCAACATGATACTGCTTTGTGGAGTAAAATTCAAGAATAATATCCATGTATTAAAAATAATTTGGATAGTAAAGAAATAAATTTTTTGGTGAATAGTACCCCGTGAATAGTACCCCGACATGAAAAGTGCCCCGAATACCCTAGTGAATAATATTTTAGTGAATAGTAATCGGGTGAATAGTAACCCGTGAATAGTAACTCATGAATAGTACCCCGATATGAAAAGTTCCCTGAATACCTGAGTGAATAATATTTTAATGAATAGTAACTGGGTGAATAGTTACACGTGAATAGTACCCCGGTGAAAATATTGATATTTAATAATAAAAATCTGATCAATATTCCAATGAAACGATACTGGATGAAGCGCAAAACTCAAGGATATTCCACTAATTTTAAGGATTTTAGAAGCAATATTTACCATAGTAAGTTTAGATTTAAAAATATGAAAAGAAATAACATACTGAAATCTAGAATGGATTTTCACCCGTAAATACGATGACGTAATCCGCGTAGAGCAAGTTATTTCGACATATTAAAGGATGAATGCGAAAAAAATAGTATTCCTTATGAATACGAAAGAAATAATACCTCTTACCTTAGTAGAAGACTAGATACTGCAATAGTGAAGTAGCAGAATACTCTTCTTCTTGCTCTCTATAGTTTCTCTCTCTATAGTTTTTCTTGTGAGTCTCAATGAATTGGTGAGAATGAAAGAAGAATTAAGCTTCTATTTATAGGAGAATGGACTAAATAGTAACTTATTCACGAACGGTTCAGATTGATTTACTATTAGAACGGACGGTCTATATTGATTACTATTAAAACCACAACCGATCGATGGTGCAGATTGATTTACTATTAAAACCACAACCGACGGTCCAGATTGATTTACTTTAAAAATCACCACCGACGGTCCAGATTGATTTACTATTAAAACCACCATCGACGGTCCAGATTGATTTACTATTAAAACCACCACCAATGGTCCAGATTGATTTAACTTATTACACTTTAGTACTCTTAAAGTTTTCCAAGTTTACAATATTCCCCTCTAACTTTTGTAATTCACTTATCTTCAATAAACACATTCTTAATACTTCAACAATTATTCATCATTAATATTATAACTCACAATATTTAATAACCAGATCATTCCCAAGAAAGAGGGGGCTTTTCGATAAGGATTTCTCCCTATTGGCGCATAATTAGTTGACCAAACCTCTCCTCGACGTAACTTTCTAGACATCAATCAATATTGCAAATAATAATATGAATAACTTTGTTGTCTCAATTATTGATTTAATAATATAAAATATTATGCGAGATAATCTTTTGACAATAATTGAATCAAATAACGTGAGATACTTATGCAACAATTCTGTAGAAATAATTGAGTAAACTGAGTGGCTTTTTACGTAAACATCAATAATCAATACCGGTGTTGCTACTACGCAACCACGCCAGACATTCGCAGCTTTTACCACTGGGTATCTCAACAGTTTAACGGTAAAATTTTCGCCGTTATTTTTATAAAAAGATATTTATGTTGTTTTCTAACTACGATAATACTTCTGTTGTGGGGTCCACCAATGATTGTACCGTCGTATGAATATTCCCTGTTAAAACGAATATTCCCCGACTAATCGAATATTTTATAACAACTTGCATACTTTGCAAAATTTATAAATATCACCTTAACTTTAACTTTTTATCAATTTAACCATTTATTAAATAGAATAATAATTATAAGAAAATTGGATACTTTCATTTAAATATAATTCGGGGTCTTATGTTTTGTGAATTTCATTATTAAATTAATATTTTAACTACATTAAACTCATTAAAACTAGAAACTTTATCTAATCATACGATTAATTATATTAATAAAATATTTGTGAATTTTTAAAACACAAAATTAAAAAATTAGTTGAAATTTTTAGTTGATTAATAGTTCTATTCTGGATAAGAATTTAAGCAAATTTCTTTAATATAAACACAAATATATAATTTTATTACAAACTTAAATAAAATTAATGTAATTATTTTTTTTCATAATCATAAATAAATAAATGTACACACTAATAATATGTTTACTTTAATAACTGATCGCAAGAGTGTACAATATATATATATATAAAAAAAAAAAAAAAATTATTATTTAGATACATTTTAATAATTTAATAACTACAACTATCTTTTCAAAATCTTAATAAAATACTTATCCTATATTTCGCTAATTATCCGAATAATTAACGTTACTGCGCAAGAAAATTGATTATGGATGAAAAATTAATTAAAGCCGATAATATATTCCGTTGAAATAAGGTTATGTTCGACGGGAATATTCTGCCAAACATAATTTCGTCGCAACTACAATAGTATCGATCAACGAATTTTTGCCAGAGATATAAATCATCTTTTGGCGCGAGTTCCCACTAGCACCAACCTTATGTTTGACGGAATGACCTATAATATCGACGGATATTCCTTCAGAAATAAGCTTTAAAACCTAAAAAACTCATCCCTTCCCCTAGCCGTCGCTGTTATTTTTCTCTCAATCTCCCTCTCTAACTCTATCTCTTCCTCTTCTCTCTCTGACTCTCTTATATCTCTCATCTCTCTCATCACTCCACCACCACCATAAATACCAGCCTCATCTGTGACGCCCCCAAAATAGGTATACACAACACCCATTCTCGAGTCGCCAAATACATGGTACAAGAAGCAAACTACAACTTCAATAATACAAATGTCGTGTGAAATACGACAATATATATTAATGAGTTTAAATATAATATTGTCTTCAGACAATATCCACACGCAAATAAATCCCCATCATAATTATTGATACTTTATTTTACAAAAATGGTGAGGACTACTAAACAACTCTCTAGAACCTTCATTCCATACCCCACCTAGTACTGCTACATTCTCGCCTCCCGAGAAGAAAAATGGAACAACAAGGAAAAAGGTGAGCTCAACTAGCCCGAGAAAAGAATATTATGACTAAGATAATATACAACAAATTATCGTTAGTCTCCAACAGGGAAAAATCGATAGAATACAATAGACAACAAGTTTGGATCAATATTCGCAATGAAATAATAATTCATAGAAGAGTTACGTAGAAATTAAATCTACTATAATCTATGAATTTAACAGTCCATCATCAATATTTTATCCCCTGTAACATCAATCAATATTTATCTCAAATCAAATATTCATCTTTGCACTACAGCCAAAGATATTCATCAATCGGCCATGTTCATCTCAACACTGCTCATCTTTGCACCATGGGCCAAAGATATTCTTCGAAATCATTCATCTTTGCTGACTATGCCCAAAGATATTCAATAATATCATCATTTAAGACCGAGGATGATGAAAATATTTTTAAAGAACGAATCCAATGAAACAAAATGACAAGGATTAAGGATTAAGGATTCAGTACTTTGTTTTATCCATGTCCAACAATACCTCAAAAATAATTATAGTGGTGTAAAATTCAAGAATAATCAAAACATGGATACAATCAAAGCTAGTATCCGAGAATAGATATTTTGAATGAAAAGAAAAAATTTTATTTTTAAATGAATAGTCTCAGATATCGTGAATAAAGTGCCAGATCGTGAATAAGAACTCAAACACCAAAAGATAGAAATTCCACAAAAACATCTTCACGCTTCATGAATAGTACTTTCGTGAATAGTAACTCGTGAATAGTAACTCATGAATAGTAACTCGTGAATAATAACTCATGAATAGTAACTCGTGAATAGTAACTCATGAATAGTAACCCATGAATAGTAACTCGTGAATAGTAACTCATGAATAGTAACCCCGACATGAAAAAGTTCCAAATTTGATAAAAACTTGGATCAACATTTCAAAGATAATGATATTGAAGAAATAATATCATTCTGAAAAAATAATATCCCTTACCTCAAAGAATCAAGATTTGGAAGGAAAGGTCGGAAGTGATCTTGAATGAAACTTGTCTTCGAATAAAGAACTCTCAAAGTATCTAAATACTCACAAAATACGCTCGATAATATAGAGAGAGAGAGAGAAAACTTTGTTTACGGTGTGATTTTCAATTCTAACTTAGCCTTATTTATAGGAAAATGTTAAGACGCCAAGGCAGACTTAACTCCGCAACTCATGGCTTTTACTGCTACTATTCCCACCCACCACATTTGAAAATTCAATTGAGCACATTTCTCACCAACCAAAAGTGGGGCCCACCAATTCTAGAATTTTCCACCAAAATTATTTATAACCTAATTTCTGAATCAGTCACCTCTTAAAATTCATAATAAATTATACGCTCATTTTAACGGTTCAAAATTTGTGGACATATACTCAACTTATATATGTATAACATATCCAAAAATTACAACGATCCAACGGTCGGATTAAATATTATAACTCACACAATAAAGTCATAATAACACCAATTGATCTTTAATACCTCCAATCCGGCAAAATACAAATAAAACATCTCAGCATTAATTCCTTCATTAATAACCACATAAATAAATCCATCATTTATATTCATATAAAATAAATATTTCCTTATCATATGAATCAATAATTAATTATTCACAAATAATATTACAGAATCACATTTATGACAACCAGTCGCTCCTCAGAAAGGGGGGCTTTCAATAAGGATCTCTCCTTCTCGGGCCCATGAATTAGGTGACCAAACCTCTCCTTGACGAACTTTCTAGACATTGCCAATAATGTTATCTAATAATATTATTCAAATAATATGAATTATTGATCCGATAATGGAAATACTTATCGACAATTATTGAAACAAAGAATAATATAAAATACCAACGCAAAGAATTATTGAATCAATAAAATAAAATACCTAACGAGAATTCATCGTAATAATTATTGAGTAATGCCTTCTTACGTAAGAATCAATAATTGGTGCAATACTGTATACCTTCTTGTTCAACAACGCGTATTAGTGTGTTTTAACCACCGGGTATTCCAACAATGATACTTGCAGTAACAACTTCTGCCAAGTATTTTTAAACAACTTATATTTGTCGCTTTTCTCATCCAATCGCTTTTTTCGTTATGGGGCCCACATATTATGGTCAAGGCTTCGTCGCATTTAATATTCCCAAACAAATTTAATATTCCACGACCAAACGAATATTCCCACAACAATGAATATTTTATAACCACTTGCTTATTTTGAAATATTTGCGTATTTTACCCCTAACTATCCACATTAATCAAATCAACCCTTACTATTTCAAAATAATAAATAAAGAAAATTCCTTTTTATTTAAAAAAATTTCGGGGTCTTACATCATCTCCCTCTCACTCCACCACTTCCATTGCCTCATGATCACTCCACCACCACCACTGTGCCGCTGTTCCTCCTCGTTTCTTCTCATTTAGATACCTATAATTAAAGGTTAGTGAAATTAATTTATGTTTTTAGGGTTAATTTGTTGCAAAGAGTTGAATGAATGAAAATGATTTTGGATTACTAAATTGGGATTACTTAAATTTGTGAGTTACTGAAATTGGGATCATACTAAAATGTTGCAAAGAGTTTTATGAGATTATTAAAAATTTTGGGTTAATTTGTTTTTAGGGTTAATATGGGTTTTAATATGAGATTAGTGACATTTGGATAATTTATTGTTGATGAATAATAGTTGTTGAAACTTGGATAATTTGGATAATTTTTTAATATAAGATTACCACTGAATATATTGTTGCTAAATTTTGGATAATTTTTGACTTGTTGATATTGCTGAAATTGGGACAAATTTTGGGCTTCTTCTTGTTGTTGCAAAATTGGATTCTTCTAAATTATGCCCTGAATTATAGTTGTGCACATTCTGTTTTGTCATTGGGATTAAATTTTGTTGAAATTGGGATTCACATCCTTTGATGATTTGGGACTTCATATTATTTGGAAATTTGAAGTTTCAGAATATTGATATTAAGGGTTTTGTTTGTGCATTGCTTCAATTTGTGCGATTGTTAATAGTGGTTAGACTCGGACAAAAAAATATGATATTTGTTATTTTCGAAGGAAATTATGTCAGAAATTTTCAATTGCAATCTATGGGCCCTGCTAATTATTTATGTATTTTACTTAATTTCTCCATATTAAAATAAACTAAGTAGTATTTACTTAATTTCCTAATAATAAAATGAACTAAGTAGCTAGCATTTACTTTGTTTTACACTACTAAATAAAATAAATAAATAAATAAATAAAGAAATATATTAACTTATATTAAATTTAAATAAATTTAATAAATGAAATTAAAATAATTAAATTAAATATATTATTTTATTTTATTTAATTAAATAATACAATATAATATAATACAAAATAAAATAAATTTTTTTTGATAAAATAAAATAAATCAGATTAAATTAAATTAAAGTAAATAAACTATATTAATTAATTTAAATTAAATTGAATTAACTAATATAATATAATATAATTCAAAATTAAATATATTATGATTAAATAAAAAATAAGTAAAATAAATTAAATTAAATAAAATAAAATAAAATAAAATAGTGAATCTGATTATTTAGGTGACATTTTGTTGAAGGAATTTGGGTCGATGCAAATAAGATGGCTGCATCAAAATTTTGAATGAAGGATACTTGGATTTGGACAAGAATATTTGGTGGTTGCTTCAATTGCTCCATTTTACCCAAGCACATGATCAGTATAATATTTCACGTCTACCCTTGAAAATGTATTTACAACCTCTTGTTTAATTTTGAATGAACGCATGTGCACAACCATATATCAAAATCAAATGCAAATTACGAGACATGATCATGTGCAAAGAAATAGAGTATTCTCTTGGGTGGGGACTTCCTTTTCGCAACAAGTTGTATCATAGATTTCAACCACAAATTAGGACAATTCTAACATATATAAAAAGTAAGAAGTGTCCAAGTTCTAAGGAAGTATCGCCAACAAATTCACCTCAAGCCTTTTAAAAACACAAATCGTTTGTCAACCCTTTTAATGTATATGTGTCACAACTTGTAATTTGCATGGCTCCTAAGTATGAAACTTTCTAACGAAGACACTCTGTTAAAGCACTCGACTCGTTTAACGTACACTGAAGATATTTTCTATTAACATGCACGGAATAATTAATTAAGAAAGAAGTTGACTGGATGCGTGGACCACTTCCATCTTAATTATTTTATTCATGTTAATAGAAAATATTGCCATTGTACGTTAAATTAGTCGAAGGCTTTAATAGAGTATCTTTGTCAGAAAGTTGCATACTTACGAGTACTTATGAAAATGACAAGCCATGCAAATTGCAAGTTGTGCACGTATACATTAAAATAGTTGACAAACAATTTATGTTTTCAAAATGTTTGGGGTGATTTTGTTGGTGATAATTCCTTAGAATTTGGAGATTTCTTACTTTTTAGATATGCTAGAGCTTGGAGTTTTCTTACTTTTGTTGGCGATAATTCATATGATACTTGTCTGCAGCCATGAGAATACTATATTTTTGTGTACGTGATCCCTTTTGTTGGTATATGGTTGTGTATGTTCATTCAAATTTAAGCAGGGGTTGTAAATACAATTTCAATTATTTTGGCCGATTAGTCAGCCCCGACTACTCAAATATATTATGCATAACGTCTAATTATAATTTAGTTGTCTCCAAGTCTCAATTAGAGAGTAATAAAATAAAATAACTTCATCAGTTTTTACTCCAAGTTTATTTATTTATCAAACACATACAACACGTGTGTCGCAGGACTAATATTTACTCTTGCATAAATGATGGAAAGTTATTTTAATATCCTATTTTGAAGAAAACTTAAAATCATTTTGATATCAACTAGGTTAACTTTTAAATTAAGATTGATATAATTTTGACATTATAATTTAGTTACAAGGGCAAGGAATATACTTGTGACACATGCGTTCTCTATAACTTATATATTTGACTAGTTGGTTTACTAACTTTGACAACAGTCCCACCAAAATCTATCATCTACAATGAATTCTAAAACATTATAGATGAGCATCATGAGCTGAAGTAAGAATGGCGATCAAATTTTAATATAGGAATACTAAAACACAGTTCAAAAAATGAAAACAAAACATTCATGAGATAGAACAATAATTATTAAGCTCACTCTATCATCTAAACCCCATCTTTATTGACAAAATATACTCCATACTAGACCATCTGCGACATCAAGTGCCATGATCATGAATTACATCTGAAATGCCTTGAACAACGATCTTCATGCCTCGTTTCCTTGTTACATTACCATGACAGGAAATCTTCTCATTCACAATAAGATTTCTGCCTCTTTCAGTATGTTTTACCCTATGTTTTCACGCGGTGCCACATAAGGCTTTGTACCAAAATTCTATCCCTTCTAGGCTTTGAACCATCCCTTGAAGAAGATGACTCTGTGCAGCTTTGGGAGCCCTAATGTCTTTGCACCAAAATGTTCTGTCCCTTCATGGCTATGAACAATGAAATATATATACACCATGAGAAGCAAAATGTATTCCTTCCTTCATGTCTTTGCACCAAAATGTTCTGTTCCTCATGTAAGGAAATATATACACCATGAGAAGCAAGTAGATAAACAATGTACCAAATTTTGAAATGCTATGAACAACGACCAGGGAATCATATCATTAATTTGTTGATGCCATGGAGGGTCCTCAGTCTCTGTCGAATAGCAAGAACCATCAGTTTTTCAATTAAAAAAATTTAAAGCAATAATCAAGTTGTTTAGGTTTTGTACCATTAAAATTTCTGTTACATAGCAATAGAAAGACACATTCATAATTGATGTGTATTCCAATAGTATGTGCCACAAGATATACAATAGAAAATACATACATTCACACACACACACACATATATATATACATACATATATAGAGAGACCTATATTCTTAATTCTCCAATTATTGACATTGACCGTTTCCTTTCCTTTCTCATAACCATAAAGATTCTTTCACATTTACAAGGTTTAAGGCATGTAAGTACATTTCTGAGTAATTTTTTCATAATCAAGATTAGTGAAATAGGTTGTGACAAGAAAAAAACAAGATCGATATATATATATATAGTGAGATTCTTTATATATACTTCCCCAAATTACTAACATTGACTCTTTCCTTTCCTTCTTTAGACCCATAAAGATGCTTTCACATTTATATAGTACGTCTTAGTACATTTTTCAGTAATTTTTTCATAATCAAAATCTCTGAAGATAGATTGTGACAAACAAACAAGAGCAGTTTCAAATACTTAACATTAAATAAGTCCATGTAATATAAAATTGCAATAGGGCATCATAACCTTTTCCATCAGATCTATAGAAAAAGTTAGTCTGATCAAAAATGCATAACTCATAAACAAATCCATATTGGTGAACAAATAAATCTAAGATCGTCAAAATGAACTAATTGACATTAAATAAGGCAATTTAATATAAAATTGCAAAGAGACATCATAACCATTTCAATCTGATTCATTAACATTATAGAAAGTATATATAATTTGCTCTAGGCAATAGCGCTTGCAACATTTAGACCTCCGAATACATCACACCATTTTCAGTGTTTGAGGCCCAAAAACTGTTTTTGTGAGTTATATAAACTTCATTTCAAATAAGCTTCTTGATGAATTCTTTTGTATAATTATATATTGTAACAATTAACAATAAATTAAGAACTGAATAAAATTACCAGAATATAGATCGTCCATGGTGATCTAGACTGAAGAGACAGATATAAGCGGCTGCAGAAAGAAATGGGTGTTTTATGCCCTTGCCTCTTTGTATTTATATTAGTAGAGTAGGGCAACAAGTATGGTAATAAGATAATAATTTTTATTGAAAATTAATATTTTCACATGTACAAGATTTTTTTTCTAATTGTAGATGGATCCCACAATTATATAAGAGAGACCTTGTAAAAATATCAAATCTCTTTTTATTTGATAGTAATATCTCTATTTTTTTAATTGTCTTTTTAGGAAAAAATATAAAAAGTAAAAAAAAGGTAATTAATGCCGGAATCAAATTAATTGGATAATATTGTTTAGTATTATCTTTTGAAATTAACTGAAAAAGATGAAAGAAAAACTAATTATTATTTATATAAAGATAATATAAAAAATCACAGATAAAAAGAAGTATTAATAATTTGTGTTGTATATTTGTTTAAAACTATTACTTGTTATGTTCCCATACTTTATTTTTATTACTATCGACTCGACTCCTCATTTATTTACCTAAATAATTAATGAATGAATCACAAAAGGAAATCTGGAACTCTATTCAAGGGTGTGGGTATGAATATTTATCTACCAAATTAAAGAGAGAGGAACAAGGAAGAAGAATCAGTGTCAATTCAAAGGAAGTTAAATTGAACAGATGTTTATTTTTCATTTGAGGAAAGTGCAGAGAAAAAGAGGAAATTGAATCCATTTGTGATAAAGTTGGATTAAAATGGACAAGAATTTGTACCAAAGGAAAAAATTGTTTCATGGTTGTTTTGGAGAGTGAAGAAGAAAAAAATAGGATCCCGTGTCACTTGCTGCCACATATACAAAATGGTTAGAAGCATGGATTCAAATGGTTATTTGGGTGGAATGTCTTGTGGTGCCGATTCAAGCGTGGACATGCAGAAGGAACAATGGCCAACATAGCAAGAGAAGGCAAGTTTAATTGTTCACTACATTCGAGTTTCTAAAGTAACTGGTGAGGATATCATTTGTATGGAGGACAACCCGTTGGTGGATGATAGAGATGCTTGGTCAGAGTATGGAGTTCATGAATACGAACAGCCATGCTCTCCATTTCTTTGAAAATAGGTCTGTACAATGGAGCTCAATTAATGTGGAAAGAGAAAATGTTGGAAGTACATTTCATGAGGTAGTTAAGAATTCTTTGGAAAATGGGAAAAATTTAATTGATTTTGAATCCCAATCAGTGGAGGGAGAGAGACAAGAATTTAACCCACATCTCCCTCCGTCCATTAGTATAGGACGTTTTAAAGTTTTTCAGTTGTCTCTAATTATTTAACATTTGTTAAAATGTAGGAGAATTGGTCAATTTTTTTAAAATTACCCTCATTACTCAACCTAATTTTTTGATAAAATAAAAAATTGAATAAGTTGTTGTATTGGAATGGAGAGAGAGACCAATGAGTAAATGAGACTAATGAGTTTTTTTAGGAGAAAATTATGAAAAATGTGTGAGAGGGAGTATGATATAACTATGATAAAATAAGATTTAAGGAGTATTATAGAAAATTGATACTACCTTCATTCCATAATAATTGACTTTTTAGAAGAAAAAATTTATTTCATTTTATTTGTCGTTTACAACTTTCTAGCAGAATAAATTATTTATTTTCCTATATCACCCCTAACTTCCCTCATTATCCCAATAAATTTTCTTCCTTGTATTAATAGTTTTTAACTTCCTATAAAGAGGTAATTATAGAATTTTATACAAATTTTAATTCCTAAATGATAGTATTAAATGACTTTTTTAATTCATGCCCATGAAGCTAAAAAGACTATTACTCCCTCCGTTCCTTAATATAAGTCGTTTTAGAGTTGTGCACAAGTATTAAAGAAATGATTGTATAATATTAAATATAATATCAATTGTCTATATTGCCCTTGTATTGAAAAAAGAGAGTGTTATTTATTGGGCAAAAAATAGTGAGAGAACCAAAGTTATATTTATTATTTGTGGTAATATTGGAAACTAAGCACTTAATGCTTACTTGAAATTCTCAAACGACTTATATTAAGGAACAAAATCAATTCTCTAAAACGACTTATATTAAGGAACGGATGGAGTATTATGGAATGGAAGTAGTACTATATTTAATAATTTCCAATCATTATCTTAATTCTTGTGTAACACTCTAAAACGTCTTATATTAAGGGACAACAGGAATAATGCTGTTAGATACCAACTGATAAAACAGAGGAAGGATTATGTATATTTCTCACTTCAACGTTTACAAAGAATGAACATGTATAAATAGTATTACAAATGAATCTATTCTTGGCTAAACTAATTTTAAAGCTAGGAAAAAGGATTTCATCCTTATATGGCAGGTTATCAATTAATCCTGATTCATAGTGATTGCCAATCATGGATCTTTCTTCCCATAAGAACTTTGGATGACAACTCACGTCAACACTCCCCCTCAAGTTGATGCATACAAATCTCTTATGCCCAACTTGTCAATTGAGTTGTGAAACACCTTGCTGCACACAACTTTTGTAAGCACATCTGCCAATTCATTCTCAGACTTGATAAATGGGAATCAGATTATCTTGGTCTCAGGATTATGTTTAATGAAATGTCGATCTACTTCCACATGTTTGGTTCAATCATGTTGGACAAGGTTGTGTGAAATACCAATTGTGACCTTGTTGTCACTGTTAGTTTATACCTTTTGTGTTTTAAATAATGACACAATATATTTGTATTTGTGTAATGGTCTTATTTGATTTATCTGGACAAATATATATGTTTGTGCATGAAGATAATATACTTTGCATGGAAACATTATTCTTTGTATGAAAATATTATATTTTGCATGGAGTGATGTTTTTAGCAGGGTTGATTTTTTTGGGTTGGTCTAAAATGATATATGTGGTTTTCTTTATTAACCCAAAAGTGTATTTATAGTCCATGTGAATCTTCCTAATGGATCCAAGTCTTTTATATTTGCATGAAAATTTCTAGCAGACTATAAATTCTTATTCGTTGTTGGAAGTCATTCCTTAAATATAGCATGTGAAGAATTCCTTTATATACAATCCTATTTGAAAAAGAGTCCTGGTAACAGCTCTTAATAGTGTAACTGATTAATTATTTGATTGAAACAAACTTTATTTAATATCTAAACCTCGTCTTTATTGACAAAATATACTCTATACTAGACTATCTGCGACATCAAGTGCCATGATCATGTATTACATCTGAAATGCCTTGAACAACGATCTTCATGCGATGTTTACCTGTTACATTTCCATGACAGGAACTATTCTCATTCACAATAAGATTTCTGCCTCTTTCAGTATGTTTTACCCTATGTTTTCACGCGGTGCCACATAAGGCTTTGTACCAAATACTATCCCTTATAGGCTTTGAACCATCCCTTGAAGAAGATGACTCTGTGCAGCTTTGGGAGCCCTAATGTCTTTGCACCAAAATGTTCTGTCCCTTCATGGCTATGAACAAGGAAAAATATACACCATGAGAAGCAAAATGTATTCATCCCTTCATGTCTTTGCACCAAAATGTTATGTTCCTCATGTAAGGAAATATTTACACCATGAGAAGCAAGTAGATAAACAATGTACCAAATTTTGAAATGCAATGAACAATGACCAGGGAATCATATCATTAATTTGTTGATGCCATGGAGGGTCCTCAGTCTCTGTCGAATAGCAAGAATCATCAGTTTATCAATTAAAAAAATTTAAAGCAATACTCAAGTTGTTTAGGTTCTGTACCATTAAAATTTCTGTTACATAGCAATAGAAAGACACATTCATAATTGATGTGTATTCCAATAGTATGTGCCCACAAGATATACAATAGCAAATACATACATTCACACACACACACACACACACACACACACATATATATATATAGATAGAGAGAGAGACCCTAAATTCTTAATTCCCCAATTATTGGCATTGACTGTTTCCTTTCCTTTCTCAGAACCATAAAGATTCTTTCACATTTACAAGGTTTAAGGCATGTAAGTACATTTCTGAGTAATTTTTTAATAATCAAGATCAGTAAAGATAGGTTGTGACAAGAAAAAAACAAGATCAATATAAAAAGATGTATTCATAATTTCTGATAACTGACAAAATTTAAAGCTATAATCAAAGTTGTCTATGTTCCACACCACTAAAATTTATTGATATATAACAATATAAAGACGCATTCATAATTGTTGTGCATTCACACAAAAATAAGTGCCACAAGATATACAATAACAAATATATATATATATATATATATATATATATAGTGAGATTCTTTATATATACTTCCCCAAATTACTGACATTGACTCTTTCCTTTCCTTCTTTAGACCCATAAAGATGCTTTCACATTTATATAGTACATCTTAGTACAATTTTCAATAATTTTTTCATAATCAAAATATCTGAAGATAGATTGTGACAAACAAACAAGAGCAGTTTCAAATACTTACCATTAAATAAGTCCATGTAATATAAAATTGCAATAGGGCATCATAACCTTTTCCATCAGATCTATAGAAAAAGTTAGTGTGATAAAAAATGCACAACTCATAAACAAGTGAAACGACAAGTGGTTCGACGCTTATAATATGAAACTAAGAAGTGGTTTGATTTAGTAAAGTAATTACTATTGACTCGAAGGTAATTACTATCGACGAAGAGCGCTCTTGATGATGACATATGGGCCCCGCATAAAATAACCAAACTTACCACAAACGCCTGCATAATGTACTTTTTATATACATCAAGGATTGAATAAATATTACCACAAATTATTTTATTTTTAATCAACACATATTTAATCTTTCAACAATTATTAATCATTTATAACTTGTCGTCCTCAATTATTGATTTAATAATATAACATATTATATAGATGATCTTGCGACAATAATTGAATCAATAATATAAGAGATATGATGCAACAATTATCAGTAGCAATAATTGAGTATAAATGAGTGACTTCTCACGTAAGCGTCAATAATCAATACTTGTGTCTTCTACGCAACCACGCCAGACATCTTGTTTTTTACTATTGGGTAGTTCAATGCTTTTAACGGTAACACCTCCGCCGTTATTTTTATAGAAAGATAATTTTGTCGTTTTCTAACTACGACAATACTTCCGTTGTCTTTGCACCAAAATGTTATGTTCCTCATGTAAGGAAATATTTACACCATGAGAAGCAAGTAGATAAACAATGTACCAAATTTTGAAATGCTATGAACAACGACCAGGGAATCATATCATTAATTTGTTGATGCCATGGAGGGTCCTCAGTCTCTATCGAATAGCAAGAATCATCAGTTTTTCAATTAAAAAAATTTAAAGCAATACTCAAGTTGTTTAGGTTCTGTACCATTAAAATTTCTGTTACATAGCAATAGAAAGACACATTCATAATTGATGTGTATTCCAATAGTATGTGCCCACAAGATATACAATAGCAAATACATACATTCACACACACACACACACACACACACACACACACACATATATATATATATATATAGAGAGAGAGAGAGACCCTATATTCTTAA
Organism: Panax quinquefolius; assembly: GCA_020205615.1. Taxonomy (NCBI): domain Eukaryota; kingdom Viridiplantae; phylum Streptophyta; class Magnoliopsida; order Apiales; family Araliaceae; genus Panax; species Panax quinquefolius. The sequence continues at coordinate 131,077,066 of CM035172.1, read as the reverse complement.
TTTCCCAATTATTGACATTGACTGTTTCCTTTCCTTTCTCAGAACCATAAAGATTCTTTCACATTTACAAGGTTTAAGGCATGTAAGTACATTTCTGAGTAATTTTTTAATAATAGAGATCAGTAAAGATAGGTTGTGACAAGAAAAAAACAAGATCAATATAAAAAGATGTATTCATAATTTCGATAACTGACAAAATTTAAAGCTATAATCAAAGTTGTCTATGTTCCATACCACTAAAATTTACTGATATATAACATTATAAAGACGCATTCATAATTATTGTGCATTCACACAAAAATAAGTGCCACAAGATATACAATAACAAATATATATATATATATATATATATATATATATATATATATATATATATATACTTCTTTATATACTCCCCCCAAATTACTGACATTGACTCTTTCCTTTCCTTCTTTAGACCCATAAAGATGCTTTCACATTTATACAGTACATCTTAGTACAATTTTCAATAATTTTTTCATAATCAAAATATCTGAAGATAGATTGTGACAAACAAACAAGAGCAGTTTCAAATACTTACCATTAAATAAGTCCATGTAATATAAAATTGCAATAGGGCATCATAACCTTTTCCATCAGATCTATAGAAAAAGTTAGTGTGATAAAAAATGCACAACTCATAAACAAATCCATATTGGTGAACAAATAAATCTAAGATCATCAAAATGAACTAATTGACATTAAATAAGGCAATTTAATATAAAATTGCAAAGAGACATCATAACCATTTCAATCAGATTCATTAACCATATAGAAAGTATATATAATTTGCTCTGGGCAATAGCGCTTGCAACATTTAGACCTCCAAATACATCACACCATTTTGAGTGTTTGAGACCCAAAATCTGTTTGTGTGAGTTATATAAACTTCATTTCAAATAAGCTTCTTGACGAATAAGATTTTTTGGCGCGATTGAACTTCTAAACGAATTCTTTTGTATAATTATATATTGTAACAATTTACAATAAATTAAGAACTGAATAAAATTACAAGAATATAGATCATCCATGGTGATCTAGACTGAAGAGACAGATATAAACGGCTGCAGAAAGAAATGGCGATCAAATTTTAATATAGGAATACTAAAACATAGTTCAAAAAATGAAAACAAAAGATTCATGAGATAGAACAATAATTATTAAGCTCACTCCATCATCTAAACCCCATCTTTATTGACAAAATATAATCCATACTAGACCATCTGCCACATCAAGTGCCATGATCATGAATTACATCTGAAATGCCTTGAACAACGATCTTCATATTTCTGCCTATTTCAGTATGTTTTACCCTATGTTTTCACGCGGCGCCACATAAGGATTTGTACCAAAATTCTATGCCTTCTAGGCTTGGAACCATCCCTTGAAGATCGAAGATGACGCTGTGCATCCTTGGGAGCCCTAATGTCTTTGCACCAAAATTTTATGTCCCTTCATGTCCTTGAACCACCCATCGAAAGAAGATGCCAGGAGAGAGTTCGAGGGTGTAATAAAGCTGAGGTTTTGAAGGTTCAAAATAAATTCCTCCAAGAAGGTTCAAATTCTTCCTGCTCTTCCCAACTTCATTGTTCTGGTGCATCACATTCTGGGAAGGATATGGCAACATTTGGAGAGGCTTTAGGAAGAAAGTAATTAGCTCAAGTAGCAGTCTGATGTTCTTAAGCATTCTCGTCGAGTTTTTGTTCCAATAAATAACTACTTCATCTGGTACAATCCCATTGGAGAGGAAAAACTTAAAAATTCCAATTCAAGACATGTACCAAATGAGTTGATGATCTCGACTTTTCTAATATAAGTGCTTAAACATGAGACTTGCTCAAACCATGGTTTGTCGCCTCGCAAAAAATATGATCCCAAATGCTCCTTATTTAGAGCAATAATGAAATACAATAATGAAATACAAGGAGTAAAAAGGTTTATTATTTAGAGCAATAATGAAATACAAGGAGTAAAAAGGTTTGAAACAAACCTGAAGATGGCTTTTGCAGCTTGGTACATTCATAAGCCCTAATCTTTTTGTCGGGTAATAATCTAGTCGTAGGAAACAAACAAAAATATTAGAAACAACGACACTCGAAACACCACAACTCTAAACATGTTTAAGAATTGACGTTGGTAGGAATGAGTTTATTCCAAAATGCAAAGAAATAACTATACTTCCTTCATCGAGCTGATGTTCATCAATGCAATCAATCTTCTATGAGGATTATCTGGTTTTAATCAACTTACCAGCCTTTTTATTTGAATACAACTAAGGTAGCTTGTAGTGTTATTCGATTCACTTCCTATCTTCCTATATATATAATTTCACTCTTCTTATAAATATACATAACATATATATTATATAATACATATAAATCTTCTACTAAAAGTTCATGAACTAAAAATTCCATGTTAATAATTTTGGCCCGAACATTGCTCCAAAATTATAAACATCATTACTTTTTGTGTGGACCACGGTAGAGTAGCAGCCACTACCTTAGGTTGTTCATTTTGCATGCAATAATCTACAAACTACACACAGCGGTCAATTCCATAGTAAAATAAGTGTCTCTTGTCTACCCTCAGCTATATGTCCAAACCTAAGACATTTTGCATACAACATTTAACTCGGATAAAAAAAGCATATGTAAAATTCTCATAGTAGAAGCAGTATAAAAGTAAAATCAGTACAAAAAGATATTAGAAAAATATATACACGATTAGAAGCAAGTAGATAAACTATGCACCAAATTTTGAAATTCTATGAACAACGAACAGGGAATCATATCATTAATTTGTTGATGCCATGGAGGGTCCTTAGTCTCTGTCGAATAGCAAGAGCCATCAGTTTTTCAATTAAAAAAATTTAAAGCAATAATCAAGTTGACTAGGTTTTGTACCATTAAAATTTCTGTTACAATACGTGCCACAAGATATACAATAGCAAATACATACATTCATACACACACACATATATATATATATACACATACATATATAGAGAAAGACTATATTCTTAATTCCCCAATTATTGACATTGACTGTTTCCTTTCCTTTCTCTTTCTCAGAACCATAAAGAACCATAAAGATTCTCTCACATTTACAAGGTTTAAGGCATGTAAGTACATTTTTGAGTAATTTTTTCATAATCAAGATCAGTGAAGATAGGTTGTGACAAAAAAACAAGACCAATATAAAAAGACATATTCATAATTTCTGATAACTGACAAAATTTAAAGCTATAATCAAAGTTGTATATGTTCCATACCACTAAAATTTACTGATATATAGAAATATAAATACGCATTCATAATTGTGGTGCATTCACACAAAAATAAGTGCCACAAGATATACAATAACAAATATATATAGAGTGAGATTCTATATAAATACTTCCCCCAATTATTGACATTGACTCTTTCCTTTCTTTCTTTAGACCCATAAAGATTCTTTCACATTTATATAGTTCATCTCAATACATTGTTAAGTAATTTTTTCATAATCAAAATATCTGAAGATAGATTGTCACAAATAAACAAGAGCAATTTGAAATACTTAACATTAAATAAGTCCATGTAATATAAAATTGCAATAGGGCATCATAACCTTTTCTATCAGATCTATAGAAAAAGTTAGTCTGATTAAAAATGCATAACTCATAAACAAATCCATATTGGTGAACAAAGAAATCTAAGATCGTCAAAATGAACTAATTGACATTAAATAAGGCAATTTAATATAAAATTGCAAAGAGACATCATAACCATTTCAATCAGATTCATTAACCATATAGAAAGTATATATAATTTGCTCTGGACAATAGCGCTTGCAACATTTAGACCACCAAATACATCACACCATTTTTGGTGTTTGAGGCCCAAAAACTGTTTTTGTGAGTTATATACACTTCATTTCAAATAAGTTTCTTGACAAATAAGATTTTTAGGTGCGATTGAACTTCTAAACGAATTCTTTTGTATAATTATATATTATAACAATTAACACTAAATTAAGAACTGAATAAAATTACCATTATATAGATCATCCATGGTGATATAGACTGAAGAGACAGATATAAGCGGCTAAAGAAAGAAATGGGTGTTTTGTGCCCTTGCCTCTTTGTATTTATATTAGTAGAGTAGGGCAACAAGTATGGTAATAAGACAATAATTTTTATTGAAAATTAATATTTTCACATGTACAAGATTTTTTATAATTGTAGATGGATCCCACAATTATATAAGAGAGACCTTGTAAAAATATCAAATCTCTTTTTATTATTTGATAGTAATATCTCTATTTTTTTAATTGACTTTTTAGGAAAAAATATAAAAAGTAGAAAAAAGGTAATTAATGCCGGAATCAAATTAATTGGATAATATTTTTTAGTATTATCTTTTGAAATTAACTGAAAAAGATGAAAGAAAAACTAATTATTATTTGTATAAAGATAATATAAAAAAAATCACAGATAAAAAGAAGTATTAATAATTTGTGTTGTATATTTGTTTAAAACTATTACTTGTTATGTTTCCATAATTTATTTTTATTACTATCGACTCGACTCCTCATTTATTTACCTAAATAATTAATGAATGAATCACAAAAAGGAAATCTGGAACCTATTCAAGGGTGTGGGTAGGATTGAAGATATTTATCTACCAAATTAAAGAGAGGAACAAGGAAGAAGAATCAGTGTCAATTCAAAGGAAGTTAAATTGAACAGATGTTTATATTTCGTTTGACGAAAGTGCAGAGAAAAAGAGGAAATTGAATCCATTTGTGATAAAGTTGGATTAAAATGGACAAAAAATAGTTTACCTAAATTAAATTGTTTCATGGTTGTTTTGGAGAGCGCAGAAGAAAAAAATAGGATCCAGTGTCACTTGCTGCCACAATTACAAAATGGTTAGAAGCATGGAATCAAATGGTTAGAAGCATGGATTCAAAAATGTGGGCGGAATCATTAACATTGTAGGTTAGACAAAATACGTAGACAGAGTATGCAGAGGAGTTTTAAAAATCAAAACTTTAGAGGGCATCCGATTGAGAAGATGCATGACTGTGGCAATGGTATCGCCCCAATATCTACTAGACATTGTACTGTGAAAATGCATTTTTTTTATTAAAAAAACGCAAAAAATTGTTAAAAGAAACTGCATTTTTTTATTAAAAAAAATTTGCAGAAATAATTGTTAAAAAAACGCAAAAAACTGCATTTTTATTAAATATATTTTTTTATTTATTTTCTTGTTTTTTTGGCTAATTTTTTTAATTTATATTATATTTTAAAATATTTTTTCCATTTTTTCATAAAAAATTTCCTCCAAATCCACATCATTATTGCCACATCGCATACTAACTGCCAAATAGGATTTTTTTTGGACAACTCAGCTGCCACGTGTAATGTTCCGTTAAGTCAACCTTGACTTAACGGTTTTTTTAACTTTTTGTTAGTAAAATCGAGTACAGTGAGTTGACTGTAAGAAAAAAAAAGTTTAGTTATCCATCTGTAAGTTGACATATAGTACGGTGACTGAAAAAATTTAACCTTAATATTTCTACCCTTAAGCGCAACGGAAGCGTGATACATACAAGATGTTTTCTCTCAATTCATGTAAGTACCTAAATAATTAATTAATTTTATTCTATGTAATATATAGCCCGTTCCGATATAATTTATTTAACATCTGGTATCAAAGCTTACGCTATTGTATAGAATAAATTAATTACGCAATTATGCTACAAATTTTAATCCTGCACAATCTATTTATTGGTAAAATATAGAACTATTCAGTATATTTAGAAATTTCTAAATGAAAATAATTTTTTCCAAAAAATAAATTTGTAATCCGATTCGTAATTAATAATTAGTGCTTTATTTCCATTCGTAATCTGATTAAGATTATTCATGGCTTTTGGAAATTACATGATTTGATTCCTCATGTGCTGTTATGTTATGAATTCTGATCCTTTAATACTTGTATCCCCATTGCTTTTGAAATGATTAATTGTAACACCCCCTTTCCGAAATAGAAAGAGAGGTTACTCAAAACATAACAAAACTGATGAATTTAATAGCAGGATTCAAAGTCACACAAGAATAGTCTTAATATCTGATAAATACCACAAGTCAACCATAATCACTACTAGAAAATCACTTTTATAGCGACGATCGTCCGACCGTCATTTATAATCAAAAAGACCGTCATTAAAGGTTTTAGCGACGGTCGCCGATCGTCGCCATAGAACCCGGCCGATAAACCCTATAGCGACGGTCTTTTTTGCCTATAGCGACGGGCCACCGACCCTAGCTATAGGTCATGGCAAAATAGTGTATTTGCACTTTACTAATCTGGCCGCTAAGAGTTATTGCTACGGTCATGGTCAGTAGCTATAGAGGTTCATAGCGACGCCAAGTGACTGCCGCTATAGGGATGTGTTTTATAGAACACTATAGCTACTATCGATGATGACCGTCGCTATAACCTTTTTATATTTAAAAAAATAATTAATAATGCACATTTATTCAATAAGCACAAATACAATATAAAATAAAATATAAAAAATATTATATACATCATTTAAAATCATTCACACTACAACATTACAATATAAGAATAGATATTTTACAACATTACAATCTTTCACAATACAATCATTACAACATTACAATCATATTCTGCACAAGGACCATCTACTCAATAAAATGAAGGAGTGACATCTTAGTGTAGATATCACTCAATAACCTCTCATATTCTGCACAATGACCATCTACTGAGGGGCATTCACTGTCCATATTATCACGATCTAGCACTTCCGATAATTGAGAACACACCGCAGAAGTCGGACCTTTTGAGGGCATTCATCATCCATATTAGGTCGCTTTTTAGGTAGAACAAAACCAAAAAGCATAAATTAAAGTACAAACAATGAGAATGCACATAAATTAGATCCTTAAAATTCCGTAATGTATGATTTTTTCATTCATTATTGTATTACTTTGTGATTTCAATTCATTATTGTATTACTTCCACGTATAAACTCGCCCCACACCACCCCAGTAGTGCTATAGGTATTCCTTAGTGGCATTGTTGTCATATATCATTTAACGATATCACAAAGTAATACAATATAGGTATTACTTTGTGACAATATCTCTCAATTAACAAGAAACTATATCCAAAACAATATCGCATACGTATTCACATGCACCATAATAAAGATTGAAGATCACATGAGCAATACATACATCATTTACTCTTGCAACTGGACTTCCATGGCCTTGTCAAGAATGTCACCCTACAAGCAAACACATATCTTCTAAACAATGAAAGAATTTATATTGAAGCCAAATAAAAGTGAGTGTATTGCACATAATTACCACAATCGATAATCGATAAGTCCACATTTTATACTCGCATAAGCGTTTGCATTCATCTTAAGAGATCAAACAAATATACACGCCAACAACTTAAGTTAGCAATAATACACTCGTTTGCATAGACATATATGTTATAATCCTTGAAAATAAAATGTGTTAATAGCTTTGGGAGCCCTTTTCTCATAATAAGAAAAGTTTCTACTCATAAGCATTTGCAATCAAGCTTACATACACACACATTCAATGTACCTACACTAATAAAATTTTCAAGTGAAAACAAGGGAATAAATGTTATCACAAGAATTGATGCCCAAAATAAGTAGCTAAGCTTTAAGACCCTAAACTCACGTAGAGAACAAGGAAACTCAGACTCTATACCACTAGCATATATAGACTATTTGCATGCACAACTTGGTTTTTATTTCACACATAATGAATCCTTAATCTACCTACACCCTAGCATGTAATCAAGAAATCAAACCCAAAGGTAAAAACTTTATGATAGTAATGAAGCAAAAAATCCAATTGAAATCTTTTGATCGAACATGGTATCTCCAAAAGGCATATCTGTTCCTTTCTCTTTATAAATGTAACAATAGGATTAGAGTTTATTCTCGCATCTTTTTTTCTCTCGCTGGATGCAATCCATGATAAACTCGTGCAATTTTAAAGAAAGGGAAATCTCCAAATAGAAAAAGATATTACCTAATCATGATGGTACATTAGAATTTAGATGTTCCAATAATACAGCTTTATTTTTTTCCTCCGGTGAACACATAAAAGAGGTTAATAAACTTACCCATGATTCGGGTTATTTCAAATGCTTCGAGTCCCATTTCATGCATATTTGCCTTTCCAACAAAAAATCACACCACAAAGAACGTAACCTTGATACACAAACCGCATCCTTCTTGACGGATCGCACTACCTCATGAAACCATTTTGTAAAGACCGTTAATCATCATTAATCGATAAACATTTGCTTTAAGAAATATTTATGGGAAGAAATTCAATTAGTTGCCTTTTGATGGATGAGGAAAACAATCTATATCGCCCTCGATCGCCACGAAGATCCCGTCCAAGATCGACAATGGGTTTCCTGCACAACCCAAATGAAGGAGAGTTAAGAAAAAACAAAGGTTTACCCCAGGTGCGTAACATAATCACAATTCACACACAATCGAGATCGAGATATGAACTATTTCATAGGTGTAGAAACTCCAAAATTTCATTACAAAAGTCAAATGTAAATAATTTAACCTCAGTGGAGACCGATATTCAAAAAAAGTGTACTAACACAACCACTTGACATTATTAGTTACAAATTCTTCTTCCGCTAACTATCATTACCTCCTTTCATTATTATGCGATCACCGATTTTTGTAAAATGAAATGAAGTGCTTTATTAAAACAAACAAATGACATTTGTATTTTTTAACACCGAAAATAAAATTGAGGAAACAAATTCTCTACTACTTACTTCATCATTAAGTCAAGCCATGCTTGTGGGTTCTTCTTGAGAGCATCAACCACCGCCTATATTCATGAGGCTCTATCCCATAATCCGCCAAGATTTTGCGAACCTCAAAGCAGCCTCCGTGATTACAATTCCAAGCCAACATTCATTCCAAATCAATAATACTAGTGTATTAATTAATCTGCTATTAAATTGCATGTGTTTCTTAAATAAAACCGTATCGTGGACCGTGATGATCTCTTCTCGCTTCTCTCCTCGCTCTCTCAAATAGTGATCACCTCACTTTTTGCCGCCAGATATCTCGCACACACATCCCATTGATATCATAAAAGACCGTGATGATCACTTTTTTTTGGGGTTTGGGTTGTGGTGGGGAGTAGGAGATTCATTTCTTGCAAACTCTTCTAGTGTATTACTTGTGAAAGCCTACCGGATCCACTATCTTCTTGATGAATGGTATATTCACATGGTTGCATGGTTATCTACTACAATTTTACAACACGTAAACACTTGACAAGAAATGATAATGATAAAGTAGACAAACTAAATGACCGATAGAAAGGTAGTATCTTACGTAACAACAGTATAACACAAAAACTTTTACAAGTTGTTGTCCATCATCAATCTGCTCCCCACCAAGTAAGCCCATTATAGATCCCCGTGTCGTCAAGAATGGAGTTCCTTTCTTCCAAAGGAAGAAATGATAAGTGATCTAAAATGCATAAAAAATGACTCTCAATTTTTCTATATAAATGCATAAAGCAAACCAATTATAAATTAATAAAATCGACCCACCCAAAAGCTCAGGTAATAATTACACAAAAAAGAAAATCCAACAACTTCCACAAAAAACTAGCTACGTGAATTAAAACTCAAATAATTAGAAGTTCGAAAGCCACTTCAAATAATTAAAACTCCAAGGCTATTTTATCAAAACGCTACATGAATTATCAATTAATGCTCTAAGAAATAATTTATTCAAAAACAAAAGGGGTAAAACACTTGCCATTATTCATACATAGCCGAGACATTCAAGCCACTATCAACATCCGGAACAGCTTGAGCAATTTACCTCTCAACGGAAAAACACCATAATAATTTCGACCAACAAATGTAAAGTCCAAATATCTCAGATATAAACTCAATCATCTCAACCTTTATATGCAAAGAAACCAAACTACATTACTTGAATCAAGAGGAAAACAACTTATCGCAAGAGCTTTAAATTTGAATCTCCTTCACACAAAATCAAGGTGCATTTATGAGATAGTTACGGTTTAGAAAGGGATTCATACAAGCATACAAGGATTCATATACTTTGCAGAGGTGTAGAGAATGAAAGGGATAAATTCTGCTCAACTTGAGATCATTATCTTTGTATAACATAAATATTTAGAAAACACAATACTAACTCGATCACCATCCCCGATATCATAATCTCCAATATAATCACCGCCTTTAATGAGATTCTAATCGACCATTATAGCAGATAAGCAAAAAGTGACCCCACGCCATAGTTAAATCTTTTTATTTGTGCAATTTTAAATGATTCTTGTGGAATACTAGTATTTGTTTCTCCAAGAACCTTGATATCAAGTTACTTTTTTTCGCTTTTTCAACAATATAGTAGAAAACACATAATTGAATACCTTAGTAAACCAAGAGAAGCCCGAAATACACTCGCGAAGAAAGATGCTTGTGAAAGCCAATCAAGATAAAGAATTGGTTCCTCAAGATAAAAAACCTCCTCATTAAGCATGGTCCGCATCACAAGAGATGCTATCTACACCATCATCAATATGCACTAAAATTTATATCACAAGAACGAAACGTAAAATCATACAATCAGATTATACTGGATAGCAAAATCAACCAAATTCAAGCAAAGAAATTATTTTAAGATGGACGACATATAAATTATAATCATAAAATTTCACCAAATTTCAAATTTAGAAGCATACCATAAACACCTAGCGCCTACCCCCAGCAGCCAAGGCCAGATGCCACCCGATCCAAACCCTAGCCACGAACTCACAGTAGATCGACTCACTTGAGCCACAAAGTCGATTATCGATCAATCACCGCTTTTATGATGGGCTCAAATCATCAAAAGACGACGTGTGGCGACGAGAGAGAGATGAGGAAATGAGGTGAAAAGTGAGGAGGAGTGGAGGAATTGGGGCCGAGAAAGCGCTGAGAGAGAGCCGAGAGAAAAGTACCTTGATTAAGCTTCAATAGCTCAAAATTTCGATCAATTTTGCACTAAAACCCTAAGTTCTACTGCACCGTTCGTCTGTAACGAGAGAGAAAGAGTGAACTGAAATGATTTGGGAGAAAGTGGGAGGGTTTTATGTTTTAAAAAACCTCTATACCGATTTGCCCGCTCACACGACCGTCAAGCTATAGATATTTATATAGCGACGGCCTGCGTCGACCGTCGCTATAGATATTCTATAGCGACGGCCTCGTTAAAATGCCGTCGCTATAGCTCGTCACTATACGTTGAATTTCTAGTAGTGAATGAATGACAAAATAACTCAAACCACAATCTAAAATAATTATTACAATTCCAAACAAACTAATGTATCACAACCTAAACATAATATTTCTAAACCATTGGAATGAAGGGAGCTCTCATCACACTTGCCCTTGATCCCCCTGATTACCTGCCGGAAGAAAAATACAGCATGAGCCAAATGCCCAGTACGGATATAAAATACAAATAATGAATTGAAATAGCTAACTCAATTTAATGAACTGAACTGAAACGAACAAAACTGACACAACGAAATAATAGGCTGAATCAAATGGCTGGGTGTTATTTCATACCGAGCTCAAAATAAATAGTAATATACCTTGCCACACAGGCAAGTCAAATAATGCCACACAAGCAATCAAATAATGACACACAGGCAATCATACATCGGACTGCGCAATCCAGATGCATGCAAAATCGAAAGGCGTGTTTGGCACAAACATCACCAATCCGCAGAACATAATAGAACTGAAAACTAGGGTCGACCCATACGCCTCCCACAACAAAACACCAAATGGCCAACTCCCACGGGAGAACAAAACGGAGACGCCGTGGACTGATCACATCACATTTTAAGGTGTCATGCCCTATACAAGAGGACATGTCTGTGGTACCCCCACAGGTGGTTATAGCTCAGGTATACCCTACGGTATTCTAACAAAAATATAATGTCACAACACATATGACAAAATATCAACACAAAGGGATTCTAATGTGTACATGTTAAATCGAACGAATCATCAACACAAGTCTTTAAAAAAAATATACTAACATGTACATCACTATAAATATCAAAATAAATTAATTTTAGACATGATACACTAGTTTAAAGAGTACAAATATGAGTTCTAATACAACGTAAAAATCACAATAAATTGACAAGGAACAATTATGAGAGGCAATACTAAATTTTGAAATGAATAACGAAACGAACAAATCAAAAACAAAAGAGTCTCGCTGAAAGAGTACGAAATCCGTACCTGAATTAAGCAATGTAACACCCAAAATTTATTGGGTCCTTTACATAAGTATACAACAAATAGAAAGTAATTACAAGAAAAGTGCATCAATTAAATAATTATAAAAAGAGTATAATTAGGACTCATATTACAAAAAATAGTACAATTCATAATAATAAGGAAACCTAAAATCAAGGAGAAATAACTACCATAATTAATAATTCAAATTCAAATATCTTGGATCTAACAACAAATTCAAATTTAAATTCAAAAATAATAATTAAAATTCAAATATTCAAAGTTTGGCAACGTCATCTTCCTCCTCCCCTTCGCCGGTCATCTTCTTCCTCCCCTTCGCCGCCGCTTCAACACCATGGACGCCGATCTCCTCATCCATTACGGCCACATCTGACATTGTGACGAAGGTTGATTTAGTCCAGAAATTAAAAGGAGAAAAAGAAAATTTTAGTGCAGTTAGTATCCAAATATTTATACAAAGGTAACCATTTTAGTTTTTGTGGGTAACCAAGAGAAATTTCAGTGCAGTTGGTAACCAAAACTTTCAAAGGTAACAATTTTAATTTTTGTTGGTTACATTTGTATTAAGGTTTGGCTACCAATCAGATTTCATGAAAAAAAATCTATAATAGATTTTTTATAATTAATTGGTAACCCAATAAAACTGAATTGGTTACCTTTGTATTAAGGTTTGGCTACCAACTACATTATAAAAAGAAATCTACAAATAGATTTTTTTAAATTAATTGGTTACTTTAATATAACAGTTTGGTTACCTTGATATGAAGGCTTAATTATCATCAACCAGTATTTGAATAGTCATCTTTGCAGAGGCAGGTAAGGAGTTTGTAGACTTTCTGTTTGGGCTCTTGGAACTTCCACTAGGTACTCTCATCAGGCTTCTGGTTGAGGAAGAAATGGCTTCATTTTGGACTTTGGTTAAAGTAAATGAAAGTGTGGAAAACCTCAAAGCTGACTATCTAGAACGAGAGCAAACCAAGCAAGTTCTATTATGTCCCACTAGGCCCTCATCAAACACCAAGAGTACTACCCATTTATTGTTGTAATTGGGATATGCAAAGCCAGAACCCTCTACCATATTATCTGAACTCAACATCACCGCCATATCGAGGCATTTGAGGGCGGAGGATTGTGTCCCATGAGATCCAAAGCAAGGCCTTTGAGGATGAGGGTTTCGAGGTCTTTGGGTTCGATCGCCATGGCCTAACAGAAAAGCAAAGATATATTCTTTCTATATATATATATATATATAGAAAGAATACGTTGAATGAAGAAGAATGGTGATAACTAACTAATGCAGTTGTTCTAGATGAGGAGAGAGAATAAGCCATGGGGATAATTAATCCCTAAATTAAGGAATTCTAATTGCACTAATATTGTAAATAAATATGAAATTGTATTAATTGTCTAAATATTTTATGAGTACACTTTTGTTGTAATTATTTTCAAAAATGTAATAGAATATGTAATTCATCCAAATTTATATTCCAATTTGACTCGCTTACTCTCTCCGTTCAATCTAAATAATTTAATAAGATTTTATTACAATCCAATCATTAATAACATAATACTATTAAATTTATTATTAAGAACTTTTACATTAATATTGTGTTGTATTCATGAAATCAATTCTTCTAGCAAAAAGAAAGTCAAACGTGAATGCTTTTGATAATATTATGTCGAAATATATAAATTCTTACCTCGATATACATAATATATACATCAAGTATTAATTATATATGTTGAACATGAATTTATGTTTTATGAATAATTGACTTTATCTGCTTATGTTGATAGTTGTACTCTTTAGTATACCAAATTAATATTTGATTCATATCATTTCAATATATATTTAGTTTGGAATTTATGTGAATATTTTATAATCAATTCATGTTCGTAATTATATATTTTTATTTAAGATTCTAGAACATGATATGATATATTATTAGGGCTTTTAAGTTGTTACATGTAAATTATAAATAATATTAATTTTTAAACTTGATTAATATGTTGTTTTAAATAAAATTAAGTTTGATCATAATAATTTACATATATACGTAACTCTTTTATTTTTAGAATTAATAATCAGTCCAACTGAGGGTTATTAATTAAAACAATTAAGGATTAAGAAAAGTGACATAATGTTATATTTAATAAATAAAGATTTTAATTTTACCCAATGTAAAAATTAGAATTAGAATTTATTAAATAGAATTTTATCAAGATAAGTGACATGTTTATTTTGTTTTCTTCGCTTTAACGGTGATGCGTGAATAAATATGTTGTGCATTATTTTTAGAGATATTATTTGTAGATTATTAATCGGACCAACGAAAGAATGATAATTATGCACCAACATCATATTAAAATTTATTTTTGGGTGTTGTAAATATATTTTATGTAACTAACTCGCTTGCTTGCCTACAGCTTGGACGCCCCAAAATTAGGTATACATCACCCATCTTGGGTCGCCGATACATGGTACGTAATTCAAATACAACTTACTAATACAACTGCCGTGGTACAATACGACAAACATAAACCGTGAGTTTGAATACAAATATTATCTACTAGAGATTATACAAACTCAAAAGGAGTCCTCATTACAATTATTATCACACTATTTCACGTAATAGTGAGGACTACTAATGCTATCCTCCGGACCATCACTCCGCTCCCCGACTCGTCCCAAATTATATTCTCATTTCCTCAAGAGAATAAAGAAAGAAAGGGTGAGCTCAACTAGCCCAAGAAGAAATATTATGACTAAGATAATGCGTAATAAATTATCATTAGTCTCCAACAATGTTAAACCGATAAAATATAATAGACATCAAGTTTAATCATAAAATGAACAAGCAATCCATTAAAAGAGTCAAGTAGAAAATAAAATCTACTATCTTTTATGATTTAAAAGGTTTTTCATCATCATATCACGAGACTCAAATTTTAATAAATATTCCACATCATCGAATCACCCCGCACACTACGGCCAAGGATATTCTTTAGTATCACCCACCACAATTATCCATGCACTACGCCAAGAATATTTGTTGTGTATTCATTAATGGTCATGATCATGCCAACAACTCGGCCCATCAATGCACTACGGGCCAATGAGAACTTTTACCACATCATTTGTAACATTACTACCATGATTACAATCAATAATCCCTCATATAATCATACCAAGTCCATCTATGCACCACAAAATACGATGACTTTCAACAAAATATAAATATGAGGATGATGACAATGATATAAGAATTCAATAAAACAAGTTCAAGAATTATTTTATCCAGAATTATTAACGCCCAAATTGTCAACATGATACTGCTTTTGTAGAGTAAAATTCAAGAATGATCGTAAGAATATTTCCATGAAAAGATATCGATGAAGCGCAAATATCAAGGATATTCTACTAATTTCATGGAGTATAGAAGTCAAAACTTTAACCAACCGAGTATAATAAAGAATGGAATAACAAAAGAAATCACCATGCATGCGGTACTTTGATGATAGGTTATTCCAATGTAATAATAATAATCTAACCAAAAGTCGTGCAAAATTTTGTAACCGATGTGATGTTCCAACAGTAATAATAAAGATTTTAACCAGTCCCTGTAAAACACATGCATGTGATGTTCCAATGTAATAATAATAATAATAATAAAACCAGTCCTGTACATGCATGTGAAAACACAATGCATAATAATAAAGATGTTCCAACCGGGAATAATAATAAAGATTTTCCAACTGTGTCCTAAAGATGTAAAACACACCTATAAAACATGTTCCAATGTAATAATAATAATAATGTCACCAAGTATAGGGGTAGATCACAGATACAAAGTTATTCCAATGTAATAATAAGAAATGGAATAACAACAGCTCTCTTCAATAATAAGAAATAATAACACCCTTTACGAAAGTACAACAAATAATATTCCCTACCTTAAGAAGAAGAGTACTCGGATATATAAGTAGTGAAGTAGCAGTATACTTTCTTCTTTCTCTCTATAGTTTATCTCTCTAGAGTTTCAAAGGAATTCGTAAGAAAATAATGAATGAATGAGCTTCTATTTATAGAAAAATGGAATGCATAAGAAACTAACTCATGAACTATCGAGATTGATTTACTTTAATCTGACAAATTCATATTTAAAGCAAAATAAAATATAATATATTCTATTTATAATCTAATAAAACGAATAACTTTATAAAAGATTTTACTATGCAAACACTACTACAGCACTATGCAAACACTATGCATAATAAAATATAATATATTCTAATTATTATCTAATAAAATGATAGCTTTATAAAAGTATTCTGTTTTATATAAAAAGATTTTACTATGCAAAACACTATGCAGTATACTTATGCAACACTATGCATAATAGAATATAATATATTCTATTTATAGAATAACTTTATAAAAATATTCTCATTTTATATAAAAGATTTTCTCAGATATTACATTAATAATACCAACAAAAAACGAGTGACTTATCACTTAAGCATCAATAATTAATACCGTGTGCTACTATGCAACCACGCCAGACATCGCATTTTTTTACACCGGTGTTTCAACAGCTTAACGGTAAAACTTCCGCCGTTATTTTCATAAAGTATTTTTGTCGCTTTCTCAATCCGACAATAATTCCGCTAGGGTCCACCAATGATTGTGCCGCAGTACTAATATTCCCGTTAAAACGAATATTCCCCAACCAATCGAATATTATATAACAACTCACAGATTTTTGCAAAATTTATAAATATTACCCACAACTATTATATCAATTTCACTCCATAATATTCAAAAATAATATTTATAGAAAATTCATCTTTATTCAAAAAGTTGGGGTTTTACAATCTCCCTTCTTATGAAATTTCTCCCTCAAATTAGGGTACGCACTGGTATGTCAAGAGGTAAGGATACCTTGATTTCATTTCGATTCTAACTCCCAAGTCATTTCCTCAACATCGTGGTTTCTCCACAAAACTTCGACTTGAGGGTATAACCTCGGTGCGTAGAATATGTTCCTTCTTATCCAAGATTTGAACAGAACCTCTTCATACGCCAAATCTTCCGCTATTTCGTCCGGCTCAACTCAATAATGTGGTTCGGATCTTCCACATATTTACGTAATATGGATATGTGAAAAACGTTATGAACACGAGACATACTTCAGCAAAAAGCGAGTCTATAGCCACGCCTTCCTACTCGATCAAGGATTAAAATGGGCCGATAAATCGAGGATCGAGCTTTCCTCTTTTCCAAATCTCGTAACCCTTTCCATGGAGCAACACGTAACAACACACGATCTCCTATATCAAATTCCACGCCCTTTCGATGAAGATCAAGATAACTCTTTTGTCGATCTTGTGAGGTTTTTATACGCTCACGGATCGTTTGAATCTTTTCTCGTAGTCATACGCACTAACTCCGGGTCCCAACAACGTTGCTTCACCCACCTCATCCCAAAGATACCGAGAACGACACTTTCTTCCATACAACGCTCGAATGGAGCCATGCCAATACTTGCTTGATAACTGCTGTCAGTAGGAAAACTCCACCAATGGTAAGAACTTGTCCCAACTTCCCTTAAAATCAAGGACACAGTAGTCTTAATAGATCTTCAAGAGTTTGAATAGTCCTCTCCGATCGTCTCGTCCGTCTCGAGGATGATATGCCGAAGCTAAATCAGAATCTGCGCTCATAGCTTTTCGCAACTAACCCAAAATCGTGAAGTGAATCTTGGGTCTCGATCGTAAACTATGGATACCGCATACCATGTAGTCTTACAATCTCGCTTTATGTACATACGAGCAAGACGCTCAAGTGTATAAGTCTCTCAGATTTGTAGAAAAATGAGCAGACTTGGTCAATCTATCAACAATGACCCAAATCGCATCTACGCCTTGAGAAACCTTGGGAAGACCAAGAATCGAAATCCATGGTAATGTGCTCCCACTTCCATTCTAGAATTTCAAGTGGTTGCAATGGACCTTTTGGTACTTGATGCTCGCCTTGACTCGCTGACACGTTAGACACCTCGAGATAAACAAATATATCTCTCTCTTCATATTGCCCCACCAAAATGTATGTCAAGATCATGATACATTTTGGTACTCCTGTGATGGATTGCAAATGGTGTGTTGTGCGCCCCATCATGATTTTATACTTTAAATCGTGGTCGTTAGAACACAAAGTCCGGAGTCGACTCAAGTATTCCTTCTTCATCGATTCTTGCTTCCCAGATCGCACCTTCTTGACTTTCTTCCTCATACGATCACCTCCGGATCTCAGAATTTGAGCAAATTTTAATTTTATCAATTAAAGTCGCCTCTACTCAGATATTTGCCATCATCACGCGGGTCCCTGAGTCTTTATCTCTATCTCCATCCTTTGCAAGTCATACAAAATGGGCCTCAGATTGACAATATTGCACTCGCATTCGCATATGATCTTCTACTCAATGCGCCGCCTACCACGCTCGCTTTTCCAGATGGTATTGATGGTATGATCATAATCTTTCAATAGCTTCAAGCCAACGTCGTTGTCGCATGTTGAGTTCCTTTTGAGTGAAGAAATATTTGAGGCTTTTATGATCCGTAAAGATCTCCACTTTCTCCCCATACAAGTAATGCCTCCAAATTTTAAGTGCGAAGACAACAGCTGCTAACTCTAGGTCATGAGTAGGATAATTCCTCTCATATTCTTTGAGTTTTCGTGAGGCATAGGCTATGACTTTTCCATGTAGCATGAGAACACATCCTAACCCTTTTCGCCCGGCGCATCACCAGAGATGACAAATCCTCCGAACCGTATGGTATTGTCATTGTAACAAAAATAAATGAGTCTCCTCTCGAGTTCTTGAAAACTCTTCTCACATTCCTCGCCTCCAACCGAACTTTGTATCTTTCGAGTCACCGAAGTAGTGGAGTAGCGATTCGAGAAAACCTTTCTACGAATCTCCGATAATAACCAAATAAGCCGAGAAAGCTACGATTTCTGGCCATTGATTTATTTAGGTTGCTCCCAAATTTTTCAATAGCTTCAATCTTTGCCGGGTCAACAAATATTCCATGACTTGATACCACGTGCCCAAGGAATGCTACTTCCTCAAGCCGTAACTCGATTTCTTCAACTCGGCATAAAGCTTGTATTCACGGCTTTTGAGTATCACCTTCAAGTGTTCCTCATGATCTTCACGGCTTTTGAATATATGAGGATGTCATCAATAAAGACGACCACAAAATGATCCAAATATTCCTCAATACTCTGGCTCATCATATCCATGAAGGCAAGAGGAGCATTAGTCAATCCAAAGGACATGACTAGAATTCATAATGCCCGCATCGAGTTCTCGAAAGTCGCCTTTGAATATCATCTGCTCTAATCTTCAATCGGTGATATCCTAACGAAGATCAATCTTTGAAAAGAATTTGCTCCTTGCAACCGGGTCAAACAGTCATCAATAATACGTAAATGGGTACCTATTTTTGATGGTGACATGATTCAACTCCCGATAATCAATACAAAGTCGATACTCCCATCTTTCTTCTTCACGAATAATGAGAGCACCCCCCCAAGGAGAAGTACTAGACTTAATAAAGCCAATGTCTAACAATTCCGCAGTTGAGTCTTTAACTCCTCAAGTTCAATAGAGCCATTCGATATGGGGCTTTGAAATGGGTTTTGTACCGTTCAAGGTCGATACAAAATTCAATTTCACGCCTGGGGTAGGCCAGAAGTTCTTCAGTGAATACGCCAGAAATTCATTAACAATAGAAATATTATTCAAAACCGACGTATTTTTGTTTAGATCTCGTGATATGAGCTAAGAAAGCTTGACATCCGCTTTTCAATAAACGAATAGCTTTTATGGCTTGAGATGACAAAGTGATTGATTTTAATGGTTTGGTTGTTTTGAATTCGCATAATAGGTCGATTAGGAATATGAAAGCTAACAACCTTACGAAAACAATCAATTTTTGCATGATGAGTAGTTAACCAATCAATCCCTAGAATTACATCAAATGCAAGTATTTTTAATGCAATAAGATCGACAGTAATGTGTGGGTACCAACTTGAACCAAACAAGACTTATAAACCGTGGATGTAATGAAGGTTTCTCCCAACGGAGTTTCCACAGATAAGTCAAAGTCTAATTTCTCCTGAGTCAAATTTAATCGCTGAGCGCAAGTAGAGAAATAAAAAAGAATGGGTAGAACCGTGATCAAATAAAGTGTAGACTTCGCTAGAGTTTATGATAAGCTTACCCGTGATGACCTCATTCGGGTTCCTTGCTTCCGGGAGGTCACAACAAACGCCTCCTCAGACTACCGGCTTTGACTTTTTCTCGACAAATTTTCGGTGCCTCCATCCTAGCCGAATTTATCTTCTGGTGAACGACAAAATCGGGCTAAGTGACCTTCTCTTCCACAATTATAACATGCTTTGACTGGCATCGCTAAATTTGACCGATGTGTCCTCCCTCCGCATTTGAAGCATATGATAGGTGGTCTTTCTCCTTCCTTAACAACAACGGTGTCAGTGTCGACGCCTTTCCATCATCATTGAATCTCCTTCTTGAAATGTCCATTCTTATTGTTTTGGCCTCGATTACCACCGGCGTGGTTACCATTTCGCCTCGTTGATTCCTCCACGCTTGTTGTCACCGCTTCATGACCGCTTCTCACCGGTATTATCATTTTGCCGCCGCTTCTTTTTTCATCATACTGACTCAAGTATCGCTACTTCCACCAATCGAGCCCTATTTACAACATCCAATACAAACACGCTTTATGAGAAATAAGATGTCGACGATTTCCTGCTTTTAAAACCTCTTAAAACATTCGCGCCATTCTCTCTTCATTATCCACCAAGTGGGACGAAAACCGGATAACTCCGCAAATTTTGCCTCGATCATGACACACACACCATATTGTTTTGCTCCAATTTGATAAACTCCACCTCCTTCATGTGACGAATACTTTCGAAAGTATTTGTCGTTGAATGCCTCTTGAACTTCTCCCAAGACATCTTTAAGACGGCAGTCGAGTACGCTTTTACCGATTCCCACCAAGAATCATCTCCTCCGCAAATATAAAGGCGGCGAAGGGAACCTTTTGCTCTTCTGAGCATCCCAAGACATCAAATATCTTGGTGATCTACTTTATCCATGCTTCGCCATAAGTGGTTTTGGCTCTCCTTAAACTCCTGTGGTGGTCCCAGCCTCCTTGAACTGCTTAGCGGTGACCGCCGAGAGTTTCCAATGTTTCCACCTACATTTTGGACAGAGCCGCCTTTCGCTCGCATTGCTGCATGAATCGATAAAGCCTCCGAACAATCCATCATTCAAAGATTTGGTCAAGGTTGTTGTTTGTATGAGGATTGTCGCCTTCCCCGATGCACATTCTCCTCGATTATTGATATGTGGAGACTCAACTGCCTCTTGTGCTCCATTGCTATTCTCAACATTTTCGGATGTCATTTTCAGACATCGCCACAAAACAAAGGTTAATTGACATGTAACATAATATCTCTAAACTCCGACCAACCAATTTAAATACAAAATAAATTTAAGTAGGTCATACTAGCGAAGGAATTCCCCCCTCCCCTCCTAGTTCTAGTCTCACATCTTAGCCAGGATCATATCCCTAAGCTTTGATACTAACCGTGACGCCCCAAAATTAGGTATACATCACCCATCTTGGGTCGCCGATATACGGTACGTAATTCAAATACAACTTACTAATACAACTGTCAGTACAATACGACAAAACATAAACCGTGAGTTTGAATACAAATATTATCTACTAGAGATTATACAAACTCAAAAGGAGTCCTCATTACAATTATTATCACACTATTTCACGTAATAGTGAGGACTACTAATGCTATCCTCCGACCATCACTCCGCTCCCCGACTCGCCCCAAATATATTCTCATTTCAAAGAGAACAAAGGAAAGAAAGGGTGAGCTCAACTAGCCCAAGAAGAAATATTATGACTAAGATAATGCGTAATAAATTATCATTAGTCTCCAACAATGTTAAACCGATAAAATATAATAGACATCAAGTTTAATCATAGCAATGAACAAGCAATCCATTAAAAGAGTCAAGTGAAAATAAAATCTACTATCTTTTATGATTTAAAAGGTTTTTCATCACTTTTATCGCCGAGACTCAGATTAATAAATATTCCACATCATCGAATCACCCCTGCACTACTGCCAAGGATATTCTTTAGTATCACGACCACAATTATCCATGCACTACGGGCCAAGAATATTTGTGTATTCATTAATGGTCATGATCATGCCAACAATTGTCCATCAATGCACTACGCCAATGAGAACTTTTACCACATCATTTGTAACATTACTACTATGATTACAATCAATAATCCTCGGTCATAATCATACCAAGTCCATCTATGCACTACAAAAGCCATATGACTTTCAACAAAATATAAACATACGAGGATGATGACAATGATATAAGAATTCAATAAAACAAGTTCAAGAATTATTTTATCCAGAATTATTAACGCCCAAATTGTCAACATGATACTGCTTTTGAGAGTAAAATTCAAGAATGATCGTAAGAATATTTCCATGAAAAGATATCGATGAAGCGCAAATATCAAGGATATTCTACTAATTTCATGGAGTATAGAAGTCAAAACTTTAACCAACCGAGTATAATAAAGAATGGAATAACAAAAGAAATCACCATGCACGCGGTATTTCATGATGAAAGTTATTCCAATGTAATAATAATAACGGAACCAAAGTCGTGCAAAATTTGCAACCGACAGGATGTTCCAACATAAATAATAAAGATTTAACCAATGTCCATATAAAACACACAGCATGTGATGTTCCAATGTAATAATAATAAGATTTTAACCAGTCCCATGTAAAACACATACATGTATGTGATGTTCCAACGAATAATAATAAAGATTTTAACCAGTCCTGTCCTGTAAAAACACCTGTAAAACATGTGATGTTCCAATGTAATAATAGAAGAATGTCACCAAGTATAGGTAGATGGATCACAGATACAAAAGTTATTCCAATGTAATAATAAGAAATGGAATAACAACAGTTCTCTTCATGAATAAGAAAGAATAACACCCTTACACGAGTACAACAAATAATATTCCCTACCTTAAGAAGAAGAAGAGTACTCGATATATAAGTAAAGTGAAGTAGCGTATCACTTTCTTCTTTCTCTCTATAGTTTATCTCTCTGTAGTTTCAAAGAATTCGTAAGAAAATAATGAATGAATGAGCTTCTATTTATAGAAAAATGGAATGCATAAGAATTAACTCATGAACTATTTAGATTGATTTACTTTAAACTGACAAATCCATATTTAAAGCAAAATAAAATATAATATATATCTATTTATAATCTAATAAAACGAATAACTTTATAAAAGATTTTACTATGCAAACACTATGCAGCACTATGCAAAAAAAACACTATGCATAATAAAATATAATATATTCTAATTATTGTCTAATAAAATGATAGCTTTATAAAAGTATTCTGTTTTATATAAAAAGATTTTACTATGCAAAACACTATGCGTATACTTATGCAACACTATGCATAATAGAATATAATATATTCTATTTATAGAATAACTTTATAAAAGTATTCTGCTTTTATATAAAAGATTTTCTCAGATATTACATTAATAATACCAACAAAACTCGAGTGACTTATCACTTAAGTATCAATAATTAATACCGTGCTACTATGCAACCACGCCAGACATCGATTTTTTTAACACCGGTGTTTCAACAGCTAATCAGTAAAACTTCCGCCGTTATTTTCATAAAAGTATTTTTGTCGCTTTCAATCCGACAATAATTCCGCTAGGGGTCCACCAAATGATTGTGCCGTTGTACTAATATTCCCCGTTAAAACGAATATTCCCCACCAATCGAATATTATATAACAACTTCAGTATTTTGCAAAATTTATAAATATTACCCACAACTATTATATCAATTTCACTCCATAATATTCAAAAATAATATTTATAGAAAATTCATCTTTATTCAAAAAGTTGGTTTTACAAAAGGTTCAAAAAAACTCATGCGTATCTCTCTCAAAAGCAAAGAAATTATCCATGTCTATTCAATCTGAAATTAAGGATTCCTTCATATGTCCCTCATTTCCTTCGCAGAAGCCCAACTCATATTCTGTGAAGCACAAGGCCTTCTGTCGCCATTCATCTACCATTTTTGTCCTGAAAAATAGACTCATTAGAAGAATTGACAGCACATAATTCACCCTCAGCCACCCCACAAGTCTATGACCCCACCAATCAAGAAGCTGAGGTTCATATCTCTTTCTCTTTCATATCATGTACATAATATTTCTCCATTTAACACAATTAGGGATTTGAGAGCGTCCCTCAAATTGAGCGTCCCTAGAAGTGCGAAGCTCTGATATCTGAGCGGAGTATTTGAGAGTGTCCCTCAAATTGTTAGAGTCCTCACAAATTAAAGATCCAATCATCACTGGTAAAATATTAGGGATTCAATTTGGGATTATACACAGAGCGAGAAAGAGAGAGATAGAGATAGAAGAGATACGACTTACGAGAGCTCGATGCATGTAAAGGCATTACATTGAAGGCCGTGCGATCCCAAATGATGAGATATTTCTCTTCGTCTTCAACTCCGTCACCGTCAACAATCATTTTCTCTCTCTAAAACTCTCTTTCTCTCTCACTCTTCTACTACAATTGCATTTTGTAAAATATGTTTCTTTCTTTGGTCATATACTCATATTAGTAAAGTAGAACTTGCAGTTCGGTTATTCGGTTTAACCGAATAACTCAAAAATGATACCCGTACAAACTAACTAAAAATCGTAAAAAAATTCGGATATAACCAAAATATTAAAAATAACCGAATTTTTATAAAATTTTTGTTAAATTATTTCGGTTCGATTCGGTAATTCGGTTATACCCATTTTTTGCTCAGTCCTAGTAGCGAGCATCGCGGTTGCTAACACCCTGATCCAATTAGCGGTCGCTAATAAGTATCAGCGACGGAATGTGGTCGTTGATGTATAATTTTTTTTCTTCTGGATTTCCCAAAAAATTGTACCTGCTTGTACCTACTTTATATCTCAACACACAACAGACAATATATATAAACTTCCAACCAAGTTTTATATATATATATATATATATTCCAACACATGCACAACAATATAAACATCGATCTATATACCGACACATACACCAAAATAGTATAAAATATATAAACATTAAAAAACCAATATGAACTGAAGAAATATATAAAAATATAATCTTTAAGTAACATACAGTCATCCAAAGAATTAATATAAAAATATAAGGCTCATAAATAGCTAGCTAGAAAACAAGACTAGGTCAACCGTCTATGCATCATCATCTAAAATATTAGTTTCTCGTTGATCACCATGTAATTAACAAAATAATAAAACAAGTTACATATATAGTATATATATGTTGATACAGATATTACGACAATATACAACAAATTAAACACAACAATATATGTATATATATATATAAGTGACTAATTTGATTATAATAAATACTAAGATTACCTCATCGCCATCCTCATATTGTTATGTTGTTGCTGCCGCCACTGCAACAGCTAACTCATCAGGACTCAGAGCCACCAGATGCCCGCCCAGTATACGAAGAAGATCACAATCTCGACATATCGCTTTCACACAGTCAGCAAGAGTATGATGAGCTAGATGGGTCGATGACTGTGTAGACTGGGTAGCAGAGCTGCCTGTGCCATTGATGGTTGGGCGTCGTCGTTGTCCTTAGCTTTTGACTTAGTTCTTCTTCACAACTGATGCCTTCTCCCACAATTCTTGATCAATCACTGACGTGGGGTGCCTTCAGGATAACGTTCGTTCAATAAACTCTTATAAGTATCATGTCAGCAGGTTAACAATTAAATAGTTAAAAATAAATATTAAATTCTAAATAACAATGTAAACTTGATAAACAACATCAAAGTTGTCAAAAATTATTACCGCTATCTGGATAGCATCAGGCAAACCATCACGGGTGGCCACGTATACATCCAACCAGTGGATAGGCTGACCTTGAGACTGAAACTCCTATACAAAACATACTCCCATATTACTAAGTAAACATGTGATATTCTACAAATCATGATTGTAAATATATTAAAACCATTCTATCAAATTCACAAGTTTACTATCCATACGTACCCTGGTAGTAATATGTTACAACTATGATATACTGCCGCCCCTGTAGGTGCTTTTCGCCTTTTTGCCATCAGGTACACCCAATGTTGTGTTAGTGGTGGTAGTCTTACGTCTCTTAACCTAGCTCTCAACTCTCCACTAGGAACACATCCCAATATGGGCTTCGCGCACCACCAGGGGCTATGCACGTGCATGTACTTCTCTCCCTGCCCTGGATGGTCGATCGATGCATTATTTATATATTTTTGTCGCTCCTTATTCAATTTGTCTTTAGTGTGGACGACGCACTTCTGCCAGAACAATGTATGTATCACTGAAGCCTACGCGTCATTACATCTATACCTTTTTCTGTAAATAAAACAATAATAATAATATTAAAATGGTGTTATTAACATATAATCCAACACTACTAAACAATATTAGTTTATTAATTATATTATCTGTTAGAATTAAAAAATATATACACTTGAATTCAAATTAAATCGCATCTTTATGGGCGATGGTGTGGTCACCACGTAATCACAAATTGTCGGCCAGCTTACGTAAAGCACAAATTTGAAAAATGCACTTGACTAACTTGTTATCTGAAAAATCACTACAATATACAAAAATTTTCATTAAAGATAAGTAGATTTATTATAATATTTAAAGCAATTTACATTAGTATATATCTGCAACAATGAAAATCTAAAATGTATATATATAAATGATGAGGACGTACGTGCTATTCGGAGGAGGAAAAATCTGTATGAGAATCCGATCATCCAGATTAGCAGGGGCTTTGGCACATGATTAGGACCCCTACCCAAACCGCACTTTTTTGTACTACTTCAGAAACCATCTAGAAATACAAATTTTAAGATGTTATTATGAGTTATATTTGATTACATGCATATATGAATATAAAATGACAATAATGATAGGAAATTGCATTAAATAGTTAAGTACATAAACATGACAATGATATAAAGAACATGTAATACTAAACATACATTTTATTTTTAATCACAATTTGAGTCAGAATCATCTTGTATACGTATTGCAGATTCATAACCATCATCTGCTTCAGATTTAGTGTCAGTGTCGGTCAATAACTCTTCCTCCTCAGTATCAATGTCATCTGGCACAAGTATTGACTCATGATCCAATTCATTATGTTCATCTCCACCCTCTAATTGGATTACTTCATTGTCATCCTCCACATTTATTATAGTAGGTCTATGAAGCATCTCCTCTTGGTTGATCTCCCCATCTACTACTTCTACATGACTACACGCGGGAGTATGAATTACAGCTTGCCAATCTGCAGGCGGTCTATCCATTTTCCTAACAGGACTAGTAATGTAGTATGCTCTTTTTTAATATAAGTATAATATAAGCAATTGATATTATATTTAATACTATTACTATACAATCATTTTCTTAATACTCCATCCGTCCCATAGTTATAGGCTGATTTTCTATTTTGAAATGTCCCAATATATAGGCTACTTACTATTTATAAAATTTAGTTGGTTCATTGTTTTACTTTTATGCCCTTATAATAAATATTCAACCATTACTTTTTTTTTGAATAAACAACATTCAATGTCATTATTTTTATCACCACATTTAATGTTGTTGTATTCTCTTTGGTTTAAATTCTATGGTTATGGACTCTAATGGTCAGTACACGTCAATCAATGAAGTTAAAAGTTCCAATGTGATAAGTAAGGAATAATTAACTTATTCATTAATTCCATATTAAGGGGTATATATAAAAAATTATGTTAAAAATTGCCACTTAAACTGATTTTCTTAAATTATGTGTCAAAAAAAATCAGCCTATAACTATGAGACGGAGGGAGTATAATTCTAAAACTAATTATATTTAGGGGGCAGAGAGATCTCAGAGCAGCCCAAGAACAAAGGTTGCTTGAAATCTAGCATTCCACAACCACACCTAAAAAACAAAAAAGATTATAGTGTTATCATTTGTATATGGGAAATATCATGCTCATTTCTTATTTTCGGTGCATTAATTATTGTATTGCAAAGAAACAAAAGAGATTGAACTAAGCCAGCCTAAACCTTAACTAAGACAAAATTATGGTCAATGAAAATCCATCTACTCTCACCGTTTTCACGCCCGATGGATGTATCTTGAGAAGTGTGTAATTAAACATTTAAATAAATGTGGTCAAACTTGTAGTTAAGCTAAAGCCTATGCTAAGCTAAGTTAAAGTTGTATATTAGTGGCATGGGAATCTCTTTAACTTGAAGCTTGCTACCCTTTTTTGAGCATGCTCTGTCGGTTGATTACCATGCCAAATAATGGTTTATTATGCCTTGTAAAAGTTTACATCCTTTATTGAAGAATTAAAAAGTGAACCCTTGATTGAAATAAATGTTCCCTTTAATTATCTTGAAGATCCCAAAATCATACTCCCAATATATGTCGTTTTAGAGTTGTAGATAAGTATTAAAAAAATGATTGTAAAGTACTCGCTCTGTCCCAGATAAAAGTCTTTATTACTATTTCAGGTAGTCCCAAGTTAAATGTCTACTTACCTTAAATAATTTATTTTTTACAATAATTTTTCTATAATACCCTTATTATTAATTGTTATATTTCTATTCTCTATGCATATTTATGGAGCATCACTAGTAATGTGCAGAAAACTATGCAATTAAATGAGAATTTAAATATGGACAATTTTGTCATTTTATCATCTTTCTTAATATGCGCAAAAAGTCAACCAAGACATTTATCCTGGGACGGAGGGAGTATTAAATATACTATCAAATATTGTCTATATTACATTTGTATTGAAAAAAAGAGTGTTATTTATTGGGAAAAAAATAGTGTGAGAACCAAAGTTATATTTAATATTTGAGGTAATATGAAAAACTAAGCAATTAATGCTTACTTGAAATTCTCAAACGACTTATATTTAGGAACAAAAACATCTATCTAAAACGACTTATATTAAGGAACGGAGGAAGTACTACGTACAAACATAGTTATAATCTATTCTAAAATTAGAAATACATTTTCTTTTGTTATATGTTTTAAAATTAAAATTATATTTTTATTTTTTAAATTATAAAATGACATAAAATTCTTAATTTTTTGTTTTTAAATTATAGAAGATTGTGTATTATTATGTTATTATTACTGTATTTCTAATAAATATTAAAGGTTATTTGAAATGATAAAAAGAAAATTAAGAATTATTATTTTAAAATATATCTCAAATTTTGAAAATGAGGGACTACTTTTTCTTAAGTCCCCCTCCCCTTTCCCGAAATGTTTCCGTACCAATTAAACATAAATTATTAATCTTATATTATATTAATTTATATTTTATTATATTTTCTCATTAACAAGTTTTTGAAAGGAGAGACTACTTTTATTATATTTTCTCATTAACAAGTTTTGGTGTTGCATATTAATTTTAGATGATAAAAAATAGATCTTTTTGTATGGCCTAATTGTAAAAGTATCTTTTAAATTGTCACCCAATTTCTATTTAGCCTTTGAAGCAGTAAAAATTTCAATTGAGTTTTTTAAGTGACCAATTTAATTCAATTGAATCATCATGACACAAATCTTAACTAAATTTAACATAATAATTAAATTTTTTTACTATATATATACTGAAATTAAGTGAAAATTTAATGAAAATATTTGTATTCGGCCTTTTTCTATCGTGTGTGTATTTAGGTGTGTCCTAAAAGATTGTCGTTTTAGAAGAAAAAATTTATTTCAAAAAGTTTGTCGTTTACAACTTTCGAGAAGATAAATTATTTACTTTCCTATATTACCCATACATTATCTCATTGTCCCAAGAAATTCTCTTCCTTGTATTAATAGTTTTCAACTTCCCATAAAGGGGTAGTGATGGAATTTCAAACAAATTTTACTCCTGATAAATGATACTCCCTCCGTTCCTAAAAGATTGTCGTTTAAGGTTTTGGCACATGAATTAAGAAAGTATTATTTACCAAGTAAATTTTGTTTGAAATTCTATCACTACCCCTCTATGGGAAATTGAAAACTATTAATACAAGAGAGAAAATTTATTGGGACAATGAGAGAAGGTAAGTAATATAAGAAAGTAAATAATTTATTCTTCTTGAAAGTTGTAAACGACAAATATTTTGGAACAATTTTTTTTCTAAAACGACAATCTTTTAGGAACGGAGGGAGTACTTTCTTAATCTATGTGTAAAAACCTTAAACGACAATCTTTTAGGAACAGAAGGAAGTATAGTATATTAATTTTTGGGACTTGTTTTTTAACCTCTTTACATTTGTAAATTATAACTACTACACATTATAGTAGTATTTGAGTGGATTTAGGCTCGAAATTCAAAGTGGACCAAGTATATAGAGTAGTATTTGTCTTCATCTTTCCTTCTGTATTTTGTCATACATGTGACAATTTATCACCATAAATATGAGTATGAGATCAATAATGTCACAAATAATAACACCACGCTAATACTAAAGAATATGCTAGGCTCCTTCCTGGTGAGATGATAGCTAGTTGGAGTATATGGGAAATTTAAAAGTTCTTTTTCCACCTATAATACTTCAGATCCTTAAAGAAAAAATGCACCTATGATTCAAACATTTCCTATTTTGTAATGTCCCAAAATGAGAATACCTCTATCTTGAAGTAGATAGACCAAAATGTGACATAATGTTTCAAATATTTGAGCATAGTGGAAAGTTATTAAATATAATGATATATATTATTCGAAAATTAATATTTTTATAAGTAAAAATTGATGTTTTCGTAAGGTTCAACTTATAGGAATAATAAGTTAGACCTATTTTTTCATATGAATAAAATCTTGTCAA
Organism: Panax quinquefolius; assembly: GCA_020205615.1. Classification (NCBI taxonomy): domain Eukaryota; kingdom Viridiplantae; phylum Streptophyta; class Magnoliopsida; order Apiales; family Araliaceae; genus Panax; species Panax quinquefolius. Next base: position 131,045,522 of record CM035172.1, on the reverse strand, counting down.
AATAGTAATTCCATATTGTTCTTATTTAATATCAATTTTAATATTTCAACCAAGCTAGGAGGTTTGTGGGTAAGGCTGTAAAATGAGTAAACAGTTCGGGCTCGATTCGTATTCGCTCGACTAAAAATTCGATTCGAGCTCGACTCAAAATATAAATGAGTCAAATATGAGCACATTTTAAAGGTTCGATAAATTACTCGAACCTATTCAAATAATAATTTTCTATTGATACTCAGATCATATTCGTTTGAAAAGTCCAAACTGTTCGGACTCGATTCGGAATTGTGCTCGACTCGGTAGTTAAATGAACCTCAATCAAACCTTATTTTATACTCGATAAATTTTGTGAACTAAATTTGAGCAATTCAATACTCTGATTGACTCGGTTCGTTTACACCCTTATTTGTGGGAACCCACAACTTTCTAAAAGTGTATATTTCGATTTTGAAAATTTTGAGGGGAAATTAAAGAAAGAAAAGAATAACAAAATGATTTGAAACCTAAAAAATTATTGGAGCTTTCTTGACAATTCATTACCCTGCGTTGTAACATTGTTCTTTATCAGAGGTAAATAAATTTTATTATTCATAAAATGTACCACTAAATTACTACTCCATCTCTCAATTCCACAAAAAATCTCATTTACTAAATTTTTTTCTTAAAGAGTAAAGAAAACAAAGAATCTCATTCCATATGATGGTAGTATAGAATGACACCTATATTATCAAGTTTATCATCACAATTTAATTAGGGAGTAATATTTTCACATATATATTTAATATTACCACATGATCACTGATAGACACATAATTTATACATTTTATTATCCTTAATTTTGTTCTTTAATAATATTACTTTGTTTAATTAATATATTTTATTTTGTTTTGTAGGATTTAATATTTTGTTGCAATAAAGTTAAAATCTTTGTGATCAAGCGATATTTAATTCTCTTATTCAGGAAATATCCCAGAAAAATTCTACAACGGAAATAAAGAGGTGGAACAATCTTGGTGTGCAATGTAGAAGAGAGAGAGAGAGAAATATTGAGAAACAATGGCTTAGCTTTTTCATTGATTAAGAATGAATGAATATATATATATATATATATATATATATATATATATATATATATATATACACACACACACATACAAGATTGAGTGTTGCCCAAGTACCTAAATAAAAAACTATCCTAGAATTATGGGATTACAATTAATTACAAGGATATTACAACTAATTACAAGAATTATGGGATTACAAATAATTACAAGGATATTACAATCTGTTGTATTTAATTCTCTAATATGCCCCATCAAGATGGAGCTCCGAAGGAGACGCCAATCTTGATCCTTAATTCTTGGAAGTTCATGGAAGCGGTTTGGTAAGAGTGTCGGCAAGTTGATCTACTGAGGAGACATGACTAACACGAAGAGCACCTGATTGAACTTGATCCCGAATAAAGTGATAGTCAATTGCCACATATTTCATGCGCGAATGAAATACTGGATTAGAACAGAGATAGGTGGCCACAACATTGTCACAATAAATAATAGGTGGTGTAGAGAGAGTGACACCAAGCTATGTGAGAAGAAAAAAAATCCAACTGATTTATGAAGCAATATCGGCAACTGATCGATACTCAGCTTCTGTGGATGACCTAACAACAATATGTTATTTCTTGGATGACCAAAAAATATGATGACGTCCAAGATAGACAATATAGGCACTCGTAGAGGTATAGTCATCTTTGTTACAAGCCCAATCTGCATCTGAGAAAGCATGAAGAGATAGTGGATTTGCCTTAGGAAGAAATAATCCATGAGTTAATGTGTCACACAGATATCGAAGCAGTCGTTTTGCAGCATTCCAATGTTCAGACGTAGGGCGATACATGAATTAGAAATTAAGCTTGTTAACAGTATATATATGATATGTCTGGGCGAGTGAGGCAAAGATACTGTAGAATGCCAATAATTGTTCTATATTCGATACAGTCAGTCAGAGTTGTACGTGAATGAAGTGTGAGATTTCCATTTGTAGCAAGTGGTGTAGCAACAGGTTTAGTATCAAACATTTTTGTTCTGGCAAGAAGATCAGTGATGTAGCACCTTTGAGTAAGCAACATACCAGATGAAGTGGTGAGAACCTCAATGCTGAGAAAATAAGACAAGGGGCCAAGATCCTTGATTGAAAATATTTATGCCAAGAGGTCTATGTAGCACTGAATAATATTGGTGTTGGTACCTGTAATAATAATGTCATCCACATAAACAAGTAGATATATAGTAATGTCACCGGAGTGGAGAATGAATAGAGAAATGTCTACATGAGAGTTTGTGAACCCAGTCTCAATGAGGAACTGGCATCCAAGCTCGTGGTGTGACGCCCCCAAAATAGGTCCATTCCATCCAACCCATTCTGAGTCGCCAAATACATGGTACAGAAATAACTACAACTTTATTATTACAACATATAAACTCATGAGTTAAATACGATATTGCCATCTAGACAATATCCACACGCAAATAAATCCCCATCATAATTATTGATACATTATTTTACAAAATGGTGAGGACTACTAAACAACTCTCTCTAGAACCTTCATTCCATACCCAGACTAGTACTCGCTTACATTCTCGCCTCCCGAGAAGAAAAATGGAACAAAAAGGAAAAGGGTGAGCTCAACTAGCCCAATAAAGAATATTATGACTAAGATAATATACAACAAATTATCGTTAGTCTTCAACAGAAAAAAAACTAATAGAATACAATAGACAACAAGTTTTTAAACCAATATTCGCAATGAAATAATAATTCATTAGAAGAGTTAAGTAGAAATGCAACTACTATCTTCTATGTATGAATTTAAAAGTTAAATCGTCTATCTTTTATCCTGTAACATCAATCGACATACATCTGGAATCAAATATTCATCTTTTACTACTGAGCCAAAGATATTCATCGATTGATCATGTTCATCTAAACACTGCTTCATCTTTTGCACTACGGGCCAAAGATATTCTTCAGAAATCATTCATCTTTACTACTGGGCCAAAGATATTCCATAATATCATCATTTAAGACCAAGATGATGAAAAATATTTTAAAAAAGCGAATCCAAAGAAACAAAATGACAAGGATTAAGGATTAAGGATTCAGACTTTTGTTTTATCCACGTCCAAAAATACCTCAAAAAATAATCATAGGGGTGTAAAATTCAAGAATGATCAAAACATGGATACAATCAAAGCTAGTATCCGAATAGATATTTTAGACGAAAAGAAAATTTTCATTTTTCTAGAATAAAGTCTTGATTCGTGAATAGTCTTCAGTATATCGTGAATAGTCTTGATATCGTGAATAGTAACTCTCAGACACCAAAAGATAGAAATTTCACAAAAACATCTTCACGCTTCATGAATAGTACTCGTGAATAAGTAACTCGTGAATAGTAACTCATGAATAGTAACTTCGTGAATAATAACTCATGAATAAGTAACCCAGACATGAAAAAGTTCCAAATTTGATAAAAGTTCTAACCAATATTTCAAAGATAATGATATTGAAGAAATAATATCATTTGAGAAGAAAATAACATCCCTTACCTCGAAAAGACAAGATTTAGTTGAAACAATTTGATATAAAGCTATGACTTGAACTTGCCGTATATAGCAATACTCAAAGTATACTCAAAATACTCACAAGAATACGCCGATAATATAGAGAGAGAAAAACTTCATTTACGGTGTGATTTTCAATTCTAACCTAAGCACCTTATTTATAGAAATTGCTTAGAACACCAAAAAGCAGATAATTTAATATAATAATAATATATTATATATATATATATATTCCTACGCCAACCAAGACTCCTGAAATCAGCATGTTTATAACACATGGGGGGCCAACAAAAACAATAAAAACGTTTTTGTTGATATAAATAATTAAAACTTCCAAAAATCAATTATTTCGGAGCTTCGAAACTTCAATAATTCATAATAAATAGCTCTTTTATCAGAAAAATTCGAATCTCGCGAGTTTTTATAGGAAATCCAATTCTCTACAACTTTTCAGAAGAAAGTTTTTCCAAATTCCAAACAGAAATTGACCGAAATCCACATACGGACAATTTTACAAGCTATAATCAAATTTCAGTCAAGAAATGGGGTCCACCGACATGTTTAACATGTTTTAAACATTTATTGCAACAAAAATACTCTTCCTCCTCGTATACTCATATATCCCACATTCGTTGTAAAAATATCACCGTTAATATATTATTAAAATAATATATTTAAATGAATTATTTTATCAGAAAAAGATAAAATATTAATTTTCAACAATTGTCATTTTAAAAATTTTCTCCATCTATATCCACATAAAATCAATATTTTCCTCATCATATGAATCAATAATTAATTATTCACAAATAATATTACAGAATCACAATATTGACAACCGCAGGCGGTTCGAAAGAGAGGGCTTTCGATAAGAATTTCTTCTTCTTTGGCGCATGAATTAGGTGACCAAACCTCTCCTTAGACGAGAACTTTCTAGACATTGCCAATAATGTTATCTAATAATATTATTCAGATATAATATGAATTATTGCTTCGATAATGGAAAATATTGTGTGATGACAATTTATTGAAACAACGATAATATAAAATATCAATGCAAAGAATTATTGAATCAATAAAATAAAATCTTGAGCATTAATTCGTAACAATTATTGAGTAGTGCCTTCTTACGTAAGAGTCGATAATTGGTGCAATACTGTGTCTTCTTGTTCAACAACGCGTATAGTGTGTTTTAACCACCGGTATTCCAACAAGATAATTCAGTAATAACTACGCCAGTTATTTATAAACAACTTATATTTGTCGTTTTCTTCATCCAATCGCTTTTCGTTATGGGGCCCACAAAAGCTCATGCGGTCAATGCGAATATTCCCCGACATCAAGAATATTCCACGACCAAACGAATATTCCCCGACAACAATGAATATTTTATAACCACTTGCTTATTCGAAATATTTGCGTATTTTACCCATAACTATCCACATTAATCAAATCGACCCTTACTATTTCAAAATAATAAATAGAGGAAAATAAATTTCATTTATTAATAATTTGGGGTCTTACACGTGGGGCCTGCTTGAGGCAATATATAGCCTTCTTTAATTTGCATACATATGTTGGATTGTCCCTATCAACAAATCCCGGAGGCTGGGTCATGTCAAATTTTTTGGAAAGATGACCTTGAAGAAAGGCATTATTAACATCCAATTGTCGCAACTGCCAACCTCTACTGATTGTCAGGCTTAGAACAAGGCGAATATTGTTGTCGGCTTGATAATCGGACTAAAGGTGTCATGATAATCCACTTCAGGTCATTGATGAAAACTTTTGGCAACTAATCTGGCTTTGTACCTATCAATAGAACCATCAGGAAGCCGTTTAATACAAAAAACCAATTTACATCCAACAAGATTTTGTAGATAAGTAGATGGAACAAGCTCCCAAGTTCCATTCTGAACAATAACATCAAATTCATCATTTATATAGCTTGTCTCCATTTGGGATCTTTTAGGGCTTGGGTAGCAGTATGAGTTACAATGTCTGATGATGGAGAAAGGAAAGCAGTGAGATTCATCTTGGTTAGGGGTTTTTTCACTCTAGTGGTCATGGGATGGGTATTTTGATGGGTGGGTTGAGGTGTGGTTGAATCAGAAGAGTTCTCAGAATTGTGTGGTTCTGGTGGTAATTAATGGTCAATTGATGTAGAGGGGAGGTCGACTGGTTGGGCATTTTGTGACGGATGTTCACATGAGGAATCCCTTTGAGGAGGCGTATTGAGTGAGCCACTTGAAATGGGTAGAATTTGGACCGGGGAAGCCATTTGGAAATGAGCTCTGGGTGGGACAAGCTAGATGGGATTCGTGATTAATAAAAGGGAAAGAGTTTTCAAGAAATTTGACATGACGAGAAATATACGTTTTAGAAGTAAACAGATCAAGACAGATATAAACACTTTGTGTTGAAGAGTAACCAAGAAAAACACAAGGAGTGGAATGAGAGACAAGTTTATGTTGAGAATAAGGACGAAGCCACGGATAACATAATCAACTGAACACGCGAAGTTTTGTGTAGTTGGGCTGAGACGCAAAGAGTTTTTCAAAAGGAGAAGAAAGATGTAATGTGGGTGTGGGCATACGGTTAATGAGATATACAGCCATGGCAAAGGCATAAGTCCAGTAAGTTAGGGGCATCGAGGCATGAGTGAGAAGAGATAGATCGATTTCAACAATATGGCGATGACATCGTTCAGAAAGACCATTGTGCTCTTGTGTATTGGGTGGTGTAGTAAGATGGGATATACCATTAGTGGAGAGAAACTTATCAAGGGATTGATATTCGCCACCATTATCTGGATAGAGGGTAACAATACGGTGTTTAAATTGGTTTTCGACTAATGCCTTGACGCGCACGAAGACATCATACACATGGGATTTTCATTTAAGTGGATGATACCAAATATATCGTGTATAATGATCAACAAAAATTACATAGTACTGAAAACAATCACCTGAATAAACAGGAGAGGTCCATACATCAGAAAAGAGAAGTTCAAGCGGATAGGATGAGGTTAAGGTAGAAGTAGAAAATGCAATTTTATGACTTTTATTACATGAACAGACATTACAATGTGTGGAAGAAAATAACGGACTAGAAAATGGTAAAGAAAACTTGGAAATAATATTTTTCATAATAGTAAATGATGGATGACCTAGTCTAGAGTGCCACTCGGACAAAGTAGTCTTGACACTAGAAAAAGCAAGCAATGATGAAGAGATAACTGAAGGGGATGTAGTCGGCCACTCATATACGCCATCCTTAGGTTCACCCATTAAAAAGATTGCCCCTGTGTTTAGATCCTTCACCTGAAAGGCAGAGGGTGTTATTCAACAGAAACATGGTTATTAGTGCAAAATTGATAAATCGAAATTAAGTTTTTTTATGGAAGGGACACAAAGGACGTTTTGTAAAATAAAGGTGCGAGAGGAAGTAGGTATGGTGGTAGAATCAGTATGAGTGATGTGAAGGGCCGATCCATCTGCGATCATGACATCATAAGAACCTTGATACGAGCTATAAAGAGAGAGAATGCTCAAGTCAGACGTAACATGGTGAGATGCTCCACTATCCAGAAGCCAAGTAGGAGTAGTGTTGTTTCCGTGGATGGCATTACTGGCTCGTGGCTGCTAGGGTGTGCGGGGACGATATCCTTGAGAGCCATGAGAACGAGGTGTCAGGGATTGTTGATTAGTGACAAGTTAAAACATCGGTCATCGTTTGGCAATGTGTCCTTGAATGTCGCATGCTTGACAACGACCCAAATAAGGTTTAGGGTGGCGTTAATCATGAGGAGAGAGCGTAAAGGTAGGGCCTGGTTGTTATTGATTGATAACTGGTGGAAGCCAATTTGGACAATTTCAAAAGGCTGTGGGATTTACCGTTATTGGTAGATAAGATGGATGAGTAGTCTGAAGAGATACTTCTTTGTTGAGAAGTTTCTCATGGAGATCAGCAAAAGAAATTGACATGTCACGAGCATTAATTGCATCAATGACAAATTTGTACTCATCACTAAGTCCATCAAGAATCTGATTAATAAGATCTTCATCATCAACTGGCTTCCCCAGAAGAGCAAGTTCATCAACACGAGTCTTTATCGCCTGCATATATTCATTAATTGATTTTGAGCCCTTGGTGCACCTCTTTAATTGTTCCTTCAGTTGTTTAATATGACCACGGGATGGTTTGGCGTATGTATTAGCTAAGATTTGTCATGCTTCAAGGGAAGTGGTGGTGCGGGTAATAAGCGGTTGCAAGGAAATAGAGATAGAACCGAGGAGAGCGCTAAAGATGAGACGATCCTGACACTTCCAGGTTGTGTATGCCAGATTTGGGGATGCAACACCATTAATAGTGATAGTGGGTGGTGATGGAGGAAGAGTTCCATCAATGAAGTGATGAAGAGCATAACCTTCAAGAAGAGATTGGATTTGAAGGCTCCATGTGAGATAATTGGAGGATGACAATTTGGTGATATTGGAGAGATTAATTGTAAGGAGGGATGTTGAGGATCCTACGAGTTTTGGATGATGATAGGATCGTTGGTGAAAGAGGAGGTCGCATCGGAAGCCATTGAGGAGATGGATAGGGTAGTTGTAGGTTGTTCTGGAAAAAAATACGCCCAGAAAGATTAGGCTCTTGATACTATGTAGAAAATAGAGAGAGGGAGAGAAATATTGAGAAATAATGACTTTGCTTTTCCATTGATTAAGAATGAATATATATATATATATATATATATATATATATATATATATATATATATAAGTGTTGCCCAAGTACCTAAATAGGAAACTATCCTAGAATTATGGGATTACAATTAAATACAAGGATATTACTACTAATTGCAAGAATTATGGGATTACAACTAATTACAAGGATATTATAATCTGTTATATTTAATTCTCTAATATGCAAGTCAAATCCAGCAAAAGAAAGGAAAATCTATCTAGAAGATCTATTTGAGAAGTTGATTGTCACTAAGAAGTTGAAACTTACATGGAAAGAGACTCTTGAGAGATTACCATATAGAGATTGAATCCAATAATAAAAGAAGAAGATAAAAGAAAACAAAAGAGACCAAGTTCAATGAATCTAAATTAGAGCACAAATTTATTTTTCCTATAAATAGGTATCTTGTTTTAGAGAGAAGAAGTATTTTTGTATTAGTTTAGGATATGATTAGGAGTAGGAATAAATTATTTCTTCATTGTACATTCGTTGGATGATTGTTAATTAAAGGGAGTTTACTTATTTATTTTTAATCTTATTCTCTTATTTATTTTAGTTAGTTTATTTATTGTCATGTCTAGTTCATTTTTTACATCGAGGATGATGAAATTAAATAATTATTAATGATAATATTTTTCATCTCTTCTATTATTTATGATTTTATGCTTAATTAATTCCGCCTTTATGCTTCATTATTGAAATACCTTCATTTTATAGTTCTTATGTGATTTTAAATTAATTAAGAGGTTTTGATATATTACTGTTAAGATATGAGTTTTTCATAATTCATGCTTGCTCAAAGAAGTTTTGATGGGTTATAGTTAATCCTTATATTTTCATAGTCTATGTTTGCCCACGTTAATTGTAAAATTACTAAATTAAAGGGAATGTAGATCAAAATCATAGTTGAGTTATAAAAATAGAAGAAATTGAATTATATGTTATGTTTATTATTTAATGGATTCGGATTCCTAGATTGTTTCCTCATTATTAGTTTTCATATTCTAGTTAATCAATTTTCAATCTATATTTCTAATTTGCCTAAAATAGATATTGAGGATACGTTAAAATTAATCTAGTTTATGTGGGCTTGACATGTACTTTTCAATTTTTCAATTCGACACTATACACTTGCAATACATAATTTTAACACATCAAGTTTTTGGCGTCGCTGCCGGGGACTAGACTTAATTTTATTTTCCTTAATTTTTATTTATTCGAATTAGTTTTTTTTATTTCTAATATTAATTTTTTTTATTTTTCAGGATTATCGAAGCGGATAAATGGTGCAGAAAGACAATATTATTGCTGCGCTTTTCCTGGTAGTTTGTTTATTAACTCAAAAAAAATAGTAACTTTGTTTTTTTTAAATTTTTATTGTTAGTTAGAATAATAATTGTCGCATTCATACATTCACTCACGTAGAGAACATAGTGTTTAGATTTTTTATTTTTTGTCAAATATAAACTGTGGTGATTGTTGAAGGATTGAGATACGTCACAATTTCTCCTTAATTCTTTCGTAATTTACATAGTTTTAGGACATTTTATTTGTTTATAGTTTTTTTATTATTTTATTTATGCATTTTCATATTTAATCTAACATTAATGGCATAACCTGTAACAAGACAAAGTGGGGATTTCATCACCTTTCCTTAGCCCACAAACCATCCATTCATTTTGCATAACCTTGCCTTAATAAAATCAAGTAGACGTTGGCCGCTAAGAATTTCGAGCTCAATTAGGACAAGGGACTCCAAGAGGAGGCTAGATTTTAAATTAATCAAACTACTGGTGTCTAGGCAAGTGGTTCAAAAGGTAAAACGCCTAAATGATGTGTGGTTATTCAATTAGTCACCGTACCCACAAAGAGACTCTCTCTTGTCGTACACTTACTTGGTTAGTGGTGTGATTAATTTTGAATTTGGTGGACCTTAAAGTGTAATTTGGAACAGTTAGGAGCTGTCTAGATTTTATTTAGATTAACCGTAAAATTAGATATTTTATTTTATCTTATCTTATTATTTTTTGTTGTGTGACTTTCGTGGTTAGTTATCTATCTATTTTGTGATTTGTGGAAAAATAAATTCTTATTATAGTTGGAATAATAATTTTGCTTGGAACCAAGAATCCTACGAAAATTTTAATGCACACCAAGTAAATCAATTTTTTCAAATTATAAAAATTCTTATCTAAGTTCATATCCATATCCATATCCATATTCATATTCAGATCCAGAACCTCAATATCCACAAGAATTATCAAATGAAGAAGAGGAAAGACTTAGTGCCTTAGAGAAAACTATGCAAGTTTTAATGGAAAATCAATTTAGAATGAAACAGGCTATATATCGTCTAGAAATTCAAATGAGTTGATTAGCCACCATAATAAATGAACAAGAGGCGGGTCTAGTAACTTTGAGGTCAATTTTGAAAATCTTGATGGTTGTGGAAATGATGAGGAAAGTGAAAATTTTATATTCAATTCTACACAGTTTGAGTCAAGCGAATTTGAGGAGTCTAAAATTTATGAGTCTATATATGCCTAAAATTGATCATGTCACATTTAATGAGTCGGTTGAAAAAGTCTATAAGCCTTAAGCTCCATACCCTGAAAGACTTATTCCTAAAAAAATACCTAGTAATTTTTTGGACCAACCTATTAAAGTAAACATGGTCCAAGAGTTGTCAATGATCCAAAAAATAATTGAAAATACACTCTTGATTGAAAAAAATCCAATTGATTTTTTCTTAAATCACCTTGACCAAAATTGGAATGAATATGAATATTTAGATAAGGTCAATGAGCTGAGATCCACTAAAAATAATTCAACTAAACTAGAACATGTATTTGAACCAATTCTTCCATCTTTTGAACATGTTAGTGAAAGTTTTCTTGAGGTAGACTTTAAGCATAATTCTAATGAAATTTCTGACTATTTTAAATTTCCTAGACCTCTTGAAAATAATGAAAAGTTCTCATTCACTGACTCATTTGTATCATTCATTTATAGTCACATACTTTTTAGGATTTATGAAATTCATAGTTATGTACATTTGTTTTCTTTCTCATCAAATTTTCTTGCAGAATAAATGCCCCGCATACAAGGTACATTTTTTTCATATCTTTGTTCTCTTTTCTTCATTTGTATACATTAAGTACAATGCATGATTTAGGTATGGGGGGAGTTTGTTTGTATTATTATATTAGATTTTTAAAGGAAAATATAGTAAAAAAAAGAAAAAAAAATGTGTTTGACTTTTTATAAGTTGGATTAATTTTAATAAGTATTTGTGGAGTAAAAATTCATGAGTAAGATTAAAAGATTTAGAGCTCTTGCACCTTTGATTAGATATGAAATCTTAGTTTGAAATACCATCTGGAATAAAATTGATTTCATAAGCATTTTTTGCACTTCACGTTTGCACTAATTCTTAGTTGTTGGTATAAACTACGATTCGAGTAATAACAAAAAAAAATTGAAATAAAAAAAGAAGAAAAAAAGTTGAAAAAGAAAAATAAACAAGTAACTGCTTTAATGTCCATTGAACAAAATAAATAGGTATCCAAGCCTTAAGAAACATCGATATTTACGCTGAAAAGTGTGGTGAATAAAAGTAGCTTGACTAGTCTAATTTTGTGGTCTTTGTAACTAGAGTTAGTAAACCCTTAGGGGTGTCTCTACACCTAGTGTCCTAAAGCCAACTGATTTTGGAGTCATTGGTCCAACGCTCGCTATATGGGTAACTCTGAAAAGCCTAAGAAAAAGAGACATTGAACAAGTCAAGAAAAAAATAATATAGAAAAAAAATGAAAAAAAATGGAAAAAAAAAGAAAAGAAAGAAAGAAATGAAAAAGATAAATAAAATGAGTTTGCTTGATTTTCATGGTAAAAATTCCTGCTAAGAGTTACATCATATACACATGCATGCATCACATGTAATTAATTTAATGAAGAATAGTGTCTAGAATGAAGATTTAATATTTTTCACAACTCGTCAACTTAGGGTAACCTTGGGGTTTAAAGGCTTGTTGCACATGTTAAGTGCAATCATGTTTCCTACGAAAATGGGGTAGTATAATTTTTGTTTTATGTTTATTTTCTTTATATTTTACTCGAGGACGAGTAAAAGTTAGGTATGAGGGTATTTGATAGACACATAACTCATATATTTTATTATCCCTAATTTTGTCCTTTTAATAATATTAGTTTATTTAATTAATATATTTTATTTTGTTATAGAGGATTTAATATTTTGTTGTAATAAAGTTAAAACCTTGTTGATCAAGCGATATTTAATGCTCTTATTCTTATAAGGAAATATCCAAGAAGAATCCTACAACATAAGAAAAGAGGTGAAACAATATTGGTGTGCAAGTCAAATCCAGCAAGAGAATGAAAAGTATATCTAGAAGATCTATTTGAGAAGTTGATTATCATTAGGAAGTTGAAACCTACATGGAAAGACACTCTTGGGAGATTACCATGTAGAGATTGAAGCCAAGAAGGAAAGAAGAGGATAAAAGGAAAATAAAGAGACCAAGTTCAATGAATTTAAATTAGGGCACAAATTTATTTTTTCTATAAATAGGTCTCTTGTTTTAGAGAGAAGAAGTATTTTTGTATTAGTTTAGGATATGAGTAGGAGTAGGAATAAATTACTTCTTCATTGTACGTTCGTTGGATGATTGTTAATTAAAGAAAGTTTACTTATTTATTTGTAATCTTCTTCTCTTTTTATTTTAGTTAGTTTATTTATTTTCATGTCTAGTTAATTTTTTACATCTAGGATGAAGATGAAATTAAATAATTATTAATGATAATATTTTCATCTCTTCTATTATTTATGATTTTATGTTTAATTAATTCCGCCTTCATGTTTCGTTATTGAAATACCTTCGTTTTATAATTTTTATGTGATTTTAAATTAATTAAGAGGTTTTGATAGATTATTGTTAAGATATGAGTTTTTCATAATTCATTCTTACTCAAAAAAAGTTTTGATGGGTTATAGTTAATTCTTAAATTTTCATAGTCTATACTTGCCCACGTTAATTGTAAAATTACTAAATTAAATTTCATATTCAGTTTAATACTGCAGAGCCTAGGAAACTAAATAAAAATTTGAATTTGATCAATACGACATCGTTTTCCAATTGGTCATCCATAATTAGCGTCCGTAATTTAATACTGCGAACGAGAGACTTTTACAAGGAGAGACATTTAATTATATATCTTATACTACCAAACTTCATGCAAGAGTTGAGCAAATGATTAAATTCATATATAAATACTTCATATGATCATATTCCTTTTCATGTTTCATTTTCCTTCCACTTTCTTCCCTCCTCTTTTTTCTATCTAGGGTGGAAAATGGGAGAGATATTTTTAAGTGCTTGGCTTTTCATGATCCCAACACTTTTGTTCATCATTTTCCTTTCAAAATTTGTGCATGAAAATAGAAAGAAAGTTGGAAAAAGCAACCAGAAATTTCCTCCTGGTGGAAGAGGGTGGCCAATAATAGGAGATAGTGTCAATTGGTATAATGCTGTTGCAAGTTCTCATCCCTCAAGTTTTGTTGAAGAGCAAGTTAAAAGGTTTTTACTCAAAAACACTTCATTTAATTTGATTTCCTTCTTTTCATGTATTACTTTTTCATCCATATACTTTTCATCTATTTCCTTCCAAAATAGAGGAACACTTTTGATTTTTTGAAGTCAATTTGAGATATCTACAAATTAAAAATTGATATGAATTCATTTAGGTTTAGATGTTACTTTATTAATAAAAACTGTAAACCATCTAAAAAGTACATAGCTTGTTATTTTCAAAAGTTAAATACCTGAACAACTTTAATTTTAAATTCGAAAATATCTCTTAATTATTTACTTTGAAAAAAGTCAAATTTGAGCTTATATATATTTTGATACAAAGAGAGTATATTTACATATTTGGAACTCCTTGTATGTATACTCTTTTTGTCCCAAAATAATAGTCTCATTTGCTTTCTCACTTTTTCTTTAGCATGTTAAGGTTTGTCAAAAGCACACTTATACTTAAAACTTGTGATTAGAACATTTTTTTTACACATTGAGTATACCTCAAGCTAATCAAACTAAATCTTATAATGAATGGAATATAATTGCAGGTATGGGAAGATATTCTCATGCAGTCTATTTGGAAAATGGGCTGTTGTGTCAGCTGACCCGAGCTTTAACCGATTCATAATGCAAAATGAAGGGAAACTTTTCGGGTCAAGTTATCCGAAATCTTTCAGGAACTTAGTTGGAATAAATGGAGTGATTAATGCACAAGGAGAGCATCAAAGGAAACTCCATTCCATTGCCTCCAATATGATGAGATTAGACAGGCTTAATTTTCACTTCATGAAGGATATTCAAATGGTTATGGTTCAAACCTTGACAAAATTTTCCAATAATCAAGTCATACTTCTCCAAGATGTTTGCAGAAAGGTACGTAATTGTTAGTGTTAAGATTCTGGTGATCTAGTGTAGAATTCTAGACTAGTTTGCAGTGGCGGACTCGAGAATTTTTTATAATAAGCTGGTGAAAAGCTTATTTTTTTTAAGGACTTTTGAGTCCCCATTTCATAAAACATGGTTGTCAAAATTTAACTTAAGCACTTTTTTCTTCGGTCCCATTATGTGGGTCTCATTTGAAAAAATTACTACTCTCTCACTTTTGAAATGCAAGTCATTTTAACTTTTAAAATCAATTTAAAATATATTTAAATTTAAAATTTAATTTTAAATAAAATAATTTGGAATACTATCAAATGCTGTCTAAAAAATCATTCAAATTGATTTCAAAAGTTAAAATGATTTTTAGACATTTGATAGTATTCCAAATTATTTTATTTAAAATTTATATTAAAATTTAAAAATATTTCAAATTTGTTTTAAATACTATCAAATTATTGTTCAATTAATGCAAAATAGCTTGCATTGGTGCGTAGTGGGGTAAACTGAGTGTGTGTATATATATATATATATATATATATATATATATATATATATATATATATATATATATAATAACTGCAAGAGGGCACATAGCTTGCATTGGCAGGGATTTAATTTAAAAAGGACTACCCTGCCCCAACAGTTTGTGCCGGCAGGAGTTTAATTGTTATGCCTTTGACAGCTTGTTGCGGCAGAGGGGAAGATAAATTTATTCTCGACCATTCATTATTCAAATTAACGGATGATCATAGTTGTTAGACTAATATTCATAACAACCGGTTGTCTATAATAAATCTAGTCCCAGCAAGTTGCATAATTAATAAATATATGCAACCGTGTGGTGATCATTGAAGTGTGACGCATGAGTGTTAGTATTATATTGAAATGCATGTGATATCAGTAGCTGGCTTGTAATTAGTTTAATTTATTAATGAGCCTCGTATATACTCCTCTCTATTATGTATTAAAAAAACACTCCAAACGAATAAATAATTTTTATTGATATATTTTTATTTTAAAAAATGTATTTGATATTGCCACTATTTTTTAACAATTTATCCCTCTATTTAATAAATTATGCGTGTCTATTCCAGCAAGTTGCATAATTAATGGAGAAGAAATAATTAACCGATGTGAAAAGATCATTTTGTATTATTTCGCAATAATAAGTGTCTTATTATATTGAAATGCATGTTATATGAATAGGAGAGAGTATAAATTAAATAAATATATATATATATATATATATATATATATATATATATATATATATTCTCATATGGCCTGGCCTGGCCTGGCTGTATCCACCTGCAGGTAGCTATTAATCTAATGGTGAATCAACTGCTGGGCGTTTCAAGCGAATCAGAAGTGAATGAAATGGCTCACTTGTTTTCCGACTTTGTCGATGGCTGCCTCTCCGTTCCCATCAATCTACCGGGTTTTACGTATCACGCCGCTATGAAGGTCAAAACTTTATCCACACTAATACTATCTCCCAAAATTAAAATATATTTTAACCAAAATTAAAATTATATTTTTACTAAGAACTAACTACAAAAAATCAAATTACAAATTTTGATTATATTTATTGTTTTTAAAAATGAAATATTATATATATATATATAGGAAATCGATATATGATGAAAATATATATATAGGAAATCGATATATGAGCTTCATTCTTTGGCATATTATGGTTTGGTGCACTTGAACATATATACTTTTATTAATTTCCAGTCTTGCAATTTAATATTGAAAAAGTTATGAAATGCAAATGAGACTCTGAAATGCATACTAATATATCATTTGTCCATGTTGGTTTCTTAACTTTATTAATTTTGTTTAAGGTTTTTGTCCAACTTGAACAGGCAAGGGAAAACATAATAAGCAAAATCAACAAGATTATAAAACAGCATAGAGAAGGAGGGCCATCATCGGGTGTTGAAGTTAATAATGGTCTGCTTGGTAGACTGGTAGATGAAGAAAGTCTACCTGCAGATACCATGGCTGACTTTGTTATAAACCTTCTCTTTGCTGGAAATGAGACAACAGCTAAAACCATGCTTTTTGCTGTTTATTTCCTCACGCACTGCCCTAAAGCCATGAAGCAACTACTGGTATGTACAGTACTCCCTCCGTTCTTTAATATAAGTCGTTTTAGAGAAATATTTTTGTTCCTAAATATAAGTCGTTTGAGAATTTCATGTATGCATTAATTAATTGCTTAGTTTTTAATATTACCCCAAGTAATAAATATAACTTTACTATTTTTTGCCCAATAAATAACACTATCTTTTTTTAATACAAAGGCAATATAGACAATTGATAGTATAGTTAATGTTTTACAATCATTTTCTTAATATTTGTGCACAACTCTAAATCGACATATATTAAATTTCAAAAAAATAATATTCTTGATGAGTTTTGATAGTTTCTTAATCCTCTCAAATGAAGGTGAAACTCACTTTCTTCTCACAATGATTTTAGGTATATATGTGAAAATATCAAAACATAATATTTAAAATATAAGTTTCAATATTCTCTCCTTGGCTTAATTACAGAATTGTCCCTCCAAAATGAATCGGTTTCAAATTTGCCCCTCAACTATCAAAATGATGCGCTTGTCTTGTTATAGTTGCCACTTGGTGTAAATTCTATTATTTGGGTCGACTTTTTTTTTACTCCCTCCGTCCCATAGTTATAAAGGTGATTTCTTTTTTGGTACATAGTTTAAGAAAATTAGTTGATGGCAATTTTAATAAAAAATTTTCACATATACCCTTCAATATGGAATTAATGAATAAGTTAATTCTCTTGTTGGAACTCTCAACTTCATTGATTGACCATAAACTTTAACCAAAGATGAAATCTTATTAAAACTCTCAAGTTTTATTGAGAATACAACAACATTAAATATGGTGATAAAAATAATGTCCTCAATATTGTTTTTCAAAAAGTTTTGAATATTTATTATAAGGCGTAAAAATCAAAAATGAACTAAATTTTATAAATATTAAGTAAGCAATAATATGCCATTGAAAATGTAAATTCTATTATTTGGGTCGACTTTTTATATATATAATTTTGTGTCACGTGCCAATCATGTGCTTATTTATTTAACTAGAATATTTTCGGCATTTGACTATGTAAAATACCCAGTTCATGTGTTAATCACAAGGTATGCTATTGAAAACAGGAAGAACAACAAAATCTGAGGAGTCCAAGGAGAAGCTTCGATGGTAAAGAAGAGATGCTTTCATGGCAAGACTACAAAGCTATGCCTTTCACTCAATGTGTAAGTATTTCTCTTTATTAATTAACTTAATATAATATATATATATATTTATATACCCCCTGCCTCAAAACTTCTTTTTTATATTCTCCAACACCCTTGTGTGAAATTTGAGTCGTACTATTTTGTTTAATTTTCCCAATATTAATATTTCTATAAGACACTTGACATTTCCATATGAAGAAAGAAACTTTGAATATTAATATTATTTTTGAATTAATTATTTCATCTAATATATATAATTCTTCGTCATCAATATTATCTTCTAAATCCTTATATTAAGATTCAAGAGAATTCTGCAACAGGTGATTGATGAAACACTTCGATTAGGGGGAATTGCAATATGGTTGATGAGAGAAGCAAAACAAAACATTGAATATCAAGGTAAAATCCCTGTGTACGTTATATCTACTGAGAAAGAAGAGAAGTCTTGCGAATTGTAACAAATATATAAATGTGTGGTAATAATTCAGGTGTCACACGCGTTGTGTGTAAATTATGTAGAGTAGAAATTTATAAAATTTAAAAAACTAAATATAAAAAAATAAAACAAAAAGGACAAAATAGGAATTATCAATCTTAAAAGTTGAAAGGCATTTTTGGAAGCAAAAAAGGATTTAACAAATCGTTTACACCAAACTCTCTCCGGCTTTATATATTTAGATATTAAATAGATAAAGTTCATACATACGTCTATGACATTTAATGTAATGATAATCCATTTACGTAAATGATAATTATGGTGCAACTTATATTACCACATTATCATCCGATCTTATATTATTCATTATAGCCACAATTTAAAATACGTAGACAACACTGTTTTTAAGTCAATCTTTTGCCGCCAAATTTTACAATGAACATTACAAAATTTGATGGTCATGTAAGTTGTCTCTCTCTCTTTCTCTCTCTCTTTATATATATATATATATATATATATATATATATATATATATATATATATATATTCTCACTATATCCAATAAATCATTTTTTTCTTTCTCTCCGTCTATAATCTCTCTCTCTCTCCAAGTCATTAAATATATATATATATGTATATGAAATTAATTTATTTTGTTAATCTCATTTTGTAGATTATGTTATTCCCAAAGGAAGTTTCGTAGTTCCATTTCTTTCCGCTGTCCATCTTGATGAAAACATATATGAGGGATCAATCAAGTTCAACCCATGGAGATGGATGGAACCTCAAAATCTGGTAAGTGTTCTCTAAGATCATACACACACAAGTGCATTTACATGCATGTAGAAGCTGCAACAAGAACTACACTCTAAAATTTTATGTGAAATTAATCAACATATAAATCATTCTAATTTGAGTTTTTGGTTCATATATATTTCCTTTGCTAACATTATTATTATTATTATTTTGATTAAAGGAAAAGAGAAATTGGAGAAATAGTCCATTCTATTCTCCCTTTGGAGGAGGCCCACGCTTTTGTCCAGGGGCAGAGTTAGCTCGACTTCAAATCGCTCTATTTCTACATTATTTTGTAACTAAATACAGGTTTATCTTCTATCTATTAGTTTTCATAATTTTATTAATTAAACTTAACAACAAATAATTAGCAGCTAATTATTCTTAATTAAATTTAAATGTAGGTTTTCATATTTGCTAATTTTCAAATTTCGTATTTTGTTTTGTTAATTAGGTGGACTCAAATGAAGGAAGATCGGATGAGCTTCTTCCCCTCGGCAAGATTAGTGAATGGATTTCCAATTCAATTAACTATACGAAATGTTTAAATGGATTTGAGTTGAGCTAGCTAACCAAATTCATTCATTGTAATTTTTTAATTGTTTAAATAACTTTTAAATATTGCCTAACAGTTACAAGAAATATGGAATTATTTATAGAAAGTAATTTCTTGGTTACAACATTTCTGGTTCTCATTTATCCTGGACTTCTCAAGTCATTTCAATAATATTCAAGTTACACTCGAGTCAAACCCGCCCATTAGGCTATGGTTTCGTTTTATAGTAGATTGGAACCATAAGGGTAAAAAGGGGTATCACGCTACTGTGGTTGTCGACTTTTAAACATTACACCACCACTAAATTTTAAAAATATGAAATTGACACATTGAACTTCTTAAAATTTATTAATTGGACTATTTCGTTAGATTTATTAGACTAGCGTCAAAATCCTTCATTTATCTTCAGACGTGACTTTAAAAAGAAAAAAAAAACATGTAAATATTGAGGTGGTCATCTTCAATTCTTCAGCTGAGTCAACCCGACCCGCGCGCACATATTAAACAGGTCAAGTCATAAGTTTGTTATTTTAATTCCAAATAATATATCAAAATTTTCGTAGCAATGAGATCTATTATATCATATTATTCATTTCACAAAAAGAAGTTAAAGATCAAGCATATTTGGGTCTGAACAAGCATATATGTGTTTACATTTCTCTTGTAAATTTTAAACTCAAACTTACAAGCACGTTGTTAGTAGCATATTAACGCCAAGATTTGTTCGCTCGTCCAATCACCGAACAACGAGTCAAATTCTGCTCAAACAATGGATAAACACACTGAAGTGCCTGATGGTCGGAGCCATCGATGAATAGCTCTGGTGTAAGAATAAGTACAGGCTAAAAAAGGTTAACAATGAAGACACGTTATAGCTTTAGTGTGTGAAATTGACAAAAAGTCATTACCTGTAATTTAAGTTATATATAGTCGTGTATTTATAACTTACTCACACTGCCTTAACAAACCCGTCCCTGAGTAGGAATAGGACTCCTTATTACTTCAGTTTCCATACTTGGATGAAATTCAATCTCCTTAAGAATTGGAAGTCGAAATTGATCCGGACTACCCCACCCCCATAAATGAATTTGATTTTGGTCACCTTAAAGGTATGAAGTCAAATTGGAAAAGGGAATCATAAGTCAACCAGGACTACAGATTCTTTAGAATGTCAAGGCTGATCCTGACTGAAATATTCTACCACATGGCATTGATCCCACTGAACCATCCGGGCTCACAAGATCATGCCCCAACATTGCCCCCCTCTTATTATTATAAGCAACTTAAAATAAGAGAATACAAAATTACATAATTAAGATTGTACGAACATTTAAACTGAACAGAAAACCCCTCGCCCCACGTACCAAGTCGGTGCCCACCTACATAATTACTCAGTCGTAATTCATGGAATGTGCAAAGATTAACATTCATTTCAAAAGTCCATTCCTCAAAAATCAACCGTCACACCTCATTTTTAGGCTCAATATTTTTCATAGAGCTCATGCGTTTCTCTCCCCCTTCTTTACAACGATCTTCTTTTTCGACCAAACCTCACAAGAATCACCATATTCACCTATCGAAAATGTCAAGAGACAACATCACTAGAGCTAACCCAACCACTGCCACATCCTTAAAATTCTGAAGACAAGGTTACAAATCAAGCAACAATTATAGCAGATAAAATAGTTAAAGCGACTAAAAGTAAATGACACAGTGTTTTTAAGTGGTTTAGAGCACTCAAGACTCATAGTCTACTCTTCTACTTCACGAGTAAGAAATCCACTAAGGATGTTGGTACAATATTTTAATCACTGCGATTCCTTCAAGACCAGCAGTCTTGGAAAACTAGTTCACAAAGAACTCTTGAAGCCCAGCAGACTTGGAAAGATAGTACACTAAGTACTCTTCAAACCTAGCAGGTTTGGCAGCTCTACACTGAGTGTAGTTGATGTTGTTGTTGTGATACTAAGTTGCCTTATGATCAGGTACTGATAAACTTCGTAGCAAAGCAAGATATAGCTGAATCGTGGAGTGAAGATTTATCAGATGTTATGTGTTCTTTTTCGTTCTTGATTCTTGCTTGTTTTAACATCTTCAATCTGATGGCCTTATATAGAAGCCTTTGAAATCTTCCCATTGGGAGACTTCCGTTTGAGCATTTAATGCTTCAGGCATTCTGAGTTCTTTGATGTTGACAACCTGATGATGTGAGAGTTTTTTTTTTGACTTGCCTGACACAGCAGTCTACTTTCTCACCTAACACCTCTGAGACGTCACTTTCAGCAAACTAGTTGGTAGATACATTTCTTCTTACATTCTGATTCTTCGATTCAACCAAGGTTGTTTGGTGAGAGAGCATTGGGTTTCTCAATCATATCAACGTTCAAGTGTCAGTTGATGAAGTCAAACATTTTCATCATTTTTTATATATGCTTACAGATGAGCACTACGATCGTGGTTTGATGATAAGAGCTTGCAATCTACGATTCTGTCTTGGCTTTGACAGTGCTTGGCAGATTACGATTTGAGAACTCCACAATTTAGGTCAGTGCCTACGATTTTGACTTAGCTTGACACGCATTCGTTTAAACTGCATCACGATTCTGATAGGCTTGCTCAGCGACACTATGATTCTGGCTTTTGCAGACTTCACGATTTTGTACTGCCTATATATTACAACTCATAAGATCATCCTAATAATATTGATCTTTCTATTACAAGAGATTTCACAGAACGATAAACATTAAGCTCAGATCAACTTAACAACTTTGATCTTAAATCTAAGTTCTTGCACACATTATCTAGTAAGGACTTTACAAACTTTGGAAAGGCATGTTTATGTATAAATTCCAACATCAAATTTAAATATATCCCAACATCAATAATTAATTGGTTTATTTGAAAGGAAAAAAAATTTGTATCTTGTTGGACATGGTGCAGTCCATGATGATTTAATCGAAATTCTAGAATCCTTCTCGGGTTATGCCCTAGAAATAAATGTATATCTGCTAAATAAGGTATCCTCAAAATAAAGCCCCAAGACTCCATATGAGTTATGAACATGATGAAAACCTAGTCTTAAGCATGTTAAGATTAGGGGTTATCCAACTTATGTGAAAAGTTTTCAAAAGGATAAACTTGGGACAAAATCTTATAAGTGCAAATTTGTGGGATATTCTATAATAAGTTTAGGGTATAATTTCTATAATCCTACTGAGCAAAAGGTGTTTGTTACGAAACACACTGCCTTCTTGGATAAAGTTGTTTATCATTGAAGGGGCTAGTGGGAGGAAGATAGATCTTGAAGGAGTTCAAGAACCACAAAGCACTATAAGTCAAATAGAGCAGCTACCTGTAAATAGACCTATTGTACCACAACCGAATCATAAATCTGGAAGAGTACTGAAGATAACTAGGAAGTATGCATTTCTCATAAATGGTGATGATGAGTAACGCATGATATAAAATTATGATCCAATTAGATACGATGAGGCTATGAGTAGTAAAAAATTAGAGAAATGACAGATGACTATGAAATCTGAATGGACTCCATGTATGAAAAATCAAGTGTAGACTTTGGTTAACCCTCCGGTAAGCATAAAGCCTAAAGGATGTATATGGGTATTTAAAAGAAAGACTGGAGCAAATGGCAAGGTGGAGACCTGGCCAGACTAGTGACAAAAAGTTTCAAACAAAGTCAAAGAGTTAACTGTAATAAAACCTTCTCATTGGTAGTAACGCTTAAGTCCATTCAGATTCTATTTGCGATTGCAGCTTACTACAAACTCATACAAATGGACGTATAGATGTCCTTCCTCAATATTGATTAGAAGAGAATGTATGTATGATACAAACATATTGAATTTTTTTCAAAGGTTGGAACAAATCAAGTCTGCAAGTTATAACGATCCATTTATGAATTGAAGCAAGTTTCTCGAAAATGGAACGCCCGTTTTGATGAGATAATCAAAAGAGTTTGATTTTATCAAAAAGGAGGATGAACCATGTGTGTACAAGAAGGTCAGTGGGAGCGCTCTAGTATTATATGTTGTTATACTACTGATAGAGAATGACATATTAATCCTACAATCAATAAAGATAAATTTGTCTAAACATTCCTCCATGAATGATTTGGGAGAAACATCCTATAATTTGGGAATAAGGATCTATAGATAGATTTAAAATAATGTTCGGCTTGACCCAATGAACATACATTCATTTGATGCTAAAGGGATTTAGCATGGAAAACTCCAATAGCGGTCTCATGTTGATTAACCAATGAGTGAATCTCTCTAACAAAATTGTCCCCAAAGACATCTGAAAAGAGATATCGCATAAGTTACTATCATGAATGCAATGAAATGTATGAGACTTGATGATGATTAGTCATATTATGAAGAATATCACTATAACATCCTAAAGTACTTAACAAGCACTAAGGATGTGTAAATAATTTATGGTGGGTCGTACGTCTAAATAGAACAAGATGGCTATACAGACTCAAGTTTTTTAGACAGACCAAGACGACAACAAATCCACTTTATGGTAAATGGTTACCTTTAAAAGGCGGTGTAGTGAGTTAGAAAAGTTCCAAACAATAAAAAGTTACTGATTTAGTGACAAAGACAAAGTATATAGATGTAAATGAAGTTGCAAAGTTGGTTGTTTTGATAAAAAGTTTATTACAGAACTAGGAATAGTTCTTAAATCTCATCTGGGATCCAAACTCGTGTTGTAGCACTTTTATTTGATTAGAGAAATCATTGAAAGAGGAGTAGTCACCTTAGAAAGAGTGGACTCTCAGAACAACATCACAAATCCATTCACTGAAGCTTTAACTTAACAACAATTTGATCGTCACTTAGAGAAAATGGGTATTAGATACCATGACGATTGATTTTAGTGAAAATGAGAGATTGAAAGTAATATGCACACAAGCCAATCATATTTGATATGATGTAGCATATACTTTGTAATCTTATTCGTTTATTAATAAAAGAATTAACTTATTTAAAAGCATTTTCTTTTTCCACATTGTGATGTTTAATTAAGTGTGATAAATCCATAGTTTTGAACAATACTTTTAGAATCATGATGATGATCATGTTAATGAGATCTAAATTCTTAGATAGCTCAAAACTAAAATCATTCCTAATCGTTGAATTACTAAAAGTGGGATTAGTAAATCCAGATCGATTAGTACATATTATGCTTGCTCTTATGAAAAAGATGATTGATCTCATAATCATTTATGTAGAGACACTAAAGCAAGTATGTAGGTGCTTATTAGAAAAATAAGTTCAATTCTTAAAGTGATAGTAGTGCAAGTAATCCTTGAACTTGATATCATCATAGTATCTTGTATATACTGATTTATGTTTTGACATATTACTTAAATATTAAGAATGTATTTTTCTTCTGTGTACACCTAAAATAAATAAAGAGTTTTTAGTTAAGTAGAAGTGGCCTGATAAAGAAATTATGGTCTTAAACTTAAGACTGTTATTAGAAAAGAAAGTGACAAATGAGACTCTTTTTGTGATAAGGAGGGACTAATATTTTGATGAATTGAGACTACTACCTTGGAATTGAAATTAAGAAATGCTGTCCAAACCAAAAATTGGTCGATGGTGTGTATTAAATTTGTCACTAATTCTTAATTTAATGTGTATGGGTTTTTAGAAATGTATTAGATGCTGCTGTTAGTGTATGCGTTTGATTCTGTCATGTTGTTACTGTTATTATTGTTCTAGTGAAATGTGCTCCATTCTTATTATCTTTATTTCTTTGAACTTTGAAATACATATTAAATATGGCCTTCATTCATCTGAAAGCATGCTAACTTACAAAGTCTAAAATCAACTAATATGTGAAAATCAATTATAATGAATGTCTCTCAAAAGTTGTTATTTTTTTTGGGTCCAGTCTTCCAAATATAGAGCATATGAATAATTGGAAAAGAAACAGAACCCTTTTGTTTTATTTTAATTTTAGATTTAAGTAAATGATTTGTCCAGACTTCCTAATGTAGATCATATGAACAATTTGAAAGCAAACAGAACCTTTTTATTTTTATTTTTATTTTAATTTTAGATTTAAAAAAATGATTTGTCCAGTCTTCCAAATATAGAGCATTTAAAATAAAAACCGAAGTTTTTTATTTTATCTTAATTCTAGATTTAAAAAAATGAATGTTTGTGAATGAACAGACCTTACATTTAAAAATAAAAATGAATGTAGTACATGCTGAAGAGAAATTAACAGTAAACACGTTGGGCATTTTGAGGGATATGAAACATTTTAAAGCAAAAGTTTAATGAATAATAACATAAGGATTTTTGAGAATTTTGTACCAAAGATTTCGGCTGGATTTGTTTGAACTGAATAAATGGTTTACCAAATAAAAAATGTTAACTCTTACAAACTGTAACTCAGAACTTTCATGTAATATGGAACAGCTGACAAGTATTATCCTTCATTTTTCTGTTTTCTTTTAATCCATTTGCTGTTGACTTCGTGGAAGTTTATGAATTATTTATTTACAATGATTTTCTATTACATGAGATAATCTAGATCTGTATGCCTTAACACAAAGATATATAGACGTCTCGGCCAAAAAAAAGGTTTATGAAATATTTTGATTTTCCATTCTCTATTCCATCTCCATGTATTAGCTTTAATATACTTCATTTGGTGGAAATGATAAAATGATTCTAAGTTGGTGCCAATATACTCAATTTGCTTTGCCGATATGCAAGTGCATGCCTGCATTAAAGAGCATCTTGTTGGATTAGTGTTATATGAGACTTTGTGGACTATTGTTGGAAAAAAATCACCTTCCAAATATTGTTGTCTTTGATAAATTAGACAGATAAAATATCAACACATGTCAAACAGATTAAATTTGCAGTTCCACCAAAATAATAACCAATTATCATTCATCCACTCGTCTCCCATTTTGTTACGCAAGTCAGTCTTGACAATTTTCATCGCAGAGAATACTCTTTTCAACGATGAATAGCGATTCTGATTTGGTAAAACCAAAGCCAACTCGATCAATCAATATACCAATGTAAATGTCATATGTCTTCTTGTTTCAATCAGCTTCTTAGCAAGACTTCCCAAACCCAAATTTTCAATCCCAAAAAATTGACTATCGCATCGCATATCATTAATGTAATTTTCAAGTTGATCGCCAAGTATCATGCGATCAGTCAATGAGAAGTCTTCTAGATAAAGCTCAGCAAGACGGAGTAATTTATTTTTGTCAAATTGAGAGAACGAATCCCTTGGATCAAGGCATGATATGCATAAAAGTAACTCTGTGCTTGTTACATAACAAGGATGAAATTCCCTATTGTTCCTTTGATTATTGTTCCTTTGATTTGGTAATTTGATTCTTATGGTCTAAAAAATAAATTAAAATTATTAAATTAAAATTACCAAATTTGAAAGACATTTAGGCTAAATTAAAATTAGAAATTAGTTATATTACTTACCAAAGTCCAAAGCGGACAAGCGGTGGGGCGTGAAGCGAGCATGGCGGTGGTGAGAGTAGTGGCGAGAGGCAAAATGGAGGAGGAGTCGACGCAGAAGGAGGCTGTGGGAGGCGAAGAGGGAAGAGATGAAGAGAGCCAGAGAGGGAAGTCTGTAAAGACTAAAGAGGGAGAGGCGAAAGACCTAATAAATTTTTTTTTATTTTTTTTAATGAAACGACGTCGTTTCATGTTATTTTAAAAAAAAAAGTCAAAACAGATCGCCTGTGTTGGTGTTGCAGTCAGAGTCTCGAGAAGAAGAATAAGCTCGTCGGCGCTTGGTTGGCTCGATTGTTGCTTGCTTTGCTGCAGGCCCCCCCCTCCCCCATAGCTCACTTTGGAAGAGCTTCTTTCTATTGGTTGTCTGGTGAGAGCGAGTAATCTTATATCCTGCGAGTCTGCATAGTTTGAAAACGTCTCTAAATTTGTTCGTTTTCAATTGTTGAAAAAATATCCTTCTCAATATAAACTACCAGATTATCATTCATCCACTCGTCTCCCATTTTGTTACGCAAGTCAGTCTTGACAATTTTCATCGCAGAGAATACTCTTTTCAACAGTAGCAGTTGCAATTGGTAAAACCAAAGCCAACTCGATCAATCAATATACCAATGTAAATGTCATATGTCTTCTTGTTTCAATCAGCTTCTTAGCAAGACTTCCCAAACCCAAATTTTCAATCCCAAAAAATTGACTATCGCATCGCATATCATTAATGTAATTTTCAAGTTGATCCCCAAGTATCATGCGATCTGTTAATGAGAAGTCTTCTGGATAAAGCTCAGCAAGACGGAGTAATTTATTTTTGTCAAATTGAGAGAACGAATCCCTTGGATCAAGGCATGATATGCATAAAAGTAACTCTGTGCTTGTTACATAACAAGGATGAAATTCCCTATTGTTCCTTTGATTATTGTTCCTTTGATTTGATAATTTGGTAATTTGATTCTTATGGTCTAAAAAATAAATTAAAATTAGCAAATTAAAATTACCAAATTTGAAAGACATTTAGGTTAAATTAAAATTAGAAATTAGTTATATTACTTACCAAAGTCCAAAGCAGACAAGCAGTGGAGGCGTGAAGCGAGAGGCAATGGCGAAAGTGGCGGTAGTGTGGCGGCGATGGCGGTACGGCGGAGGAGGAAGAGATGAAGAGAGCCAGAGAGGGAAGTCTGTAAAGACTAAAGAGGGAGAGGCGAAAGACCTAATAAATTTTTTTTTATTTTTTTTAATGAAACGACGTCGTTTCATGTTATTTTTAAAAAAAAAAGAAGTCAAAACAGATCGCCTGTGTTGGTGTTGCAGTCAGAGTCTCGGAGAAGAAGAATAAGCTCGTCGGCTTTGGTTGGCTCGATTGTTGCCGCTTTGCCTAAGCCCCCCTCCCCCATAGCTCACTTTGACCGCCACCCTCTACAGGGGTCACCGCCCCCCGCGCCTAGTTCCGCCTCTGAAAATATCCAACCACGAGACACCAATAATTTTACGTGGAAAACCCTCTAAAATTAAGAGGTAAAAACCACGGGACAAACTCCGAATAATTTTCTAGAATAATATGAGAGAATACAAAAATATATTATTTTGAGTACAAACTCAAATTACTTCACCACAATAACTATGTGATGGAATCCAAATAAAACACACTTTTATTTGACCTATCTTTCTCTCTATTTTTCTCTCTTTTTGTTGCTCTCTTCCACTCCTGGATGGGATTACTTTCATCCATCCTCCCCGAATAAGATTTCTTTTACACACCCTTTTCTTTTCTCTCTACTCTCGGATGAGAGTATGTATTGTTGGTGTGTTATTTTCTTGTTGCTTTTGCTTCCTTTTTATAGCCGGTTGGGAGGGGAGTAGCATTAATGAGAGTTCAAAGAGAGTTGGTGAGATGTTCTTTTTGACCCATTAATGGGTGAGGACCATTGACCAACAAGATGGTGGTTGTTCATTGGGCTCATGAAGAACTGTACTCATGTTTATGTGCTGTGGCTTTTTATTGAATTTGTTGATTACTGCTTTACAGGTGGTGCTTGGAGGTGGTCAGGATGCATCAGCTGTTGCAACACTGATCATCGTGCTGGGAAGTTTGAGGCCAAACACATCTCTTTGTTGTTACAGATTCTTGAAGAAGAAATCGGAGGTGTGAAAGGACACTTTGGGTTATAGTTTCTCAAGTGGAGGTGAAGATGGTTATGTACGATTACATCACTTTGATCAAGAGTATTTCCACATCAGGATTTGAATCTATGTATATGAGATGTTACATTGGGATGAATGTTGTGATGCTTGGTTCTATATAAGAATAATTTTAGGACTTCATCATCTGGATGCTTTGGTCGACATAGTTTGAACAAGTCCTCCCAGATGCACAAATACACTGTTTCCTCAGACCACAGAAAATGGCC
Organism: Panax quinquefolius; assembly: GCA_020205615.1. Taxonomy (NCBI): domain Eukaryota; kingdom Viridiplantae; phylum Streptophyta; class Magnoliopsida; order Apiales; family Araliaceae; genus Panax; species Panax quinquefolius. Next base: position 131,015,670 of record CM035172.1, on the reverse strand, counting down.
AAGTAAATAAATGGAGTACACTTGGTATTTATGAGACAGCAGTTCCCCGAAGTTCTAAGGGGAGAGGTTAAACAGGCCTGACAATGTGGCTAGTCCCCGCCACGCCCCCCTGCCACCCAAACTTGGTAGATGAGAAAGGTAAAGTTGGACAATTTTTTCAATTGTACAACCCCCAAGGTGTATAACTTAGAATGCTTCAAGCACTCGGTTTTCTTTTTCAAAAGCCAACAGGGACAAGTCCCTTTGGCCCAAATGTGGCTTCGCCTTTGCTGCCAACTGTAGGAAATATTTCCTTTTCAAACTGCCTTGCCCTGAAGATGGTATCTGGCTCCAATGCTGACAATGTTTGGAGCAAAAGCAAAGGTGGAACTCGCAACAAATGACACTCATAAATACCCGAAATTTGCTATAAACATTGTCATCGTTGGCTGCCTCATGGAGAAAATTTTGAAAATGTTAGATTGAAAATGATAACCCAAAGAAAACAAGTAGTTAATTGGTGTCGTTAAGGAGCACCTAGAAAGCTACTTATTAAAGAGTCTTCCAACTTCAAAGACCAAACACCAACTTAGAATCACGCATATATATAGAAAAACTGGAGCACCAAGGTAAATGGTGCTGGGCATTGCATATATATCTTACGCGCATGTAACAAACATGTTCAAATACATGTAAATAACTTATGAATGGTGTACTACAACAGGCAAATGAAGCAAATCATTCTATCTCTATCTGTTGTGGAACTTCTTGTTCTACAGCTTCAGCATCAATTTCTTCCTTCGTAAGTCTAGATGCTTCAACAGTCCTAGTGATCCATTCCTTAAGTGGATCTTCATTCAAATCAAGCCTCAGAAGGCCTGCAAACACCCCTCCCAAGAAAGCAACAGGCTCCTGAAATATATATATATATTGGACACTAATATGATTCTTAAAATGTTTCAAATTTTAATTTATAAGAATGGATCCGTGAGATGTACAATTTTACCAAAATAACTAATAACTCGTTAATGAATAAAACGAATGGAACGAACAGGAAACAACTATAGCATCAGATAATTCATGTAGGTCAGCTTCACTTGTGCCAGTAGGATCACAAAACCTTAATAAGGCTCCAAAAATGCAAAAAATTGTGAAGTGGAATCTATTGATTATAAAGGTTTGTGACTATATGATCATAGGCCTCAAGTACCTCTATCCTCTACTTACAGTAGGTGAGAAAAGCAATTCAAGTAAAACGACGGTTTGAATCTTAATCAGCTAACACCGCAAATGAAACTGAAATTGTTTAGGCATCAGTAAAAACATACTAATATCAAAAGGAAAACCATGTCTATAAGTTGGGGCCAACAAAATATCAAAGTTCAAATACTCTTTAGTCAGATAATAATAATAATAATAAATAAATAAAATTAAACCTTTCATATGAGGTAAAAAACTTTAAGCGGTGGCAAGCCAACCTGAAAAAAATATAAAATAACCTAGGTTGAAAAAGAAGTTAATATCCCAACGACATTCAGTCTGACGTTAAAATTTCCTCTTCATAACTAACAAGATTTTAACATAAACTACAAATTTGATTTCAATCCCCAAATCGACAAGGAAAATGAAATTATGTATGACAGGATAACCTTGATGTAAAGCTGTGAAGGATATTAAAAGCAGCTAACTGTAAACATAAACGTAGAGGGAGGGAGGGAGGGAGTACATGTAGAAATAAGACAGCAAACTGCATATGACTATTGAATAATGAGCTGGTTGTTAACCTCGTCAATAATGTGAACACATATTTGGAATTTAAAAAAAAAAAAAAAAAAGAGTGAATAGTTTATTTAACAGGTGTCATTTAAATATTTTTTTATCTGCTGGCACTAACTTATAAGATTTTCGCAGATAGGTTGTTTTTATTGTTCAGATTGTAGCTTTGTTTAATGTGTATCCTCATCTGAATTTGACAAGACCTTGACATGAAGAGGTCATCTCATATTTTTACCTTTTCCAAAAGTTTTGCATTTGTATCTGTTCTGCAGAACGCATGCTCCAGCAATCCAGGGAGGGGTCCATGATCAATTTAACCTCTTATGAACCCTACCCAGTTTACTGCATCTTTATTATAAACAAAATCAAGAATTTGGATTTCTAGTTCAATGTTGATAGAAAAAGCCATATTTAATATTTCCCACAATTATCAATTTCCATTTAGACAATACTTTCCAGTGAAACAAGAAGAAATGTATATTCATTGACATTCTGCAACCATCGCCCATTGGATTTGGTACTCAAGCTAGAGATCCATTAGAAAATGAATTATGGGTTAGAGGAATTGATGAGGATCAAACCAAGAGATTAATTATTATTCCAACATTTTACATTATTCTCCGAAGATAAAGTGTAGTTAGTAACTGTGAGCCCTTAAATATGAAAGAGGGCCATGTTCAATGAGTGGACTCTAATGACCCAATTGAATCAAATTGTCCGAACAAGACAATTTGGAACGCAAAAGTCGAAGAAAACGGACTAGTGTGAGAGGACCCCATAGGGTTCGGCCCCCTAGGGGTTCAATTTTCTATCTGGCCAACCAATGATGCTTTCTTGGTCTGATTGGTTTACTAAAAGATTTCCGAGTAAAGTTTGGACAAGATGGATGAAAAGATAACAAATTGTTAGAAGACCTAGGGGTTCAATCTCTTGATTCAGTCTAATCGAAGATATTTTCTTAACTTGATGCGAATTACTAAGCGAAACAAAGGTCTGATAAAACTGAGAATAATTTAATTTATTGAAGTTATCTCTTTCTATTACATACATTGATATATATACACAAATATCCTAATTATAGTTATGTTAATTCCTAAATTAGAGTAATGTGTAAACATTGATTATGGAAGTTATAATTATGGTAAATCTATATCATATCTTCCAACATATCATATCTTCTAACACTCCCCCTCAAGTTGGTGTATAAATGTCTTGCATACCCAACTTGAAACATAGTAGATGAAACATCTTACTACTAAGACCATTAGTCAAAATATCAGCAAGCTGATTTTTTGTTTTGACAAAAGGTAAGCAAATAAGACCACTAGTTAACTTTTCTTTGATAAAGTGTCTGTCAATCTCAATGTGCTTCATTCTATCATGTTGTACTGGGTCGTTTGCAATACTAATGGCTGCCTTATTATCACAAAATAACAACATAGGCCTTTTAGTTGTAACACCCAAATCTTCTAGCAAGGTTCGAAGCCACATTAGTTCACATATACCCAAGGCAATAGCTCAATATTCAGCTTCAGCACTAGATCTTGCTACCACAGACTGTTTCTAACTACGCCAAGTAACAAGATTACCTCAAACAAATGAACAATAACATGATGTAGAACGGCGATTCTCTATAGAGCCAGCCCAATCTGAGTCGGAAAAAGCTTCAACTCTCATATGACCATGTGGTGCGAACAATAAACCTTTTCCAGGAGCAGACTTGAGATACCTCAGAATTCTATAAACAGTTTCCATGTGACAATGTCTAGGATCATGCATATACCGACTCACTATTCCCACATCATAAGATATATCAGGTCTAGTATGAGAAAGATATATCAATCGTCCCACCAAATGTTGATATCTTTCTCTTTCAACCGTAGGTCCTGTGCCACCTATTAGATGATGATTAACTGCAATAGGAGAATCAGCAAGCTTACATCCCAACATGCCAATTTTTGTTAAAAGATCAAAAACATACTTCCTTTGAGATAGAAAAATTCCACTAGGAGATCTTGCAACTTCAATACCAAGAAAATATTTCAAAGGACCAAGATTTTGATCTCAAACTCTTTGGTCAGACTTGTTTTGAGATTAACTATCTCTTCTCTATTATCCCCCGTCACCACAATGTCCTCAACATAAACAATAAGAATGGAAGTCTTACCTTTTATCTGTTTGACAAACAGAGTATGATCTACTAGACTCTGCTTGTACCAAAATCTTATCATTGCTTTGTGGAATCTACCAAACCAGGCTCTAGGAGATTTTTTCAGGTCATATAAAGCCTTTTGTAGTTTACAAACTTTACCCTTGGTGACAGATGAAGCAAAACCAGATGGTATTTCCATGTATACTTCCTCCTCCAAGTCACAATGAAAGAATGCATTTTTCACATCTAATTGTTGAATATCCCGACCGAAATTTGTTGCACATGAGATTATGGTACGAACAGAGTTCATCTTCGTCACAAGAGCAAATGTCTTCTGTTAATCAATTCCATGGGTTTGAGTATACCCTTTTGCAACTAGCCTGGATTTAAGTCTCTTAACTATCCCATCTGGCTTTTGTTTGACTGTATATACCCATTTACAACCAACTGGCTTTTTTTCATAAGGGAGAGTAACTAGTTCCCATGTATCATTCTTCTTTAGGGCATTCATTTCCTCAATCATAGCCTGTTTCCAATTCTCATCACTAATTGCTTCTCTCCACCCCTGAGGAACATATATTGAAGACAAGGAAGAAATAATAGAGTAGTAGGATGAAGATAATTTATTATAGGCTACGAAATTAGAGATAGGATGTTGAGTACAAGATCAACCCCCTTTTCTAAGAGCGATAGGAATCATCAGAAGAACAAGTAGGAGTAGAATTCTCACCATTAGCATTATCAAGACTAGGTTCGGAACAAGATTGGTGTAGTGGTGCAGAAATGGTGACCTTATTCTTGCCTCTTCGAACATAGGTCCTAAACTCAGGCTCAGGCTCATTCTCAAAAATTAACTCCCCTGTGTAGAAGTATTAGAAACAACAACAGGAACAGAAGATGGTATAGTGGAACTTGTAATACTAGCCTCGGGAGGAAGTTTCTCTTCATCAATCACATCCTCCTTCTAAGGAGAAGGTGAAGAAGAATAAAAAGATTCCAATTATCAAAAAGTTATATCCCGAGTGACAAATACTTTGTTAGAAGGAGAATGATAACAATTATAACCTTTTTGGGTTGGAGAATAACCAATGAAAACACACCTAAGAGACTTGGGATCTAATTATAACGTCTATGAAGCTTGAAACAACGATCCCTGTTATGGTTCTTTCCCCCACAGTAATCACACTCACGGGATTCCTTCTCAATAGGAGACTGAATAGTGGAGCCAAACTTAGGATATGAAGCAACTATGGCTCATCGGTCAACAAGATTTAGAACCATCACCCGGCCTTTTTACTTTCTTGTTGGACTCGGCGTCGACATGAGCCTCCGCGATGATGGAAAAGGTGTATGATCAATCAACTGACGGCTGGATTCGATCGAACTTGATCAAATTCTATATTCAAACCCGACGAAATCCACGACTCTATCTTCACTCACAAACTTTTGATAAGCAACAACATAGATATTTGGCGAGAAAAAATGTGGAATAGAATTTTCTTCGATAATGATCAAGCTCTGCCCGAAAGTGCATTAATTTACTGCAAAATCATATGTTATAGACTTCTCCCTTGATTGACTCACGGATTGGACTCGTTTACTGGAATATCATATGCCTTAGAACATATCACCGAAGCGAGAGAAAGGTTTGAGATAGCCTCCCCAAGTTCATATCCTCATGATGTCTAAGAACATGCAACTATTCAGCATCTTGGGTTTCATTGAGTTAAAAATCACGTTTTCACCATGGAGTTATTAGATTTCCATTCTTCCAGGCCACACCTACTTGTGTAGGCGTGGTTGTTATTACCATTGATGAAATGTTGCATCCGGTTAGCTTCGATTGACATATATGAACTTAAATGGACTAAGAACCAAAACAGAGTTAAGATGATGATTTCTAACCAATGCCCTTTATTTATTTCGGTAATACCACCACTCTTAATGAAACTTGATTATGCCATGATAAGGGAAAAACAGCAACAAGAGTATCCTCGGAAATAGCAACAAAGATGCTTTAAAGGCTCAAACCCTAATATCGATGAATTACCAAGAACAGAACAATTTTTTTCAAACAAAAAACCAACTCAGTTCACACAAAAAAATCCAGATGGGAAGAAGACACCTAAAGTTGAAGAAACATGAATCAATGTTCCCAAGACCGCTGTAGATGGCAAGAGAGGACGTAATCGAGCACCCTGGGAAAAATTGTGTCGGAAAAAACTCGTCAAAAAAAGGCTCACGTGCTTAAAGCCGGAAGGAGAGCGTTGGCGTCGGCTGACGAAGCTGGCGAGCGTGGGTGGCTCGTGTGGCGGCACGTGGATCGAAGTATTCGGTTATAACCGAACCGAATAGCTTATTCGGTTATAACCAAAAACTGAAATTAACTCAATTTTGATATCCGAACTATTAACCGAATTAGGAGATAACCGAATAACCAAATTTACTATTCGGTTATTCAGTTAATAACTGAAATGTTCTAGATTGTGTTTCTTTTATAGAGTTACATAAAGAGGGGAATATGGAGTGAAACTCAAATCAATCTAAAAAATAAACCTTCATAAACCTTTATTAAAACTTCAGAGATTACGTAGTTACAGAGATCAAATCAATCTAAAAAGCAAACCTTCATAAAGAGGGGAATCGTTGTGAAAATCACAGGCTATGGAGTGAAGCTTATTCGAAAGATGAGAGACATCATCGAAGAGGAGAAAATGGATATTTGTCGTAATAAGAAGCCATCTGACGAAACCTCCACAATCTCACACTATTAATCGCCTCCGAAACATTCTGTAGGTTTAGGGTTACGAAGATTTCACCGAGCAAAACCAACCATGGCTACATCCCCAACCGATTCAAATCGAATGCTTTGGTAGTAATAAGATGCGTCGTTCTTGGTGACTCACCGCAAGGCGTGGTGCGTGGATTGATCAAGATCAACAATGTGTCGATCGAGCTCGTCTGGCCCTAAATCCTCCGCTACAAAGCCTTTGAGTCGATCCTCCTCGGTACACCACCGCTTTGGCACGGGCGTCGACATGAGGATCCTCGTCGAGTGGAGGTCACACCTCTCGGATCTATGCCATCCCAAGCATCCTACCGAAGAAGAAGGAGATCAAGGACATCCTTGTTAGGTATGACCGGACTCTGCATGTCGCCAATCCGAGGAGGTGCGAGCCGAAGAAGTTTGGTGGACGTGGTGCTCGTGATAGGCACTAAACCCTCGGTTGAGGTCATCTGATAAAGAGATTTTGTAACTTTTGACGAAGAGATTTTGTGAATAGAGAGTAGAGAGAGATTTAAGATATGAGATTTGATATCATAATGAGAGATTTGTCATCCACTAGTGGGAGATGATGAGTACGAGAGAGTAAACTCTAGAGTACTCTGAGTGTGATGAGTCACAATTATAAAATTGTTATTTTTTAACTATTAAAGTTCGGTTATTCGAGTATCCGAATAACCTGTTTTTTAAAACCGAAACCGAATAATGAGAATTAAATAGGATATAACCGAAATTATGAAAAAAATCAAAAAACCAAAATAATTCGGTTAAAAAAATCCGGTTCTGTTCGGTAATTCGGTTTTGTCCGTTTTTTGCTCACTCCTAGCGACACGTGGGTGACGGAAAATTTTTCGGAAAATTTTTCCTCGTGGTGGTCGCCTGGCAATGTAGGGCCTTAAAAAGGTTTCAATTTCTCAATACCAACTGGTTTTGCTAGATTTATGAAGAAAAAGGTAAGTTTCGGTACCTTCTTGTGTCAAGATAACTTTGATACCATGATAAAACTGAGAATAGTTTTATTTCATTGAAGTTATCTCTTTCTATTACATAGATTGATATATATACACAAGTATCCTAATTATACTTATGGTAATTCCTAAATTACAGTAATGTGTAAACACTGATTATGGAAGCTACACTGATTATGGTTTCAATTTCTCAATACCAACTGGTTTTGCTAGATTTATGAAGAAAAAGGTAAGTTTCGTGCACTACTGTGTCAGCATAACTTTGATACCATGATAAAACTGAGAATAGTTTTATTTCATTGAAGTTATCTCTTTCTATTACATAGATTGATATATATACACAAGTATCCTAATTATACTTATGGTAATTCCTAAATTACAGTAATGTGTAAACACTGATTATGGAAGCTACAATTATAGTAAATCTATATTATATCTTCTAACAAGGTGAAATGAAGAAACTAAGCAAAAGAAGATAATCCGATCACGAAATGCCCCCTTAGGGTTCGGCCTCCCTAGGGGTGCACCTCCATAACTTGGTTCAATTGATGATGCCTTCTTGATTTGATTTGAGTTATCAAACGAAACGAAAACTAGATCAACGAAACCGGGCAAGAAAGGATGGCTACCTAGGGATTTCCCACCTCGGGTCTGTCCCCCCTAGGGTTCACCCCCTGGGGTTCAACCTCTCCAAATGATGCCGATGAATGATCCCTTCTTGATGCGAACTTTGGATTAGCAAAACGACAACTCAAGGTGATTAAAGCCAAGAAAAGTGGCGAAAAATACATGGAGACTTGGGGATGATCTCCCTCAAGTCCTTCATTATATGAAAAACTACTCAAAGGGTCGAGAATCATGACGAAAGGGTCGAGAAATGAGTAAAATAAGTAAGAAAGAATGAAGAAAATCGAAGGAGGTATGAACCTAGGGTTCGCCCCCAAGGGTTCGGCCACCCTAGCTCTCCGACGACACTTTTCCCGAGGAGCTTCTCCGATTAATCTATGGATCGGAGCATGAAGATGGAACGAAAGGAAAAAGAGATTTGATTCATAGAACAATGATTAAATTCGAAGCTTGAAAAGGCCTCCGTAAGTTCCTAGGCAGAAGACTTAGGGAGGCAACTTCAAGAAGGAAACGATTGAGGGATTTGGATAAACTGATGTAATCTTCATTAACAATCATAGTTGAATATATTATACTTTGATACTAGAGTTTTGAGCTTTATTTCATTATTGGTGAGTTTCTAGGAATCTGTGTGGATAGGTCCCTTCACCTTTCATTGTCACTCTTTATCTTGAAATTTCTTTTCTTTTTAACAGAAGCAACAATGGGCTAGCTGCTACTTTGGTTATCAGCCTACAACAATAACATGCGACCTCATTCTTGGACGAGGTGAGTGTGCTAAGCAAATATGACCTTGGGTTCTCTATGTCCAAAAAAATGGAATTGCTTTTGATAGGAATGGGAGATGACCTGGGATCAGTTATAGGAACGTGGAAAGGGTATGAGTGACGGTTTCAGTGTGTATAAAAAATGGTACAGATTAAAGCCAATTGCGCCCTACAAAACTGCTAGCATAGTTACACGGACTCTGATAAAGTGTCCAGTTAACTGAGCTAGCTCCACTTGCAAGACCAATTGATATGCTGATAAAAGAAAGGTCATTTCCCCATACTTATGTAAAAACAGGTGGTAAAATGCCTGTTTGAAAGAAGCCCAGACAGAATGATGTCAATATATGCTTAACCACTGTTTCTGTAACTGCAAATCCGCCCTTAGCTTTATGTTTGTAATTATTTACTAGTATTAAAACGAGATATATATCAACTCAGCTACGCCTTTTATCCCAGACTAGTTCGGGTAGGCATAACAAACTAAACAAAACACACATTCCAAGTAAAACATTAGAACATGTACTACAACAATTGAAAAGTAAAAAGTACTCTGATAACTAACACCACAATCAACTCTCAATCCTCCCCTTGTTAAATTGGTCAGAACCCAGATGCTAGCTAGCTCTACTTTATAGACATAATAAATTAACAAACCCAGATAGGGTTTCTTCTCTATATGCTACAATTTTTCTATAGAAATTCCCTAAAAAGTATTCTGTCAATTTATTTTTCCAGCACCCAAATACAGAAATTACTGAATAAACATAGTACAAAGATATAGGGATGTAGCAAATGGAATTACCTTAAGAGCTTCTTTGAGAATGGGTTCATCTGGAGGGTTGAAGAAAAATGCTTTAACCCCAAAGCTTCCTCTCTTTACAGGTGATAGAGATTTTTCAAGTACAATAGCTTTCGATTTCCACTGTTGAAATAACTCTTAAAATAAATAGAAAGAATTGGGAAATAAAAAAATATATATAAAATGGATTGAAAGAGAGATATAATGCTCACAGGTGTGTAGAATGGAGGAGAAATTGAAACCAAAGACAACATCATCTTGCTGCTTCTCTCTGGTGTTCTGCTATTAACCAAAGATATCGCGAAATGCTTCTGCTTTTTATTTATTTTCAAGTCTCAAAATCTTATGATTCGTGACAAGCACGTGTTTCTAATATTAACGCTTTACAATTTTTTTTAATCAAATAAATACTAAGGTATTCAATATTGATTGAAATTGTATAAATTTTGTTTAAAAATAGTAAAGTTAGAGGTTTTATACATTTTATGGAAATAATTTTATTTTATTTTTTACTTATAATATAAGTAGAAAGTCAAACATTAAATTATACCCCTTAATTATTATAAAATAAATAAATAAATACGAGATTTAAAATTCTTAGATTCAAACATATATAATTGCATAACCTATTCAATTTCAAAAAATTTATAATGTCAAAAAAAACTCATAATATTGCTAAATTAAATAATCATATATATGTGAATTTACTTTTAGTAAATGATCTATTTTAAGAGTAAATTATATGACATTTATGTCATGAACTATTAAAAAAATTTGTGCATTACTCCCTCCATTCATAAATAAATGTCGTTTAAAGGTTTTTATACATGGATTAAGAAAGTCATTTAATATTATTATTTAATAATTAAAATCTGTGTAAAATTCCATCACTATCCCTTTATGAAAGTGAAAACTATTAATACCAAGGGTCAGAATTTCTTGGGACAACGAGAGAAGGTAAATGTGATATAGGAAAGTAAATAATTTATTTTCTTAGAAAATTGTAAACGACAAATAATTTGGAACAAATTTTTTCTTTCAAAACGTCACTTATTTAGGAATGGAGGGAGTATCTTATTTGTTTATATATAAATTGAAAAGGAAGTTTTATTTAATGCATTAACTTGGATTAACCTTAAATTAATTATATTAATTTTTTTAAAAAAATATTTAAAAGTATCATTTCAAAAATATCAAGTTGGGGGCAGAAGCGTCAACTAGTCTTTAAAAAATAAATTTCCAAAATTTCTTGAGGGGTTTCAAAACAAAATTCTTGAATCTCAGCTGTTTGTCCGTCCGACCGTCTGTCTGTCCGTCCGTCCGTCAATCAGTCATTGGGTTCCATTTTCGGGAGAATATAGAGGCAGAAATTCTGAGAGCAGCCAATCGCCTCCATATCTAACATTTGATTTGAATTTACCCTTCTTGCAAAAACATACATATACACGTATATATATACGCACACAAAAGAGAAAGTGAGAGGCGATGGATTTGGATCTGTGGATTTCAAAGGTTAAAGAAGGGCAGCACTTATCAGAGGATGAGATTCAGCTATTATGCGAATACGTATGTAATTTTTTACTGGTGTGATGTATTTACGTGATTGAATTTTTCCAGCATGAGGGTTTTATTACGTTCAATTAGGGTTTTGTTACTTTTTTCAATTAGGGTTTTTGACGTATAGTTGTATGCTTTGGCCTGAACGGAGTATTTTCATGTGGCAGAAAAACCCTAATTTTTAATTTTACTTGTTGTTTTTATATACTGTTCTTTTGAATTTGATGTTGCATTGGCATTTTGACCAATAATTGAAATGGGAATTGGCGTAAGCAGTGGTGATGATGGGCTTTCAAAGTTTGCTATTGATTTTAGAAATGGTTGTCCCAAATAATTGAACTTTTGACTTGGTACAGAATGTATAATATTTTGACCTATTAGTTTCCACACACTTGGGAGATTAAGTATTGACTTTCTTGTTCGTAATCAGAAAGGGTTTATGGTCAACACGGTAAAGAATTATTGCTCTTCGGGGTTCAGTATGTATAATCCCTGTCATTTCTGAATTGGATTGAATTGATTGATTCACTTGATTTGATTAGCTAGCTATAACTACTAATGGGGGAATAAGCATTTTCAAGCATGGTAATGCAATCATGCTAACTAGCAATTTGGAATATATGGGGGAATAAGCATTTTTTTTTGCTAATGATTTGTGAGAGTACAAGCTTCTAGATTGTACCGTTCAAGATATTTTGTTTGTTACTGGAATTTATTTGTATGATCCTTGTCATCACATGAAGTATTTATTATATTGAACTACTCCTTCAGGGCTGTTTGTTTAGGACTGAATGACTAAAATCACTAAATGGTTGAATCGGTCAACCATTAAGTGCATTTGTTTTGGAAAAAAAATCGTCTGAAGGGCTAAATCGGTCAGCTTCAGACGATTTGGGCTGAATGGTTTAGTTTCATTTTTTTGGCTGAATGAAGTTTTTTTTTTTTTTTTTTCACAATATTAACTATTATATTAAGTAATATTAAATACATTTATAACAATTTTGAATTTTTTTAGAGGGATAAAATAATAAAATCTGTTATTCAGATGTTCCAGACATGTTAATTATCAAACAACTTTTTTTATGCAGATTCAGATTCAACTCATTCATATTCAAATTCAGATTTAGATTCATTCAGTTTTTATCAAACACCCCCAAAGTCTACAACCTTTGAGCAGCATTTTTTTGTTAGGTTATTTTATGAGCAACATATCTTTTACTACCTCTTTCCCATCTTATAAGCAAAAAAAAAATTTGGTTTTTTCGGCGCAAATTTTAAGATGTTCCAAAAACCCACTTATACAATACAACTATATATACATATATATATATATATATATATATTTATACTCTTTCTGTTATATTATATATATATATATTTAAATATATATATAAAAAAAATTTGCAACGTCTTAAAATCTGTGCCAAAATGGACAATCCCTCCCCCCCTCAAGCTCTCTCTTAAACTGGGATGGAGGGAGTAGTTTTATTTGTTTTAGGTTATGTTATGGGTATCTTGCTTATTAACAAGTATTTATCTATTAAAAGAAAACTGTTTCTTTTGTATTTTAAAGTCATGTTTTTTGTACATCTATTTCCAGGTGAAGGACATCTTGATTGAGGAGTCAAATGTGCAGCCTGTGAATAGTCCAGTTACAGTTTGTGGTGACATCCACGGTCAATTCCATGACTTAATGAAACTCTTCCAAACAGGAGGTCATGTACCAGACACAAATTACATTTTTATGGTAAATCTTATATTAAATGCAGCCAGACCTTTATTTTCTTAAAACTTTCCCCTTATGCTCCGTGGTTGATTTGTAGCACTTCCTGTGTCTTGGCAGGGAGATTTTGTTGACCGTGGATACAACAGTCTAGAAGTTTTCACAATTCTTTTACTTCTTAAAGCAAGGTATATATGGATATATGTCCTGTATGTTTGTTTTTGAGATTTTTAGTTGCAGATTGTCACTCCTCTTTTTTACACTTCATTAATAGACTTTTAGTTTCCTATGATTGCGTAATGCTCATCCATGATTATCTTGGGAGTAAAGGTTTTTGCAACTTTCAAGAGCATAACAATAGTTTTCAGTACTTATGGAGCTAAGAGACAAGGTAGAAAGTAACGGCCAAGATTTTAAAATGTGTCGAGTGCTACTACCATATCAGTTATTTTTTTGACTTGAGGTCTATTAATAAACTCCAACTGAACATCCTTTTTGTGTATTGTTGCCCGTGACAATATACATATGTAACATATGTTCACTACTTGAGGTTATGATTGCTACTGATATATTTTATGATGCAGGACATGTTGTATAAGGGGTTAAGGAAGGAATAAAAAGAATAAAGAGGGGGAAAGGGAAAGAAGAATTATGTCTGACTGCCACAATAAAATAAAGCATCAATCTCAAACTAATATTCACCTCTGATTCAACATTGGGGGATTACGTCACTTTATATAGGATGTAAAATACCCTAATTATATTATACTTAGAAAACCTAGTTCAACAAGGAAATAAATCATAATTACTACCTACTATATTATTGCCTAATCAAAATTCCTAGATTCTAATAGTTTCCTAACCTAATTACATTCAATTTAGTCATAAATAATTTACTAGTAAGCCCTTTTAGTATTCTTTTTCTGATCTGTTTCACTTTCTAGTGACTTAACTATGATTAATTCTCTCTGACATAGAAACCTTAAGCATAAAAAACTAGAACTTGAGTTGAGGAGCCTGTGCTGTAATACTAAACTGAAATTGGTGTTTACCAAATTCAAGTTCGAATTCTTTTATTCAATATATTGGAACTAAGTTGCAAGCCTGTTATATACATGGTATTTTCATCAAAACTTAGGCTCCATTTGTTTTAAGGATGTTTTCTGCAATTTCATATGTTTTGTAGGCAATGAAATACTGGTTGGCAGAAATAACTTTATTGGTCGATTCACATTTACCTTTGTATGACTACCCATTTAAACTAGTATTCCGGAAAATGACCTCTTTCAAATTGGTAAATCATTTACTGGAAACACCATTAGTCATTTCCCTAAATATTGTTTTATTCTATGTTACACGGACTTTTTACTTTGTCCTAAAGTACCGTGTCCGACACTCAGACAAGGATATGAGGACGGGATACTTCATTTTAGAGTAAAAATTTGGCAAAATTGAGGAGTACCCGTGTCGTACTCGTCAAAGATCGTGCCCAACGGGATAATCCATCTTTGTAACATAGGTTTTATTTGAACCAAAGTAACCTTAACTTTACGAGAGTCCAGAATCGGTCGGTTCGGGTTTTTACAAGAGATTTTGGAGCCCAACTCAATGAGATTAGTTTGTGGGAGAACATGGAACCAAACAAAACCAATAAATCTCTTTAGCCCAAATCAAACCAAACCATTCAACAACAAGGGTTGGGTTGGTTGGTTTAAACATCCTAATAAACATAGTAAAATAAAGCACTTTAGAAGAAATTTAACTAAAACTCTGACAAAAACCAGTAATTCGACAAGGGGAATCAGCACAAATTCTTGAAGTCAAAACACGAGTCATTAAAGCAAGCCACCAACAGCAGTCCAATGCCTAATAAAAATCTAGAAAAATGAGGTTAATAGAAAATTAGGTGGGAAATATACCTCACAGATTAAATGAATATGATTAAAAAATTGCTACAAATACAAATAAAGGCGCTTTTAGCATTTACTGAGCTTTATAGTTGACATACCTGCATGAATTATTAAATCCATGGAGCAGAAAATAATAAAAATAATATATATATATATATATATATATATAATTTAAATCATCAATCAAAGCCATTAAAGCCAGATGAATAAACTCAATTCATGTGTGGGAAATAAGTGAATAAGCCCCACAAGCGCATTCCAAATTCAGAAAAATAAGAAAAACAAGAAGAAATCGTGAATTAAAATAAATAAAACCTAACCTGAATTAGAAGAAACCAAGAGGATGCCACTATTCTGGAGCCTGGAGAATGGAGATACGAAGAATCTAAGAAAATAAGAGTCATGAATGGAAAAAGATTTTAGGGTTAGGAAAATTAAGTTTTAGGATTGAAGAGAGACTGAAAATAACTGAGTGAGGAAGAAAAATGACTTACCAGAAATGGCACGGAAGAATAGTGGCAGAGGGGGATTAGGGACTGAGATCGTGGGAGATGGGTGAAAGAGGAATGAGATAGGGAGCCGAGAGCTGTGAGGCTAGGGTTTATTAGCTTCTATATATAAATATAATTGTTATATATATATATATATATATATATTTTAACCAATAGTAATAGCTGCTCGGTTCGGACGGTGTACCGACCATTTTTAACTCCTAAACCGCGGTTGACAGACTAATATCGACTTGACAATTTATTGGACCGATCATACCTAATTAAATGGAAAAACGGCCCAAAAACTTGTGGATTGGGCTGGTTTAGTCGGGTCCAGTTTGTTTATGAAGCCCTAATGGTGAGCATGGATTCATACACACACATAACTGCCTTTAATGTATAATCTTATATCTTTTTTTGTTCTTTTTTATATTGTCTTTAAAACTTTTTATCTTATAGAGCCGAACAGGCTTTTGGTTGGACGAATTTAGATTTTGGTATCTGTTTGGATCTTTTCTTGAGTTTATTGTTTGAGATGCTTTCTTGAGAACTGATGTTGCTATTTTATCTATTGATGTATGTCTTATTGGGTTTGCATTTGCTACCAGATACCCTGCCAACATTACTCTTCTACGTGGAAATCATGAAAGTAGGCAATTAACGCAGGTAATTAATGTTGTATATCCTTTATATAAAGAAATATGCCTTCGATGAGAATTTAGTGTAATTATTACTACATTAGTACCGGATTGTGTGATTCAGGTATATATCTATGGCTTAAAGTTGATTATGTATGTTTACTATTCCGATGTGACGTATTCATGATTAGCATAATCTATAGTCATAGTGAAATTTGTCTTTTATTGGCGATAGCTGCTGGTCTGTTGTAATGAGGTCCTTGTTGCATTCCTGTGATTATCTTTGGAAATTGAGTTTTTACCGTCTATAACTTCTTATCTAGGTGTTTATGCTTCGATGGATCCAGATATTTTGTTTTCTTTTGTCTACCTATTAAATACTCCTTTTCCAATTTTATGTGGTCACTACTCACTTCTTTTTGTGTGTCTTCTGCCTAGATTATAATTTATAAGATCTGGCTGAAATAAAATAATGTATTATACATTAATATAGTAGATTATCTCATTCTCCACCCCAACTAGCCATTGGAAATGGAGTTTTTTCTGTTTGTAACTTCTTATCTGGGTGTTTATGCTTCCATGGATATTCAAGATATTTTCCTTTCCTTTGTCCACCTATTAACTACTCTCTTCTTCCAATTTTATGCGGCCACTTCTTTTTGTGTTTTTGGCCTAAATTATAAGATCTGGTAAAAACAAATAATGTATTATTATTACTCCATCCGTCTTCAAAAGGATGACTAAAGGTTCAATTTATTTTGTCCCTAAAAGGATGAGTACATAAAGTGAAGGGTAAGTATGTCATTTAGTGGGGTTCATTAGTATAAAAAATTAAAGTACTCATGACTTTATGTAATTTGGTGGGGCCACTAAGGATAAATTTAGAACTTTTTTTATTCTCTTTCTTCTATTTTACCTTTTCTTAACATGTGTGAAAAATGTACTTTGCTCATTCTTTTGAGAACGGAGGGAGTAATATTTAAAATATGGTCAAAAATGTCATGTTTAAATTTATTGAGGGCTTAAAAACATGTGTTCAGTAAAAGACTCCCCTTGGGTCTTACTTCAGCTGCTGGCACTAGGATCCATATTTATGAGGTCTTTGATGGAAGTGAGAATTTACTTTTTCTATACAACAAGGACCTTGCTTAGATTAGGCTTGCGTCTCACCTTGCTAAAAGAATTGCAACCATATATAAGCGAGATTGTCGGTCAGCATCATTGTTATATTATTTGCTTTGTGCACCCAACTACCTTAAAGAATATTGCTTTGCTGTGCTATATAGCTAAACTCTCAGACTGGCTCGGTGCTTATTGCTTTATTGCATGGGTGCTGCTTGGTGTTATATAGTCACTGTTCTTAGCTTTTAGGAAAACCACCTGCCAGGTCTCAAGGCTGGTGGTATGTTGTCATTTGAGTTGCGTTGGTTTGACTTCCTCCTTGTATACATTTCTTTTTTTATTTATGAGTCCGTTGAGGTCATATGAGGTTCTTAGTGCATTTACCTTTTTCTTATGATTATAAAATGCATGCCTGTGATGCACAAAGAGAGCACCCTTCATGTCTGAGTTACTGATCCGTGAACTCTTTAATCCTATATTTTAACCATTTTTTCTAGGTCTATGGATTCTATGATGAATGCCAAAGAAAGTATGGAAATGCTAATGCTTGGCGGTATTGCACAGATGTTTTCGACTATCTAACTCTCTCAGCAATTATAGATGGAACAGTATGCATTCTCTCTCTCTCTCTCTCTCTCTCTCTCTCTCTCTCTCTCTCTCTCATGCTGTTTATCTGCTTGCGTCTTTATATGTTTTATTGAAATATTGCCTCTTTGGAATTGCAGGTGCTATGTGTCCATGGTGGCCTTTCTCCTGACATTAGATCTGTAGACCAGGTTTGTTTTGTTATGCTAACTGGCTCTATATCTTGGAACAAGTGTCGAGTTCCCTTGTGGGTTTGGAAAGATTTAGACAGTATGTTGCTGTATGTTTCTACTACTATCTAGAATTTAAATTATTTCGGAATTGGGCCAACTTCCAATAATTCAAAACTTTCTGCACTTTTGACCTTTAAAGAATTTATCAAGTAATTTTCATGGTTATAATTTACCTGTTTGATGGTTGTGTATATGGAACCTTAAAGTTCATCTTCATAGAAGGGTTAAAATAGCAAAAGACAAAAAGAAACCCGACTTTATGAAGGGCTACTGGGAACTTATACTAATTTGCTGCCTTTTTCTTTTAGCTTGCTTTGTAATAAACCTTTATTTCTCTAGAAGATGTGATACTCTTTGATATTTTTATTTTTTTATTGTAGTATACTCCACTATTCTTAGCGTAATCTGTTTTTATCTTTTAGCTTAATTGTTGATGTGAACTCTAAGAAATTAGATTTCTTCCTTTTGTATCATTTGGCAGATTAGAGTTATTGAGAGAAATTGTGAAATTCCACATGAAGGTCCCTTCTGCGACCTCATGTGGAGTGACCCTGAAGATATTGAAACGTGGGCCGTGAGTCCTCGTGGCGCTGGCTGGCTGTTTGGATCCAGGGTTACTTCTGAGGTAAGTAGGACTAATTCTTATATCTTGCTTCGCATTTCTTGCCAACAACTGATATTTACCCTATTTTTCTTTCTTGTTATTCTGTAGTTCAACCACATTAACAAACTTGATCTGGTTTGCCGAGCCCACCAACTTGTGCAAGAAGGTCTGAAGTACATGTTTCAAGATAAAGGACTTGTAACTGTGAGTTGTCTATTCTATCTTTCAAAGATTAGGAAATCAACTCTCGCACCATAATCATTTAAATATTTTTAATAATTTGTATTATTACTCTTTGGCATATACAGGTGTGGTCTGCGCCAAATTATTGTTACCGGTGTGGAAATGTAGCTTCAATACTGAGCTTCAATGAGAATATGGTGTGACTTTCAAATTTTATGCTATACTTGGTCATTTACATCAGTAGGGATGGTATAACACCATTACTAGTCCAAATGTAGTAGTCCATCATGCAAGATTGTACGCAATGATTATGTGTTCTGTCATGCTAGACTAGTCAAAAAGATTTCTGATCGTTATTATTGACGAGGGTGTATTTATATCTGCATTACTGAATTTCACAGTCCAGCTTTGAGATTAAAATATATTGGTTTGTTTTTTCTCCATGTTCTTTTCCCTTGTTTCTAAGTGGAACCTTTTCTTTGTATGATGCTTTTGAATGTGCTGGAAAAACAAAAACTTTGTATTATGTAGATATTTAAACTTTTGTAATACTAGAGTTCTTTTGTGTTCATTAAAAATCGATTTCAATTATAAGGGTGACTAAATGTAGCTCTTCTTTACAGTTTCTGTCAACCAATAGGATAATCAATTATACAATCTAGGCTCTTGAGGTGCCAAAGCTGTATTATAATTTTCATATAAGCTCCCTGTGAGAGCTTCGAGCCGCAAATTTTGTTTTCCCATAAAAATCTACGCATGTGATATTATTGATGTGCAGATTGATTTAGAAGTGTATAATTAATCACGTCACTTGATATCAGTATTTTCGACATTCTTAACTGTGTAGATCGATTCTATGTTTCAAACTAGCTTCTATGTTGTTATACATCTATGTATCAATATATACTTGTCTCATTGATACCCTTTTCTCCTTTCCCTCTATCTTTTAATTCCATCAGGAGAGAGAGGTGAAATTTTTCACTGAAACAGAGGAAAACAACCAGATGCGAGGTCCCAGATCAGGAGTACCTTATTTCTTATGAGCGAAATCTGTTTGCCTTGTTAGTTGTGATATTATTTCAGCATTTGCTGATTGCTGCTCCTGTTGGGGATCGTAGAAAGAAATTAAATTGTTTAGACGAACCAGGAATACTTGGATTGCTAGCCTCAGAAGATGGATCGCCCCGCTTTTGAATAGCTTATTCTGTGTATTGAAAGATATGTTGTAGTTGTTTCTTTCTTTTGTTCCGCTCCCTTCATGTTTCATAATTATTTATATCCATGTTACTCTGTGATTCTCTTTTTGGATCAGAGCATAAGATCTTAGATTAATCGCTTTCCCATAGAAAACATGGAGGACAATGTCAGGATTTGGTCTTCAAATGAACACAAGACGAAGGTTCTGGGTTTTTATTCCCCCCAAGTGGGTTATGTTAAAGCCCTAATAAGTATTGCTCATTAATTATAAATTTCAATGTTTTACATTATTTTCCCGTACTTGTTTCAAGTTCTTTTAGGCTATTCAAGTGCTCTGAATTCCAATCTGGAATCAGTAAGAGCTAATTTGGATTCACATTTAACCGCAAGCTCGGGAAGAGTTGTTGAAAGTAGCTCATTGGCAGTTAAGTTTATGAGTTAGTTGTATGAGCATTGGTGTTACAGGGAAAGCTCTATAGTTGTGGTAATGTTATATACTCTACACCTTGTGTTATATAATCTCACTAAGTAGAATTTTGCAGTTTTTGAGGATTTTGTGCCGTGAAAAGGTTTCAAATCTAAAGGTTTGTTTCGTAATTGTCTTTGGTTTCAGGTATACTTTTGATTTCTATTGTCATATGCTTCTGCTTTCGTTTGCTTTTACGAGTGGAAATATAAGTCAGGCAACCTTGTTTTATCTTATTTTATATAGAAATGAAGTTCCAAGTTTTCTTGTTGATAAGATTTGATGTCTAATCTCATTGAAGCAAGTTTGGTGTTTTTATATATATATTAGCAACAGTCACGTGCCTCCGGCACTATGGACGGTGGGATTTATTCCAAACTTTGGACGGCCCAGATAATTTTAGGATGAGCGGAAATTTTAAAATCATTTGTATTTTATTATATAGATAGATATGTGGGGATGATTCATTTACAACGTTGTAAAAAAAACGTCTTTTCTTATAATAAATTTTACTTGTCCATCTAGATATTTAATGACTTATATTGCTTCTGTCTGTAGTTTAATTTTTAGTATTTTATAATTTAATACTATGAACGGGATAAATGTTCAAAATACCTTTTTTTGTAAAAGTTTCTCGTTCGTAGTATTAAACTGCGGAGCCTAAAAAACTTTTAAAAAAAAATTGGCATCCGCAGTATTAAATTATGAAACCTTCTCTTTGGTATTATCTGATCAGTTCCTTCCATTCCTTCTCTTTAGTATTATCTCATTGATTCCTTCTGTTTGTATCGATTCTTCTCTTTCTATCTGTCCTCTACGGGGTAAAATGTAAATGTGGTTACTGAATTTTAGGTATTTTAGGTGTTTTTGGATATTGAGACCTTTTTTTTTTGTCATGTAAATCGAGCGGTGGCACACATGACGCTAACATGTACTTTTTCAAAATTAATTCTCAAAAATATATCATTCCAAAGAATTGAATTCACGACCTCAAATTTGAAATTTTGATCAAAAAATCACCCAAGCACCACATGTCTAGATTTTAGATTGTAAATAAGATTTGTACTAAATCAATCCATTGGTTAAAATAATAATAAATAATAATAACAATAATAATAAATTATAATAATAAATAATGATAATGATATTAATAATAATAATAATAATTATAATAAAATTAATAATAATAAAATAATAAATAATATTAATAACAATAATAAAATAATAATGAATAAAAATAAAAATAATTCTTGTTATTATTATTATTGTTGTTGTTTTTATTATTATTATTATTATTATTATTATTATTATTATTATTATTATTATTATTGTTGTAGTGGTTTTTCTTGTAGTGGTTTTATATTTACAAAAGAATCCTTTAGTCACTTGTAATTGCTAGAATGTATTATACATATATACTGCTATCTTAAGTTTGGTTGATCGCCCATACTTATTTATTGTTTCTTAACAAAAGTTTTGGGTGAAAGAAGAGAGAATAATGTGACAGTGAACTAACTTTTTTCACACTAGTTTTCATTTTAGGCTCCAAAGTTTAATACTGGGGATGTAAAAGTTTTTTTTTTAAGATTTTCAAGCTCCGCAGTTTAATACTATAGACAGGGACTTGTACAAAGAGAGGTATTTTGGACATCTATCTCGTCCACAATATTAAACTGCGAAATACTGAAAATTAAACTGCGGACGAGAGTAATATAGGTCGTTAGATATTCGGATGAACGATCAGGATTTGTTGTAAGGATAAACACTTTTTACAACATTATATATATAAATATATAGATACATCCATGCAATAAATCAATTTTTGCCTCGATTATATTTTTGAGATTTTGAAAGAAAATAGGATCTCTTTGCCTATGAATCAATTTATATAACACTTGATATTTAAATTATCAAGGTTAATAAAAATTAATTCAAAATAAAATCGAAAATAGTTTAGATAAAAATGTAAATAATTAAATAAATTACAAACTTATTTAATTACTTCATAATTGTTGTCATCAAAATATAGAAAAGAAAATGAGACCTATCATCTATAAACGTAAAAATATACTTATGGAGTTTTATAATACACAAGCTGATCATGAATTAACAAATCAAGATTGGGATCTACTTGGTCAATTTTTAAATATTCTTAAAGTTTTTAAAAAACACACAAAAATATTAAGTGGTGTTTATTATCCTACAATTCACCATGTTCTGTTTGCATGTTTAGAAATAACAAATCTGTTTCAAGATTTTAAGTATGATCCTTTTTGGGCTAACCTTATTTTGTCAATGGAAGAAAAATTTTAAAAATACTTTGAAGACATGCCAACTGTTATTACTTGTATGGCTGCATTAAACCCAATTATAAAATTACAAGGCGTAGAAAGTATTTTAGAAGATATTGTAGAAAATATGGGTAGTACTAATATTGATTATATTAAAAGAAATTTTAATAATACATTTATTGAATTTTATAAACAATATAAATCTATATATTCTACATCTATACATGCACCAACCCCCCGCCCCTTCCATCTTCTAAATTTTCATCATTATTAAAATCACTATCCAAGAAACCAAGAACTTCAACACACACAAGTAGTTTAAACGAACTTGGTTTATATTGTAGTACTGATTTTAGGAGTTTTATGACTGACTAAGAATTTGAAAATTTTAATATACTCATTTTTTGAAAAAAACATAAGCAACAATTTTTTACTTTGACTATGATGGCCCGTGATCTACTAACTATCCAAGCTAGTACCATAGCTTCGGAATCTTGTTTTTCTTTATCTGGCAGGGTATTGGATGAAAAAAGAAGCAGACTTAGTCCGGAATCGTTGGAAATATGCATTTGCTATAGAGATTATCTTGCCGCACAAAGAAGAGTACAAAACGTAATAGACGAGCAAGATAGCTCGGAAGATCTCAAGTTCGAAGTGAAACTAGCTTAAAGTGCAAATATATAAAGATTTGAAGATATATTTTATGAAGATTTGAAGAAACTTTTTTAAAAATATTTTTATGAATATTCAAAGACAAATATTTGTAATCGACTCATTCTTGATTATTGTTTAAGTTCTATTTTAAAGTTATAAACTTATACTTATTCATCAAATTATTAATTCAATAAATTAATTTTTTACTTAATCATTAATATAATTTGTAAGTTGTAACTTAATTATAAGTTGTAAAACATTACTTTTACTTAATACATCAATCAAGTTTGAAGTTATAATTATTTATTTTAATTTTTGTGAGTATATTTAATTAATATACTAGTTAATTTAAACTTCCTTGTAATTTTCAAGTATTCTAAAATTAAACTCCTTGTAATTCCTTGTAATCAATATAAAAGGTATTAAGGTAGTAAAATTAAAAGAATTTGTGTAATTATATTTTTTTTTGTAAACTTAACTCCCTTGTAATTCTTGTAATAAATATACTAGTTAATTTAATTGTAAGGTGATTGGGAGACTCACCTTACAATTAAATTAACTAGTATAACTGTTGCCTGTTAGTCGTCTAGTCTATAAAGTATCTCCCTTATAATTAAAGTAACTCCCTTATAATTTATAGATGATGTCTGTTAGTCACCTAGTCTATAAAGAGTATAAGGATTAAGGCATGAGCTTACTGTTAAGCTACTAAGGCAATAAAGCCTAAGGGGCGCCAGGCTGCCATCCCACACGTCAGGCCCAATGCCAAGTAAAGTCCGCAAGTCTCAAGTATAAATCGGTCCAAACAGCAAAATATTTTAAAAAAAAATTAAGTGCAGGGCCAGACCGGACCAGCCTGGCCTACAGGCCTTAACAGGTCAGATTTTTATAGACGAAGAAGTCTGGCCTGGCCTGACCTTAAAGGCCCAAAGTCAAGGTCTGGCCTGACCTGGTCAACGGCCAAGGCCTGGCAGGCCTAGGCCAGCATATTGTGCAACTCTATTACTGACGATAAGTTGATTGATAATATTAGTTTGGATTTAGAGGTTGATAAAGATGAAATCAACCTATATACAGAAGATATACTGCAGTATATACTACAGAAGATATGGTAGAGAAGAGAGAAAAAAATATGGTAGAGGAGAGAGAAAAAATGCAATAAATTTAAAATTAGAAAGGCTCCGCAGTTTAATACTGCGGATGTCGTTTAATTTTTACAAGAAGTGGCATTTTGGTGTTCTGTCCCGTACTGCGGAATACTGAAAACTAAACTGCGACGAAATTTCTATTAATCCGTTCGATCTTCGGATGGAGGGTCGCGATTTGTTGTAAGGCTAGCCTCTTTTTTACAATTTTTCTATATATATATATATATATATATATATATATATGCTTTCATGTTTTTACGAAACATAACTCTTGTTGTTAAGCACGTATGCTTGCTAGCAAGACTAGAATCAAACATTATAGTACTACGTTCATCGAGGTCAAATTTTTTTGACTGTTCTTGACATATTTTAAGACATTCCAAAATTTATTTATTCATTGTAATATACATGAGGACGGATCTAAATCACATCTCTTAAATAATGCACTTTCATTAAAATTATGTCATTTTGGATATTATTTTAAAAAACAATTGGGGATAGCTATGACGCCCCCAGAATAGGTCCACACGACCCATCATGGGTCGCCAGATACACGATACAAAATTCAAATATAAACTTCATTTATATAACTATTAAATCACTGTAAATGCAAAATGTACGACAACACATAAGTCGTGAGTTTAATACAAATAATGACTCTCATACTCAATTAATGATAGTACTTTCATAAAGGTACAATGATATAACCTGCTTTTAGGAATTAAAATATTTAGAAAATGCTTAAGGAATCCTTCATACATGGGAGACCATGCATCTAAGTTATAATAGATATCATAGGACTTGAGCATCACCCTTGGTTGACCTAATAGACCCCAAAGAAGAATGAGAAGATTAATATCCTGTTCATTGCAATGGTGTGTATTTTGACGCTTTCAGAATCGGGTTCCCATCACCTTATTGTTATTCACCAAAATCAATTATTAAGTGACATATAAAATACGACACACACATCTTAAGTCTTCAATACAATTATATATTGTCATGCTGTTTGATAATGTATTAAAAAACTTCAACAGTCTCCGACCATCACAATATTGTCCTGTTATCCCCGCTCGACCCAGCTACACTCTTACTACCTGAAAGAAATTGTGAAGGAAAAGGGTGAGCTCAACTAGCCCTGTAAAGAATATTATGACTAAGATAATATAGAACAAATTATCCTTAATTAGTCCTCAACAGGGAAAAATCTGATAGAATACAATAGACATCTAGTTTTAGATCAACAACTGCAGCGGAACCAACAATCCATTAGAAGAGTCAAGTAGAACATAATGTCTACTATCTCCTCCACATTAAAAGTACATCATTAATATTTCATCCCTGTAATACCCATCAACAGTTCTTTGTTGCACTCAAGACAAACAGAATTTTCATCTCCTTTCTTCACCTGAACCACCAAAGATTATAGTTAAATTCACAATTCATATTTATAATCATGTAAATCAACATACCATCTTTGCACTACGGGCCAAAGACATACAACTGTAAAAACCAATAATCAACAGTCCATCTTTGCACGTAAGCCAAAGATATACAACTGTAAAACTAATAATTAACAGTCCATCTTTGCACGTAAGTCAAAGATATACAACTGTAAAATCAATAATCAACAGTCCATTTTTGTACGTAAGCCAAAGATATACAACTGTAAAACCAATAATCAACATTCCATCTTTGCACATAAGCAAAAGATGACTTTTACCACATCATTTATCTGTAACATTACAGGTCATGATTATACCAATACACAATTCTTGGTCATAATAATACCAATCATGTGACACCCCCAAAATAGGTATACAACACCCATTCTGAGTCGCCAAATACATGGTACAGAAAGCAAACTATAACTTCAATAATACAATTGTCATGCAAAATACGACAACACATACAGTGAGTTTAAATACAAATATTATCTTCTAGACAATATCCACACTCAAATAAGTCCTCGTTACAATTATTCAAACACTATTTTACAGAAATAGTGAGGACTGCTAAAACATCTTTCTAGAACCATCACTCCATACCCCGACTAGTTCCTACTATATTCTCACCTCCTGAGAAAAATGGAACAAAAAGGAAAAGGGTGAGCTCAACTAGCCCAGTAAAGAATATTATGGCTGAGATAATATACAACAAATTATCGTTAGTCTTCAACGGAGAAAAATCGATAAAATATAATAGCCAACAAATTTTTAGATCAACAACTGCAGTGAAAATAAAGAATCCATTAGAAGAGTCAAGTAGAGAATGAGTTCTACTATCTTCTAAGATTTAAAAGTCCATCATAAATATTTTATCCCTGTAACAATAATCAATATACAAATTTAATCAAATATCCATCTTTGCACTACAAGCCAAAGATATTCATTTGTATCATCAGTTGGTCATGTTCATTTCAACACCTGTTCATCTTTGCACTACGGGCCCAAAAAGATATTCATCAGTTAATCATTTATCTTTGCACTACAGTCAAGATATTTAGTAATATCATCATTTAGGATTAGAGGATGATGAAAAATATTTTAAAGAAAATGAATCCAAAGAAATGGAAGGACAAATAGTAGGGATTAAGATAACAGTTTATCCAAGATCAATAATACTTCATAAATACAAATTTTGAAGCGAAATTCAAAAAAATAAATATCAAAACATGGATACAATCAAAGATAGTAACCATAATAGACATCTTGGACAAAAAGAAGAAAATTTCATTTTTCTATTGAATAGTGTCATATATCGTGAATAGTGGCGTATCGTGAATAGTAACCCCGACACAAAAAGTTCCAAATTTGATAAAATTCAGATCAATACTTGGCGTAATGATATTGAAGAAATAATATCACATATGAAGAAAATAACATCCCTTACCTAAAAACATCAATGATTTCCGATCGGAATATCGGTATAAAATTTGAAGAAAACTTACAACGATGAATAGAAACTCACAAAAGTATCTAAATACTCACAAAATACACTCAATAATCTAGACAGAGAGAGAGAGAGAAAACTTGTTTACGGTGTGATTTTTAATTCTAACTTAGCCCTCTATTTATAGGAAAATGTTAGCAGACTTGACCGCAACTTTGATGGCTTTTACTCGCTACTATTCCCACCCACCACATTTGAAATAAATTCATCACATTTCTTCACCAAACACAAGTGGGGCCCACTCAATTCTAGAATTTTCCACCAAAATCATTTATAAACCTAATTTCTGAATCAGTCACCTCTTAAAATTCATAACAAATCATACGTTCATTTTTAACGGTTCAAAATTTGTGGACATATACTCAACTTATATATGTATAACATATCCAAAAATTACAACGATCCAACTATTTGATTAAAAATTATAACTCACACAATATATCTCAAAAATCTTTGGTTTAATTTTTAATACATTCATTCAAACAAAAATAATCTTGATAAAACACCTCAACATTAACTCCTTCATTTTTAACCAAAATAAATATATCCAACATTTATATCCACATAAAATAAATATTTCCTTATCATATGAATCAATAATTAATTATTCACAAATAATATTACGAATCACATTTATGATGACCAAGCCGCTCCAGGAAGAGGGGCTTTCAATAAGAATTCTCTCCTTATTGGCGCCGAATTAGGTGACCAACCCTCTCTTTGATGTAACTTTCTAGACATTGTTAATAATGCTATCTAATAATATTATTCAAATAATATGAATTATTGATCCGATAATGGAAATACTTGTGCGTTGACAATTATTGAAACAACAATAATATAAAATATCAACGCAAAGAATTATTGAATCAATAAAATAAAATATTGAATAAAGAACTACTGTAACAATTATTGAGTAGTGCCTTCTTTACGTAAGGATCAATAATTCATCAATACTGCATCCACGCCAGATTCACGTATTTTAACCACCGGGTATTCCAACAAAGGTGTAATTGTAATAACTACTGCCGTTATTTATAAAAACTCAAACTTGTCGTTTTCTTCATCCGACGCTTATTCTATTATGGGGCCCACAAATGATCGCTACCATGCCGTATTTAATATTCCCCGACAAACAAGAATATTCCACGACCAAACGAATATTCCCAACAACAATGATTATTTTATAACCACTTGCATATTTTGCAAAATTTTGCACATTTCACCCATAACCGAGAATTATATCAAATTAATATCTTATTATTCACAAATATAATTAGAGGAAATTCGATTTTATTTATAATAAGTTGGGGTCTTACATATACTACTGTGCAGTCACGCGTATTACTGTATTTTTATCACCAAATATTTTAGCAGTTTAACGGTAAAAGTTTAGCCATTATTTTTATAAAAAGGTTATTTCTGTCGCTTTTTATATCCGACAATTATTATGTTGTGGGGTCCACCAATTATTGTGTCGTCGTACGGATATTCCCCGACACAACGAATATTTTATATCAACTTGCTTACTTTGTAAAATTTTCACATATCACCCTTAACTTTAACCTTATATCAATTTAACCATTTACTAAATAGAATAATAATTATAAGAAAATTGAATACTTTCATTTCATAAAATTCGGGGTCTTACAGTAACGGTTAATATTTTTGTAAATAAAAAGATGTAAGTGGGACCATCATCTTTTAATATTATTTTGTTTTAAAAAAAATAATCAAAATGACGTAGTTTTAATAAAGATATGTTATTTAAGAGAAATATGTTATTTAAAATGTATGATTTAGATCCGTTCTCTCTCTCTCTCTCTCTCTCTCTATATATATATATATATATATATATATATATATATATATATATATATACAATCACTTCTCCAACGAATTGGAAGGAGGCGAACTAAAACAGATCGATTATAGCGACGCTTTTTTTCCGGCATTATAGCATAAAAAAGCCGATTTTTTGCTTATAGCGACGGAAAAAACCGTCGCTATAATTGAATCATTTCTTAGTTTCGCTTCTCCATTCATTGGAGAGAGCCGGGATATATATATATATATAGTTAAGATAAAAAAAATATTGTACAAATAGGTTTTTGAGACATTTTTAAATCATGTAAAAAACTATCAAATTAAATGTCTTATAAATTGGGACGAGGGATTATGTGCTTAATATATAAAGAACTGATATTTTAATAAACAAAAGTGATAATTCTATACCGTTCTTTTATGAATAATAAATGGGTCTCACATTAGAGAACTTATGAAAATATTAATATTAACTTATAAAAATAATAATTCCTTATATTCAGACACTCGATCCGAAGGGTCTTCTTCTTTTATTTCTGAAAAAAGAAGCAAAGCGGTGCATTATAAATGCAATTGGTTTTGGTTATACACAACACAACACATATACATATTTATAATTAAAACAAAAAAAAATGTAAAAAAACATATGTAGATAGGTGTGTTATATATATTACCCTTGCAATAGAATACACGTGTTCTATTATTATAGTATAACAAAAGTCAAATAAACTCCCCTTTTTTGAGACAGCACACCCCAATTAATATATTGCTCTTTGTTTTCTAGTTGTAGGTTACCTACTAGTGTTGCATTGCGTTTTTATTAGGTGAGGAAGGTACGATCTTTCTCATTGCAAAACCCTCTCGGCAAGACAAGTTCATTCATATATAACTCCAATTTTTCTTTTAGGAAAATCATCACTCCTATATTATATATATAACAAAAAAGTTCATGAGAAAAGCCAGCTCCATTGATTTTAATCAAATCAATCAAGATTGTTAGTTATTTCTCGTCCATTCCTATGGCAGCCCATCAAAAAATTCATCCGGCGGCGGATATGGAAGCGCCACCACCAACAACTCCGCTAGTCCCTAACAATTCATCAAAATTCTCCAAAAAAAATCATGCCATGCAGCCTAATAATAACGTTCCACCCCCACCACCACCAGTTAGACGTACAATCCCCATAATTCCCGCAAGACCACCACACAAAAAAAGAACCAGTTGTTGCAAATGCATGTGTTGGACAATAAGCCTACTCCTCCTCCTCCTCTTCCTCCTCGGCGCCACCGCCGGAATCCTCTACCTCATTTTCCGGCCAAAACTCCCCAAATACTTTGTGGACAGCCTCCAAATATCCGACTTGAGGCTCAACTATGACATGAGCCTCTACGCGAAATTCGACGTGAAAATCACCGCACAAAACCCTAATAAAAAGATAGGAATATTCTATCAAAAAGGGAGTGATTTAAGCGTTTGGTACTCAAAAACAAAGCTTTGTCAAGGCTCACTTCCAAGATTCTACCAAGGGCACCGGAACACGACCAAACTTAATGTGGCGTTAACGGGGCAAACACAGTATGCGAGTAGTTTGATGACGGCGCTACAAGAGCAGCAACAGACGGGGAGAATTCCGTTGGATCTTAAGGTTAATGTTCCGGTTAGGGTTAAGTTTGGGATGTTGAAGTTGAGGGAGGTGAGGATATTGGGAAAGTGTTTGTTGATTGTTGATAGTTTGAGTGCTAATAATTTGATTAGCATTAAGGCTAGTACTTGCAAGTTTAGGTTGAAGCTTTGAGGATTTTGTAGTTTTGGTGATTGATGTATTTTCATTTTCTTTTTTCTTGTAGTATGATATTTGTTGTTTGATTGTTATTGTTTATTGATTCTTTTGGTATGTACTATTCTATGTTTTGATTTATGAAATTTTCATTGATTTGTTAAATTTATTGATCCTATAATTTCATTTGTCATACTATATATAATTTTTATTTTAGTTTGTTTGAACTTCTTATATATATATATATATATATATATATATATATATATATGTGTGTGTGTGTGTGTGTGTAAGTGTGTGTGTGTGTAAGACCCCAAATTATTAATAAATGAAATTTAATTTCCTCTATTTATCATTTTAAAATAGTAAGGATTGATTTGATTAATGTGGTTAGTTGTGGGTAAAATGCGCAAATATTTTAAATAAGCAAGTGGTTATAAAATACTCATTGTTGTCGGAGAATATTCGTTTGGTCGTGGAATATTCTTGTTGTCGAGAATATTCAGATCGCGACGCCCCCAAAATAGGTATACATCACCTATTCTCGAAGTTGTCAATACATGATGCGAAACAACTACAACTTTATTATTACAACAAGAAAAAGCGTGAGTTTGAATACAAATATTATCTTCTGCAGACAATATCTATACTCAAATAAATCCTCATCACATTTATTGATATATTATTTTACAAAAATGGTGAGGACTACTAAACAATCCTTTCTAAAACCTTCATTCCATACCCCCGACTACGTACTCGCTTTATATTCTCGCCTCCGAGAAAAATGGAACAAAAAGGAAAAGGGTGAGCTCAACTAGCTTTCAAGAAAGAATATTATGACTAAGATAATATACAACAAATTATCGTTAGTCTTCAACAGGAAAAATCTAATAGAATACATAGACAACAAATTTTAAATCAATATTCGCAGCGAAATAATAATTCATTAGAAGAGTTAAGTAGAGAATGCAAACTACTATCTTCTATGTATGAATTTAAAAGTTCATCGCTCATCTTTTATCCTCGTAACATCAATCAATATACATCCGAATCAAATATTCATCTTTGCACTATGTGCCAAAGATATTCATCACCGTCATGTTCATTTAAACACCTGCTTCATCTTTGCACTACGGGCCAAAGATATTCTTCGAAATCATTCATCTTTGCACTACTGCACCAAAGATATTCTTAAGAAATCATTCATCTTTGCACTTCTGAGCCAAAGATATTCCATAATATCATCATTTAAGACCGAGGATGATGAAAATATTTTTTTAAGGAAACGAATCCAAAGGAAACAAAATGACAAGGATTAAGGATTAAGGATTCGTACTTGGTTTTATCCACGTCCAAAAATACCTCAAAAATAATCATAGTGGTGTAAAATTCAAGAATGATCAAAACATGGATACAATCGAGTTAGTATCCGAATAGATGTTTTAGACGAAAAGAAGAAATTTTATTTTTCTATGAATAGATCAGAGTATACATGAATAGTCTGAGTATCGTGAATAAGTATCTGAATAGTAACTCCGAGCAAAAGATAGAAATTCTACAAAAACATCTTCACGCTTCATGAATAGAAACTCGTGAATAAGAACTTCGTGAATAAGAACTCATGAATAAGAACTTCGTGAATAGTAACTCATGAATAAGAACCCATGAATAGTAACCCGATATGAAAAAGTTCCAAATTTGATAAAAACTTGAGATCAACATTTCAAAGATAATGATATTGAAGAAATAATATCATTACAAAAAAAATAATCCCTTACCTCGAAGAAGATCAAGATTTACAGTATTAATATCTGGGTATAGTCTTTGAAGGGAACTTCAGACCGCCTAGCAATACTCAAAGTATACTCAAAATACTCACAAGAATACGCTCCGATAATATAGAGAGAAAACTTGAGTTTAAGGTGTGATTTTCAATTCTAACCCAAGCACCTATTTATAGGAAAATCTAAAACACCAAAAGCAGAAAATTTAATAAAATAATAATATTTCTTAAAAATATTCAAGCCCACCTTAGAAATCTGATTTCAGATCATTTATAACACATGTGAGCCACTCAATTACAACAAAAAACGTTTTTCTTATAAAAAATATTTTAAACTCCCAAAAATCAATTATTTCGGAGCTTCGGAACTTCAATAATTCATAATAAATAGCCCTTTCATCAGAAAATTCGAATCTCCCGAGTTTTTATAGGAATTTCAATTCTCTACAACTTTGCGTAAGAAAGTTTTTCCAAATTCCAAATAGAAATTGACCGAAATCCACAAACCAAGCGATTTTACGTTATAATCAAATTTCGATCAATAAATGGGGTCCAATCATATATTTAACATGTTTTAAACATTTATTGCAACAAAAATACTCTTCCTCCTCGTATACTCATATATATCCCACATTCGTTGTAAAAATATCATCGTTAATATATTATTAAAATAATATATTTAAATGAATTATTTTATCGAAAAAGATAAAATATTAATTTTCAACAATTGTCATTTTAAAAATTTTCTCCATCTATATCCACATAAAATCAATATTTTCCTCATCATATAAATCAATAATTAATTATTCACAAATAATATTACAAAATCACAATATTGACAACCAAAAGCGGCCTCAGAAAGAGGGGCTTTCCAGTAAGAATTTCTTAACTTCTTCGCATTGCGCAATTAGGTGACCAAACCTCTCCTGATGAAGAACTTTCTAGACATTGCCAATAATGTTATCTAATAATATTATTGAGATAATATGAATTACTACAACTTGCGAGAAGAAGTTTTTTCAAATTCCAAATAGAAATTGACCGAAATCCACAAGCAAGGAAGCGATTTCTGGTTTTATAATCAAATTCCCGATCGATAAATGGGTCTCTGAGCATATTTATGTTTTAAACATTTATTACAGCAAAAATACTCTTCTCTCCTCTATTATACTCATATATCCCATTAAAACAGCAAAAAATATCCTTGAATTAATATATTATTAAAATAATATATTTAAATGAATTATTTTATCGGAAAAAAGATAAAATATTAATTTTCAACAATTGTCATTTTAAAATTTTCTCCATCTATATCCATAAAATCAATATTTTCCTCATCATATAAATCAATAATTAATTATTCACAAATAATATTCTGAGAATCCTGATATTGACGAGCAGGCGGTTCTTAGGAAAGAGGGCTTTCGATAAGAATTTCTATGATTGTTGGTATTAGGTGACAAACCTCTCCTTAGCGAGAACTTTCTAGACATTGCCAATAATGTTATCTAATAATATTATTAGGATAATATGAATTATTGCGATAATGAAAAATGTGTAATGTGATTATTGAAACAATGACAATATAAAATATCAGCGCGACAATTATTAACTTTCGATAAAATCTTTGAGCGATGATTACGTAACCATTATTGAGTAGTGCCTTCTTCACGTAAGAATCGATAATTGGTGCAATCTGGTATCTTCTTTTGACAAGCAGCATTAATTGGTGTTTTACCACTTGAAGGTATTCAGCGGTATTACTTGGTAACTCTACATAGTTATTTAAAAAGCAACTTATATTTATCGTTTTCTTCATCCGATAAGCTTTTTAGTTATGGGGCCCAGTACATTGCAAGCAACGAGTAAATACGAATATTCACAAGCTGATGCACAGATATTCCACGACTGACGAATATTCCCAGAAGCGATATTGAATATTTTATAACCACTTGCTTATTTTTATGAAATATTTGCGTATTTAACCTTAACTATCCACATTAATCAAATCGACCCCTTATTTATTTCAAAATAATAAATAAAGGAAATTCCTTTTATTTAAAAATTTACGAGGGTCTTACAACCTCCCTCCTTATGATTTCGTCCCTCGAAATTGGCGTGTCGTCACGTGGTGTTTTGAAAGGGTGAGGATACCTACTTTCATTTAGTTTCGATTCCAGAAGTCCTTTCCTCTATAGCATGATTCCTCCACAAAACTTTAACTTGTGAGTATGACCTTTGCTGGCGTGGAACATGCTCCTTCCCATCAGATCTTGTGGGTACCTCCTGCATACGTTAAGTCTTCGGCTATCTCGTCCGGTTCTAACTTTCGATAGCGTGGTTCGGGTCTTTCACATATTCTGAAATGCGGATATATGAAACACATTATGAACACGAGACATACTCGGAGGGTAGCATGAGTCTATAGGCTACATTTCCTACTCGGTCGAAAATTTGAAATGGACGATAAATGGAAGTGGATTGAGCTTTCCTCTCTTCCCGAATCTTGTAACTCCTTCCATGGAAGCGACTTCGCATGACAATCGTGATCCCCATTAAATTCCCGTCCTTTCGATGAAGATTCGCATAACTCTTTTATCGATCTTGTGCCATTTGTATATCGTTGGCCGAATCATTTGGATCTTTTTAGGTGAGTCAATACATTTAACTTTCGGGTCCCCAACAATGTTTCACTTCACCCACCTAATCCCAGACGTATTGGAGAACGACATTTTACGTCCATATAATGCTTGAATGGAGCCACACACTATACTTGCACGATAGCTGTTGTTGTAGGAGAATTCACCAATAGGTAAATACTTATCCCAAGCGCCCTTGAAGTACTAGGACCACAGTCTTAATAAATCTTGAAGTTTGAATAGTCCTCTCACGATTGTCCAAATCTAGTTTGGGGATGATATGCCGAAGAACTAAATAAATGCATCCGTGCCCATAGCTTTTTTATGAAGCTAACGAAATCTTGAAGTGAATCTTGGGTCACGATCCGAAACTATGGATACCGGGCATGCCATTGACCTCACAATCTCATTCAAATGCACGTACTAACAAGACGTTGAGGGAATAAGTCTCCGTGCTCGGCAAGAAATGTAAGCGGAACTTGGTTAATCTATCAGCAATAACCCAAATAACATTGATGCCTTGAAAGCGGTAGGAAGACCCGTGCTTGAAATCCATAGTAATGTGTTCCACTTCCGTTCAGGAATCTCGAGTGGTTGCAACGGGACCCTTAGGTACAAGATGCTTTCAAAGCTTTTACTGCGTTGTGAGGTTAAACACATGAGATAAACTTTGCAATCTCTTTCTTATTGTTATTTCAAAATGTATGTAGAAGATCACGATACATTTTAATTGCTTCAGGATATGGATTGCAAATGGCGTGTGTGTGCCTCCATCGTAATCTTGTGCTTCAAATCCAGTCGTTAGGAACCTGAGTCTAGAAATGGACTCGAAGTATTCCTTCTTCATCGATTCTAAGCTT
Organism: Panax quinquefolius; assembly: GCA_020205615.1. Classification (NCBI taxonomy): domain Eukaryota; kingdom Viridiplantae; phylum Streptophyta; class Magnoliopsida; order Apiales; family Araliaceae; genus Panax; species Panax quinquefolius. Next base: position 130,979,176 of record CM035172.1, on the reverse strand, counting down.
AGGAATAGCTCCTTCTTGTACTTTCTTCTTCATACGCATCGGCTCAAGATTCGGTGGCGAAGCGACCTTAACTTTTCTATTAAAGTTGGCTCTGTCGTATACTTGACATCATCCTTTTCGTTCCGCATATGATCTTCTACTCAGATGTATACACTACCGTTAAGCTTTACCGGGATGGTATTGAATAGTATTAGTCGTATTAGTCTTTCAATAGCTTCGAGCAATAGCGTCATTGCGTGTTGAGTTCTTTTTGTGAAGAAATATTTAAGGCTTTTATGGTGCGAATATATCTCCGCTTTCTCCCCCATATAGATAGTGCCTCCGTATTTTAGTCACGAAAGCAATTTCTTTATGACTCTACAGATCATGGTAGGATAATTCCTCTCATACTCTTTAAGTTGTCATGAGGCATAGGCTATGACTTTCCCGCGTTGCGTGAAACACATCCTAACCTTTGCACGGAAGCATCGGCCTTAGATAACAAATCCATCAAGACGGATGGTATTGTTAGAGCGCAGTCTTGAAATAAGTCTCCTCTTAAGCTCTTGAAACTTTTCGCGTTTCTTACGCTCCAAACGAATTTTGTATCCTTAAGGTTAGGCCCCGGAGTTAATGGAGTAGCGATTCGAGAAAACCCTTCCAATGAATCTCCCAGATAATAACCGGCTAAGCCCAAAAAGCTACGTGCTTTGGTCACCGAGCTTGAGGTTGCTCCCAACTTTGTATTGATTCAATCTTGGCAAGGGTCCCCACGGATACTCCGGTGTTTACGACACCGTGCCCAAGGAATCTTTACTTCCTCGAGCGGAACTTCGCGTTTCTTGATTTGGCATATAGTTTGTTTTCACGAAGCCTTTGGAGTACCCGGCTTCCAATGGTGCTCATGATCTTCGCTGACTTTTTGGAATATATAAGGATGTCATCAATAAAGGCTGACAATAAAAGCTTGATCCAAATATTCCTTGAATACTCGGTTCATCATATCCATGAAAGCTAGCAGGAGCATTAGTTAGTCAGAAAAGAAAGGCTAGAATTCGTAATACTTCTACTGGAGTTACTGGCGATCTTTGGAATATCCTCGGTTCTAATCTTGATGATGATATCTCGAGCGAGGTCGATTTTGAAAGAATTGTGCCTTACCTTGGTCGAAACAAGTCGTCGATACGAGGAGTAAGGATCATATTCTTGATGGTGACATGGTTCGATTCAGATAGTCGATACAAAGTCGCGTACTCCCGTCTTTCTTCTTTACAAATAAAGCAGGGCACCCCAAGGAGATGTACTTGGGGCGAATGAAGGCCGATGTCCAACAATTCACATAGTTGGACCTTTAACTCCTTACGAAGTTCAATAGGAGCCATTCGATGTGGGGTTTTAGAAATGGGCTTTGTACGGGTTGAAGATCGATAAAGAATTGAACTTCACGTTACGGGGGTAGGCCAAGAGTTCTTGGAAATCGTCGGGAAAGTCGATAACAACCGGAATATTATTCAAATTTGGCGTGTCTTTATTCAAATCCATAACATGGGCTAAAGAAAGCTTGACGTCCGTTTTTAATAAGCGAATAGCTTTATGATTAGATATAGCGGTGATCGATTTTAATGGTTTAGTTGCTTGAATTCGTACAGCGAGGTTGGTTAGGAATATGAAAACTATGACCTTACGAAAACAATCAATTTTGGCGTGATGAGTAGTTAACCAATCGATCCACAAAATCACATCAAAAGCAAGTATCTTTAAAGAGATAAGGTCAGCAGGTAAGGTAATGGTGCCAACTTGAATCAAACAAGATTTATAAAGCAGGTGGATGTGATGAAGTTTCTCTGTGGAGTTTCGAATGGGTCGAAATCTAATTTCTCCGGGTCGAAGTTTAAGCGTTGAGCAGCAGCGTCGGGAGAGATAAATGAATAGGTATGCCGGTATCAAGTAAGAGTATAAACTTAGCGAGAATTTATAAATAGCTTACCCGTGATCACCTCGTTTGGGTTCCTCGCATTATGACCGATCACAACAAGCGCTTTCTTCCGGGAATCGTTGACTTTGACTTTTACGGAAGACCGATCTTTTTGAGTCACCGAATCCCGGCATGAACTAGGTTTAAACTCTTTGTATAATCTCGAAGCGATATGTCCTTCCTTTCCACAATTATAGCATACCTTGGCTATTGTGGGCGGTTTGAATGATATGTCCTCTTTTCGCATTTGTAGCATATAATGGGTGGTGGTTCTCCTCCTCCAGAACCCGATTCTTTATAAGCGGCATCATCTTCCATATAAGTCGTTGTTAAATCTCTTCTTTTAAAATCTCCTCATTCGCTTCTTCTATTTTCATGGCCATGATTACCTTTAGAGTGGTTACCATTTACATCCCGTCTGTTTCTTTCTTTCTCCATGAGTTATCATTTAATACATTGATTGCTTATCTACGTCGATCACAGTTGTGGTCCCTCGGTTGGCCGGTACTCGTTATCTCGCTCTAATAATTGAGCCACTGTTTTAAACATCGAATAAAGAGAAATTTATGAGAAATGAGATCTTGGCGTATCTCCGGGTTTCAAACCTCTAAGAAACATCCGCGTCATCGTTCCTCATTCTCCACCAAATGAGGTCTGAAACTGGGATAACTCTGCAAACTTTGCCTAAATCTTTGAGACACCCGTCATGTTGTTTTGTTCAATCGATGAACTTCACTTCCTTCATATATTGAACACTTTCGAAAGTATTTGTCATTAAATAACTTTCTGAAGCGTCTCCCAAGACGTCTTTGAGTCTTTTTGGTGGATGGAGTGCCTTCCTGAGACTCCCACGATGGTCACGCCTCATACCACGGAACATAAAGGTGGCGAATGGAACCTTCTGTTCCTCCCGTGCATCCCAAGACATCGAATATCTTGGTAATTTGTTTGACCCGTTTTTCGCCGTGAAGTCGGATCTGGCTTTCCCTTAAATTACAGTGGTCCCAGCTCTTTTTCAGGCGCCATTGCGTGACAACAGCGGTAATTACTATCATTTCCTCTTATTTTGAACACGAGTTTCCCTAAATGCGATTTTGCATGAGCGCAAAAACTTCTAAACATCCCTCGTTCATCATACGCTTTCGATGGTGTTGTTCATACGGGAGGAACATTGCCCGACTTTGTTACACGTTCTCCTCGTTGGTGAAATCTGAGCATCTCACGGTCTCATTTCCATTGTTAATATTCTCAGTTAAACATTCTCAAATCTCTTGTCGTAAAACAAGGGTTAATTAAGAAATCAATATATCACATAATATCCTATATCTTGACCAACTAACAAATAAGCTTAGGTAGGACACACTAGCGAAGAAGGATTTTCGTCTCTCCCCTCTGGATTACATTCCGATCTCATTGGAGATCATATCCCTAGCTACGATACAGCGTAGCGCCCCAAAATAGGTATACATCACTATTACGAGTTGTCAATACATGAAATGCGAAACAACTACAACTTTATTATTACTGAAGCGAGTAAAAGCGCATGAGTTTGAATACAAATATTATCTTACGAGGCAATATCTATACTCAAATAAATCCTCATCCGCATTTATTGATACATTATTTTACAAAAATGGTGAGGACTACTTAAACAATCCTTTCTAAAACCTTCATTCCATTTTTTTCCCAGGCTAAATTGCTAAGCTATATTCTAAGCCTCCACGAGAAAATGGAACAAAAAAGGAAAGGGTGAGCTCAGTAGGCTGGCACCGGAAAAGAATATTATGACTAAGATAATATACAACAAATTATCGTTAGTCTTGAACGGGAAAAAATCTAATAGAATCTGATAGACAACAAATTTTAAATCAATATTAGCGAAAATAATAATTCATTAGAAGAGTTAAGTAGAGAATGCAAACTACTATCTTACATGTATGAATTTAAAAGTTCATCGTCTATCTTTTATCCTATAACATCAATCGATATACATACGGAATCAAATATTCATCTTTTTACTCTGAGGCGAAGATATTCATCGATTAGTCGTATTCATTTAAACACTGTTCATCTTTGCTACTGGGCGAAGATATTCTTCAAAAATCATTCGTCTTTTGCTTTCTGGACGAAGATATTCTTAAGAAATCATTAATCTTTGCTCTGGGCGAAGATATTCCATAATATCATCATTTAAGGCGAGGATGATGAAAATATTTTTTAAGGAAGCGAATCGGTGAAACAAAATGGCGAGGATTAAGGATTAAGGATTAGTACTTGGTTTTATCCACGTCCAAAATACCTCAAAAATAATCGTAGTGGTGTAAAATTCAAGAATGATCAAAACATGGATACAATCGAGTTAGTATCCGAATAGATGTTTTAGACGAAAAGAAGAAATTTTATTTTTAAATTGAATAATTGAATAATCAATAGTCTTGTATCGTGAATAGTCTTAGTATCGTGAATAATAACTTTCAAACACCAAAAGATAAAAATTCCACAAAAAACATCTTCACGCTTACGTGAATAGTAACTTTCGTGAATAGTAACTTCGTGAATAGTAACTCATGAATAGTAACTTCGTGAATAGTAACTCATGAATAGTAACCCATGAATAAGTAACCCCGCACGTAGAAAAGTTCAAATTTGATAAAAACTTCGGATCAACATTTGACATAATGATATTGAAGAAATAATATCATTACAAAAAAATAATATCCTTCTTACCTCGAAGATCGATCTTACAAGCTAGAATCACAGGAATTATAGTCTTTGAAGGAACTTGCCGTCTAGCAATACTCAAAGTATACTCAAAATACTCACAAGAATAAACTCGATAATATAGAGAAAAACTTGATTTACGGTGTGATTTTCGATTCTAGCTTAAGCACCTATTTATAGGAAAATCTTTAAACACAATGCGAAAATTTAATAAAATAATAATATTTCTTAAAAATATTCAAGCCCACCTTAAAATCTGATTTCAGATCATTTATAACACATGTGAGCCACTCGATTACAACAAAAAGCGTTTTCTTTACAAAAATATTTTAAACTCCCAAAATCGATTATTTGAACTTGAACTTCAATAATTCATAATAAATAGCCCTTTCATCGAGAAAATTGAATCTTACGAGTTTTTATAGGAATTTCAATTCTCTACAACTTTGCGGAAGAAAGTTTTCCAAATTCCAAATAGAAATTGGCCAAAAATCCACAAGCGGGCGATTTCTGAGCTATAATCAAATTTCGATCGATAAATGGGGTCCATGGAGGCATGTTTAACATGTTTTAAACATTTATTGCAACAAAATACTCTTCTCTCGTATACTCATATATCCCATTAGATTTGTAAAAATATCACCATAGTTAATATATTATTAAAATAATATATTTAAATGAATTATTTTATCGAGAAAAAGATAAAATATTAATTTTCAACAATTGTCATTTTAAAAATTTTCTCCATCTATATCCACATAAAATCAATATTTTCCTCATCATATAAATCAATAATTAATTATTCACAAATAATATTACGAGAATCCGATATTATTGTGACCCGAGGCGATTTAAAGGGAAGGGGGCTTTCGATAAGAATTTCTTAACTTCTTTGGCCTTGTGATTAGGTGACCAAACCTCTCCTTGAATGAGAACTTTCTAGACATTGCCAATAATGTTATCTAATAATATTATTAGGATAATATAATTATTGCTTGATAATGAAAAATCTTGTGTAATGTGATTATTGAAGCAATGATATAAAATATCAATATGACAATTATTAACTCGATAAAATCTTGACGATAATTCTGTAACCATTATTGAGTAGTGCCTTCTTCGTAAGAATCAATAATTGGTGCAATACTGGTATTCTTTCTTGTTCAACAAGCGGCGTATTAGTGTGTTTTAACCACGGGTATTCAAAGGTGATACTTGTTGCTATATTCTGGCGTTATTTAAAAATAACTTATATTTATAGCGTTTTCTTCGTCCAATAAGCTTTCCGTTATGGGGCCCACATGCATGGGCTGCTTGCGTCGATACGAATATTCCCAAACAATCGAATATTCCCACGACCAACGAATAATGAATAATGAATATTTTACCTTCAACTATTTTGAAATATTTGCGTATTTAACCTTAACTATCCATTAATCAAATCAGACTCTTACTATTTCAAAAGAATAAATAAAGGAAATTCTTTTTATTTAAAAATTTGAGGGTCTTACACGTCAATAGTAGCGACCTTGTGGGGCCCATGTGAAGCGATTGGATGAAAGCAGCAGTATAAGTTGTTTATAAATAGCAGTGGTTATTCTGATTATTAATTGTTGGAATCTAAGAAACATGGTTAACACGATGTCTGATGGCGTTGTTGCATTCGCAATGTTATTGATGATTCTTTACGTTTAAAGGCACTCACGATAATTGCTATGTTAAAGAATTAAATTTATTTTATTGATTCAATAATTGTGCGTTGATTTTTTGATATTCTTTATTGTTTTAATAATTGTTACATTATTTTCCATATTTATTGCAATATTAATTTGAATATTATACGAATAATATTATTAGAAAACATTATTGCGATGTCTAAAAGTTAAGATACAGATGAGGTTAAGGAAAATACCTAATTGCGCGCAAGATTAAGTCATCTTTGGAAAAATGATAAAGGTGAAATTTGCGATATGTAATTACGTAATGTGTGAATATTATTTGGAATAATTAAAATTTATATGAATGTTACGATAGAAAATATTAATTTTATTATAAATAAAGATGGAAAAGAAATAATTGATTTTTGAAAATTTGAAATATTTATCTTTTTGATAAAATAATTTTTTTAAAATATTTGTGTGTAATATATTAGCTGAAATTTTTACAATAATGTAGGATATGGTAAGGAGAAAGTTTTTTGTTTTTAAATTTTATTATTTTATGTGACAATGTTTATATAAATAATGGTAGAATTTGATTATAGCTCGATCGTTCAAATTTCTCTCTGGATTCTTAGATTGAAAGGTGATTCTGAAAGTGTTGTTATCTGAAGTCTTAAGTTCTTATATTCAATATTTATCGTAAATATTGATTTTGTAAAAGTGTTAGTGTAGAAATATATTATTTCTTGAAAATCGCTTGATATTTGATTACATAATTTTGAAATTATTGAGTTATTTTATTCACAATTCTTGATTATAATGAAATGAATTTTTAACTAGAAATTTATTCTTTTGAAATTTACTATTCTGAATTTATATTATATTGGCTTGTTTTCTAATCTCTCTTTTTATTATTCGCGAATATTAAGATACTTTACGTATATCTGATTGTGCGGAATGACATCCTGAATGATGATATATATCTTATCTTTATTTCCATTTGGTGACAACATGGTCAATGATTTTTGCTTCAGATCATTATCTTTGGCACGGTATTGATATTTGTCTTTGATTTTGATTCATTTTTGATGATATTTTTTATGCCTTGGTCATTCATGTTGATATTTTTGATTTTTTTTATATCTGAAAGAATGATTTTTATGATAATATTCATTTGGCTTGTGAAGATGATGATTTTTAGCGAATTCTTTGGCGTAGTGCGATATATTTTGATTCGGCCAATGATATTTTTTCAGATGATTTGATTATATTATTGATTGATGTTCACGAATAAAATATTGATTTGATGGACTTTTAAATTCGTAGATGATAGTAGATTTCATTCTACTTATTATTATTTGAAGATGTTATTATTATTTAAAATGGGCATTTGAGATTATAGATTTTCGCTTGTGAAGGCCAGAGATTATGCTATTTTTCTTTGGTGTTGTTTGATTGGATTAATATTTTATTCATTAGTTCTCGAGATGGAGAATATGATTGCCCAGTCGAATTTATGAAGTGATTTTTGAAGCTTGGATTGTTTAAAATAGTCCTCACAATTTACGTTTTGATAATTTTATGAGAAAAAAAGACTATATAAATTGCACGTTGTTTATAGTAGTTGTCACAACCAACTAACCAAGACAACTCGATCATAATTGTTTTTCACCTTTGATACATAAAATATTTTTTTTTAACTTTCAAAGAACATAAGAAATCACCTAGAAATGAAAATGATGTAAAATTGGAAATTTATATTACCTAGAAATCGGAAACATTGTTTCCAGAGTAATTTACAGTATATTTTTGACTAATGGTATTTTACAATATATTTCTGTCAAAGTCGCATCATTTAACATTTTTATTAAGATAATGTCAAAGTTCTCAAAATTTTCATCTTAAATTTTCTTGTCTCAATTTTTGTGTACAACTCAACGGAGGGAGGAGATAGAAATCTACCGACTACTATAAGAGAAGAAAATGAAGAAACAAAAAAATAATTAGAGGCATAAATAATAGGCTTAAATATGAATTAGTACCCTAAACTATTGGTTATATTTCACTTCGGTGATCTACCTTTTAATTTTGTCAATTAGATGATTGAACTATTCATTTTTTTCGATTGCAACAAATTGAACCCGTATAGAAATTGCTTGGCGTATTCACTTGTAATGGAATGGCCAGGAAAGGCGATGTGGAAAAAAAATAATTTTTAATTATGAATTAAACAAATCTAATTTAATAACAGGTAAAATGGTCCAACAACAAATTAATACAAAACAAATATTAACTTAAAATATATCCCTATATCAGATTGTCGATCTAAACCAAGCCCCATCTTGAGCCGAAAAATATATCACTTCCTTCTCTCACGCTCACTAATAATTTCCCCATCTTGAGTTGAGTTTCACCTATTAGCTAGCTTAGTACTTTAATGGCGGAGTTACAGCCACCTGAAGTCCCAGTCAACGCCGTCACCACCAGCCCAACACCAATAGCCTCAGCTCCCATTGATAATAACACCATCATCAGCAATCACCATAACAACAACAACATGGGCCCAAATTTAGCTCCCAAGCGCCGACGCTAGCCCAATGTCCGATTATGCGAGATCGGAGGAGAGCCACCACTAGCTACACTCCCTTACGACTCCTACCCACGCCGCCACAAATCTTGGAGGTTTCATCGAGACCCGACTAGTCTAGCCGTCTCTAAATCCTCCAAGATCCGACCTTTGACCAACCCCGTCAACGGCGGTGACGATTACCTGGAAAACCCAGAATCCGAAGACCCCAAATTTGGAAGCCGAAAATCTAAGTTGAGAAAACCAGTGAAGAGAGTGAGAACAAATTGGGCGGCAGCCGCGTCCAGAATGTGGCTCAGCTTGATTTTTGGAATCGGTCTAGACTGGCGAGGGCTAGGGTTTCAGAATCCAATTCTCGCGGGGATTGGAATAATGGGGTTGATGATGGAGTGAGAGATTGGCTGATTGGATTGGGGTTTAGCCGTTATGATCCAATTCTCACGTTCACTAATATAGTTTTGCAATCGATCGATCGTTGATTTGCAGTTGTTGAGCTAGGCTTTTTTGATTTAGATCTTGGTTTAGATCGATTTTGGTTTAGATCGGTCGATTGTATATGATCTGATATAAGGATATATTTTAAGTTAATGTTTGTTTTGTATTAATTTGTTGTTGGACCATTTTACCCTCTATTAAATCAGATTTGTTTAATTCATAATTAAAAAATTTCTTTTTTTTGTCACACCAACTTTTTATGGCCCCACACAATTAGTCGCGTTAGCAATTTTTGACGTGGCAGGTTGAATTTGTTGTAATTAAAAAAATGAATAGTTCAATCATCTAATTGACAAAATTAAAAGGTGAATCACCGAAGTGAAATATGGCCAATAGTTTAGAGTACTAATTCATATTTAAGCCTAAATAATATACTTCCAGAAGAAACAAAAAAATTTGCAATCACCAATCTAGCCAAACACAGCGTGTCAGTAGTTAGATATGTGGATCAACTATTCATTTTGCTAGAGAGTAATGGTGCACAAATGGCCCACGGCCGGAGTCTGACCTTGGTCTGGCTCGGACTTGGTCTGGTCAAAATTAAACTTGGTCAATGCATGGACTGGTAAGACTTGGCCTACAAAACTGAAAATAGACCATGTTATTTTAGCACATATTTGGCCTGGTCTTTCAAAAAACCTAGACCGGACTGGTCTGACCTGTGAAAATTGGACCCCAATTTGAAACATCAAAGTAATATTGTCGACCACCGCCTGATGATCCTTCTCACACCGGTGGTAGTACTAGCTTGATTTAATTTTCTAAATCATTGTAGTTTAATTTCTCTATTTAGTTTAGTTTAACTTTATTTTTATAAATTATTGTAGTTTAGCTTGATTTAGTTTAGTTTAATTTTGTAAATCATTGTAGTTTCAAACAATTTTTTGTTTAACTTATCGTAAATTAGTTAATATTTGCTATTGTTGGGGATGGGTATATATGTTGTTGGTATAGTTATGTTGTTTGTGTTCTTAATATAGATTATTGTACGTGTTGTTGGGATAAAATGGATTTACAGGTACAAAAAATGTAGTTTAAAAACCTGAAAACTACAAAAATTATCAAAAAAATTGTTATTTCTGACGAAAATTCTGTCGAAAACAAACTTGAACAATTTATTAGGAGAGCGACACGTGAATGCTTTAAATTCGATGGAGTTCTTTAGTTAGAAATATTTCCGTCGGAAATAGCTTATGTTAAAATAATTTTGTCGAAAATAAGTAATTCTGACCGAACTGTCGACAGACTAATCTCTTACCAGTTTATATCCGACCGACGGAAAAATTCGTCGTAAATAAACTAATTTTGACATAATTAACTTATTTTCCATAAAAAATTCCGTCGAAAATAATTTATTTTCTTGTAGTGGCAAACTTGTTTTAACTGTATTAAAAAAAATTAATGACTAAAATTGACTTGGATGTGGGGATGAAGGTTTAGCTTTTTGCCAACAACCCGCAAACAAGAAATTTGATAAGTACGATTGATTCCCTTTCAAGTTCAGCTCGAATGGGACTGAGCTATCTTGGATAGTCATTGAGTTAATTGTGATGGTCACATTAGTAGTAACAAATCCTTGATTCAATAATGATTAATTTCTTGCCTTAGTTGTCTGTCTTCTAAAATTAATGCATGCATATAGGTCAACGAGTAACTTTTGGTATAATCAAAGCTGGTATATATATATATATAGACAGCGGATCAATCCCTAACTCCTTTAATTTTGATTAAAATCTGTAATTCTATTTTTATTTTATTTTTTTGCCTTTTTTTATAAAACAACTAATTTTTTTTTTTAATATTTTATGGAACTAGAATTTTTCCATAATACAGTGTTTTGGGCATAATTTGAATACATATAACAAAACAAGTCTGTACAAAAAAAAAAGCAAAAAAAAAATTCCAGATTTTAAGAAAATCCCCTAATCCTCCGACTGCAAGGGCTCTCTCTCTCTCTCTCTCTCTCTCTCTCTCTCTCTATATATATATATATATATATATATATATATTCATATCAAGAATCAATAATTGGAGTGTTTCAATATGTAATTGTGAATTTCCAAACGATTGCATTTAATAATTATCATTATTGGGTGGGTTGCCTATATAATTGAGCAAATAAAAATGTAAAGCTTCAATTACCTTCATTTCAAGGTTTTTTGCAACCAACATAGTAGTAACATTATTTCAACCCAAGTTTAAAAACCTCCTAATTAATATGGGATATGAATTACTACTACCTTCCACTTTCTAAGTCATTACTCAAAGAAGATATAACATAAGAATTAGCACCACTCTTCCACAGCTCTTACAAAATTTGAGACTAAGAAAAAAAATTAAGTGAATGATAATTTTTAGGTTTTTATATCTGTTATATGTACTCATCATTTTCATTTGTCATATGAAACAATTTTTATGTCGTTCATTTTACTTAACACATAATACTTTGATCAAGTATTTATTATATATATACATACTTTGATCAAGTATTATTATTTTCAATTGTTATGACAAACTATAATGAACACTAAATCAACGCAGAAAAATAAAGATAATAACACAAGGTTTTATGTGAAAACCCAAATCGAGAAAAAATCTCAGAGAAAGGCAGAAGAAATCTATTAAATAAATTCTGAAGAATACAAAATAAAGAGAGAATTATTAGAATACTTCTGAATGTCTCTTCTCCAAAAATTTAGCACCTATATTTATAGGCCACATGAAAATTTCATAACCAAATAGGATAAGAAATACTAAATTGAGTATAATTAGGAAAGATAACTTTCCAAAAACAAAACGAATTCTATGTAATACCTAAATTCAAATCCAATAAGGATTCATGTCATACCCAACAAATCTTCACCCTGACTTGAATCTTTCAAATATAACACAAACAGTGAACTTTCTGAGGAAATTGTTGGAGTATTCTTTTGGAGTATTTCTTGTTGATTTAGGTTCACTTCCTATCGTGTTGAATATTTCCTCCTTAGCTTGAGGGACAAGATTGTTTTTTCTATTTAATATAGTCATGCTCCACGATTATAGGACCTGTAAAGTCGTGGGTTGTTATTTCCATTTCCATCTTAGTGTAATTATATTTATTAGTTATATTGGTTGTTGAATAAGATAATTACTCTGGAAGTCAATTAGTATTCATAAAGCTCTTTGTTTTCCCTTTGGTACCAACATTTGGTATCAGAGCTTGTAATTCTAATCAAACGCGGGGTCTAATCAAATCTTGCAATCCTGGTACTAGAGTGAAGAAACACAGATATGACATCCAAGAGTAGTTTCGTGCAACCTGTCATTCTAAGGTTTGATGGTCACTACGACCATTGGAGAATGTTAATGGAGAATTTTCTCTGTTCCAAAGAATATTGGAACCTGGTGGAGATAGGAATCACTGTTGTAACAGAAGAAACAGATCTCAGTGAGTCACAGAAGAAGGTCATTGATGAGCAGAAGATGAAAGATCTAAAGGCTAAGAACTATTTGTTCCAAGCCCTCGATTGCTCGATACTAGAGACCATTTTGAAGAAGGATACTGTAAAAGATATATGGGATTCTTTGAAGCAAAAATTTCAAGGAACAACACGTATGAAACGTGCTTAACTGCAGGCTCTTCGTAAAGAATTCAAAGTACTGCACATAAAGGTCGAAGAATCGGTGAATGACTACTTTGGAAGAACTCTCATTATAGCAAACAAGTTGAGAATTCATGGGGAGAAAATGGATGATGTTATAATCATTGAAAAGATATTGAGGTCTATGACTTTAAAATATGATTACGTTGTATGTTCTATTGAGGAATCAAATGATCTGGACATCTTGTCCATAGACCAACTCCAAAGTAGTCTTTGGTGCATGAACAAAGGATCATCAGGCATGTTGTAGACGAACAAGCCCTTCAAGTCACTCATGGATCCCAGCAAGAAGGAAGAGGAGGAGGTCGGGGCACTTACCGAGGAAGAGGAAGAGGAAAGGGCAGGTCTGAGTTTGACAAATCTACCATAGAGTGATACAATTGTCATGACTTAGGTCATTTCCAATGGGAATGTCCTAAGAAAGTCAAGGAACAAAAAACACATTATGTAGAAGCAAAAGAAGAGATGCTATTAATGGCTCTTATGGACTTGAAAAAGGCTCTCATGGTTTGATCATGGAACACGAGATAACACATAACCGAAGGAACAACAATGTTTTTCCTCACTGACCACAGATCAAATAAACTTTTGGCATTGTCGATATGGGCATCTCATTTGGAATGGACTCAAAGTGCTCTAATGAAAAAATATGGTGAGGGGGTTACCTTAATTTAGAACCTCTCCAAAAGTGTGTGGAAACTATTTGGTAGGAAGGCAACACCGTGATCCATTTCCAAACGAAAGCACGTAGAGAGCCTCCAACATTTTTCAACTGGTGCACGCTGACATATGTGGACCGATCAACCCATCATCAAACAGCAAAAAATGGTATCTCATCACATTTATTGATAATTTCAACATAAAACTAAAACTTATCGAGCGTTTGCCACGTTAAGTTCTTCAAAGCAAGAGTTGAAGTCGGAGTCGTATGGGAGTCTTAGACACTTCAAGTGGTGAAAATTCTTCAAAGACCACCGGTTTGATGGGAGACTATAAAGCCCAGAAGGTCTCTCCGACGAAGAAGGTCTGAAAACATGACACATTTGGTGTTGTTTAGTGACGGGGATCTCGTGACATTCGAAGAAGACAAGTCTTGGAGGCAAACCATGGATTAAGAAATTCAAGTGGTGAGGAAATATTCAACTAATGCCGTGCTGCCATCGTCAGAAAGAAAACCATAGAATGAAGTGGGTCTTTAAGACACCATTAAATTCATGAAAATGGTGAAGTGGACAAGGGAGTTATAAAGGTGTATATCAACAATATGGAGCGGATTATCTTTGAAGTATTATGACATACTCGCTTATTAAATTGTTATATCATTAAAATTGACGTCAAGTGGAGGTAAAAAATTAATGAATTGTTTGTTGATCTTTATGTAAATAAAAGATGAATCCAAGGTCTTTAGTCTCAAAAAGGCCTTATATGGACTCAAATAGGCCCCCAGAGCTGGTATATGATTAAAGCATATTTCACGATGTTCGATTCATTAAAATTGCAAAAATTTAATTGAAATCCGATTTTTCTTTGAAATGATCGAGATGTTTAACAATTTAAGAAATCCATGATGATTGAGTTTGCCATGACTGACCTTGGAAGAATGAGATATTTTCTTGGTATTGAAGTGTTACAAAAGATATATGGTATTTTTATTAGTCAACAAAAGTATGCTCAAGAGATTATGAAGAGGTTCCATATGGATCAATGTAACTCAGTATACAATCTAGTGGTCACCATTTTTAAACTTACAAAGGATGAAGAGGGAGTTGAAGTTGATAGTACTCTCTACAATATCAGATGGTGGAAAGTAGGGCTGTAAATGGTAACCGAAAAATTCGTATTCGTCCGCATCCGTATTAAAAAAAAAGCGGATATTATTCGCATTCGAAAAAAAACGGATATATCCATATTCGGTTTAAAGGTCTCCGTAAATAAACAGATATGAATACGGATATAGGCGTATTCGTATTCCATTAACATCCGTCCGTAAATATATCCGACGAATACGGATATCCGGATTCTGATATCCGGATTCTGATATCCGGAATCCGTATCCAAATAACTTATATATATATACACACTTAATATTTACATTAATTAAGTTATTAATTAATGTAAATTATTAATTAATAATTTACCTATATAAGTTGTTAATAATTTAATATATATATATATATATATGTATTTATTAATAACTTACATTCATTTACATAAGTTATTAATATATACGTGTGTGTGTGTATATATATATATTAATAAATCATAACTTTGATTCATTAATTAATCACTTTTAACTTATATTCATTAATTAATAACTTATATATATATATATATAAATATATATATATACACACAATATATACACACACACATATATATTAATAACTTACATTCATCTATATAAGCTATTAATATATATTTATATATATATTAATATATATTTATATATATATATATATATACGTATATATTAATAATTTACATTCATTTATATAAGTTATTAATATATATATATATATATAAATATATTAATAACATACATTAATTAGTTAATAATAACTATATATATATATATATATATATATATATATATATGTGTGTGTATTAATAACTTACATTCATTAATTAATCACTAGCATTCATTTATGATGATGTGTTTGACATTTTCCTCCCTTATGATTAGGATGTTTAATTAATATGTATGGTTTAAATATTAAATTGTGTTTAATTAATATGTATGATTTAAACTTTAATTTTTTTTTTTCGTAAATATTTTGAATGAATTTTATATTAGGTTACTTGATAAAATCGAATTCGGATATTCTTGATATCCTAATAATTTGTCTATTCGGATAAAATAAACGATATCGGATATTATCCGTATTCAATATTTTTCCAATATCTGATACGGATAATATTTTTAAAATCCGTGGGATCTTTGGATCACGGATAATGAATTGGTTTTTCGGATACGGATATACTTGTATCCGTATCCGTTTAATACCGTTTACACCCCTAGTGGAAAGTCTCATGTATTTAACTGCCACCCGTCACGATTTAATGTTTATTGTCAGCTTAATCAGTAGATATATGGAGCGTCTTACTGAGTCTCATTTGCTGGCAGGAAAAAGGGTTTTGAGGTATATGAAAGGCATGGTTAAGTTTGGGATGTTTTACAAGAAGGGAGGAAGTGAAGTTCTCATTGGATATACGGACAGCGATTATGCTGGTGATCAGGATGACAGGAGAATCACCTCTGGTTATGTTTTTCTAATGAGTTAAGGGGTTATTTCTTGGTCTTCAAAGAAATAACTAGTTGTTACTCTTTCTACCACCGAAGCTGAGTTCATAACATCATCATCAAGTGCATGCCAAGTCGTGTGGTTAAGAAGAATTCTGAGAAGTCTCAATCAAGTGCAAAGCAGTCCAACGGTGGTGTACTGTGACAATGTCTCAGTGATCAAACTCTCGAAGAACCCTGTAATGCATGGCCATATCAAACAAATAGATATAAGATTTCATTTCCTTCGAGATCTTGTCAGAAATGGATCAGTTGAGCTAATTCAATGTTCTACACAGGAGCAAGCTGTGGATATTCTAACAAAACCTTTAAAGCTTGATTTATTTCTGAAAATACGAGGATTACTGGATGTATGTGAATATCCAGGTGTAAACTAAATGTCAGTGGCATTCAGTTTAAGGGAGGACTGATGAAACTGTTGGAGTATTCTGTTTGAGTATTTCTCGTTGATTTAGGTTCACTTCCTATCGTGTTGAATAATTCTTCCTTAGCTTGAAGAACAAGATTTTGTTTCTTCTGTTTAATGTAGTCATGTTCCACGAGTATAGGACTTGTAAAGTCGTGGGTTGTTATTTCCTTTTCCATCTTAGTAAGGCTATTTATTAGTCTTATTAGTTGTTGAATAAGATAACTATTCTGGAAGTCAATTAGTATTCACAAAGCTCTCTGTTTTCCCTTTGGTACCAACACTTTCTCCTCTTCTCAAATGCACAACTCAAATGCATCGAACACTAACCATGTCCAAGATCTCAAATTTGATTTTTCTAAAGAGATTTCATCTTCTCATCCATAATAAACAACCACTTTTCTGAATCATCCGAGGAAACAACATCTTTATAAGTCATAAGATCACTATACTCAACTTTCTCAACAACTGACAAAGCATAAACAACATAATCATATCTCTGTGGTGGTCGCACTGTCCTCTTTGCCCTGTCTCTAGTGACCACATGTTCCTCATCTGGAACTATACTATCATCTACAACAATAATAGTAGTATTAGTAGGCACATGATCTGAACTCTGCTGTGATTTCTGAACTTGAGGAGAAGTTACTTTAAGTTCCACCTTTTGACAAACACTATCAAAACTATCAATACACCGAACATATAATTTCTTGTTCTTATGAAGCATAGTGGACTCATCAAAAGTAACATCTCTGCTAGTGATGACCTTTGCTGACTTCTGATCAGCACACCAAAGTCTATAACCTTTCACACCATAACCATAACCAAGGAAGATGCAATTCTTGGCTCTAGGTTCGCAGGATTACCCGACAAAACATTTTTAGGGGTCTTACATTCTATAGTTGTGCAAGGAGAACGATTCACCAAAAAAGAAGATGTGTTCACTGTTTCTGCCCAAAATTCCTTTCTTAACTCTGCATTTAACAACATGCACCTGACCTTCTCTATCAAGATTTTGTTCATCTGTTATGTAACTCCATTTTGTTGCGGTGTCTTCACAACTGTACAATACTTGAGACGATATTGATAATGAAAAAGTGTAAGGAGAAATATAAACTTGAGTGAGAGTATACGAAGATTTATGAAAATAAAATGTATAGGGATGAAATTGAAAATCAAAAAACCATAACAGGGACCAATTTGATATTTTTGTCGTGTTTTTTTTTAATCCCAAAAGGAAAAGAAAATAATTGCAAGCGGCGAAGAAAGGGAAAACCTCTTCTTCTATCCAAATTCGCAGTCTTTGAAGTTTTGCTATTTCTCACTGATCTGTAAGTCTCTCTCTTTCTTTCTCCATTCTTCTTTTTTTAATTTATGTTTTTTTATTGAAGAATTTGTTCAGATGAAAGATTAAACAATCCACACAATCTCACTGGTCTATGAATAAATTTGGTGTTGCGGGGTTTCTGATTTACTTATGCAACAATGGATATAGTTCTACACTGCATTCACACCCTATTGTGAAGACATACTTCTATTTATATGTACACGTACACATATATGTACATAAACATGTTTTAGGGTATTTTTGTTACTCGATTGACTGAGAAGAATGTTTATGGTTCTAATAATTTGGACTGATATTGGATTTTCAATCAAAAACAATAAAATAAAATTGGTGGCTCAGAACCTTGATGCTTTTATTAGATAGTTAAAGAGTCCAAACAATGTTCTAATAATATATGTGCTTCTATTAGATTTTATTTATTTATATATTTTCTTCTTTGTGAATATTTATGAAAATGGTTGATTGTTTAACTATATAGAGTTGAAACAATGGTCTAATAACATATTTGGACCTCAATTTTAAGTTTTTAAAAATTGCAAATGCTTGCATTTTAGGGCTAAGTGATACTAGAGGCTATCTTTTAGAAAAAAGATAACCAAAACGGTGATTAAAATGGTCTAGCCTCAAAATCAGAATCTTACACAGTAATTGCATTTGACAGACAACCAAATGGGATGTAGTATTGTTGTTGCATGTACTTATGTGTAGCAATAATGTAAATGACAACATTGTAGGCAGCAAAGTGAATTTGAAGTGAAGAAGTGCAGTGATGGGTAGTGAAGAAGAAGAAGCAGGGGTAGAACAAGCAGCTGCAGCGCGTCGTGAGAGGTTGAGAGCTTTGAAAGCTGCACAGGAACTTCTTGACACTCCTGATGATGAGAACTCTGTTCAAGCTCAGGGTAATGATGGGCTCGAAGATGCTAATGGAAATGATACCGAAGAGAAGTAAGTTTTTCTTTCGTTTGTTATTTCTTTCCCTTTTTTATATTTACTCCATGAGCTTATCATACCTGATTTATTATGCATTTCCTTGATGTATATGAGTAAAAAAAGTATGATGGCCTTTCCAAAAGCTATTGTCTTGATCTCTCTCCCCCCCCCAACCAAAAAAAAAACAAAAAAAAACACACATACACCAGAGTTACCAGATACTCTCATAGACTTAGCGAACCGTGTACTGATACTTGCGTACCCAAACGAGGTACTCTTACGTACCAATATTCTAAATTTAGCGTACTGAAATATTTCTTTGTTATTTAACTATAATTGCACAAATATCAATATTGTAACTTAATATTGAATGTTCAAACATTATATTTGTACTAAAATATTTATAAAACAATCAACTTTGTTGATTCAACTAAAAATCTTCTATAAAACTTATGTTTATAACATTTAAATTCTAAGAGAATTCCTAATTTTAAGAATTTATATAAATATATCATAGCTTATCGCGTTTTAGCTATGTAACGTACTGCGTATCCGTATTTGTACCGTGTACTAAAATGTACCACATTTCATGAACATTGACACACACCCCAAAAAAGAAAAGAAAAAATATTTCTTACTGTGAAGAGACGGGAAGAGCAATTTACCTGTTCAGTGACTCAGTACCAAAATAAATAGAATGGTGGAACTATATGAAAACTATACTACAATGCGAGATAGGTGTTGCATTTGTGTAGTATGAAGTATTGATAATTGGTGTCTGGAAAACATTACTGTCAATAATAAGTCCTGCTCCCACTATTTTTGTTTAGGCAAGACTAATGACATTTGGTCATGTTAACTAGATAGGGTATTGACTTTCTTGGACCTGAGTTTTTCTGCCGAACGAACAAGTAATACGTAGTCAGTAGCCTATATGACCATTTGTATGTAAAATCCCAACCAGTGGTTAACATTAATTCAATTATCATGTATTACCAACGGGAATGAGTTTCTTTGACATATAACCCCAAGGGGTAGAAAAAATGGCAAAGGCCTTAACGAATAACCTCAAGGTCGGCAGGTTACTGGTCCCCATCCCCATACTTGGGGCCAAAATCACATATAACTTATCCAATAGCCAAAAGAGAATATTAATCAGATGGTTCTCGGTGTTTCATTTCTTTCATGAAGAATCCAAATCATTTAGTGCCATCTTTTGT
Organism: Panax quinquefolius; assembly: GCA_020205615.1. Lineage (NCBI taxonomy): Eukaryota > Viridiplantae > Streptophyta > Magnoliopsida > Apiales > Araliaceae > Panax > Panax quinquefolius. The sequence goes on along the minus strand of CM035172.1, from coordinate 130,958,909 downwards.
ATTGCCAAATCTTGTCTTTATTATCTCATTTTCCACGAGCCAGCCTGTGGTTTCGTGAATTAAATACTTTTTTTACTTTTCATTATTACATTTCGTATTTTGAACATCATCCTATTGCTAGTTTTAGTATGTTTTAACACCTACTTTCTTGATTGCCAAACATCTAGTACTTCAATATCTTATTCTGTTGCCTGCTGGCCATTGTAAAACTCTCTCAAACTTATGTCATGTGCAGAAGGGAATTTGCTTGATAAATACAGCCAATTGGTGGTAGCAGTTTGACTTGACTAAATACATATATTTCATAGAGAAATGTTGGTCTCGGTTGAATTGCATGATATGGATAATGGTGATAGGCATGAAACTTGACGTGTCAGTGTAATCGTTGTATTACCTTTTTTTTAACATTGCTTTCTTGCATTTAAGTAGAACTATGAACTCTCTTGCAGAAATCTCAACATGAGATTCCGAAATTATCTTCCTCATGATAAGCAGCTTCAAGAGGGTAAGCTTGCTCCGCCAGTACTACCAAAGTTTGAAGACCCGGTAGCAACAGAACCTCCAGCAGAGGACAATAAAGAGGTGCTTTATCACTTCTAAAATCCCTTTCTCTTGATCTATAGTGTAACACAACACATTTTATCTAAGTCTCATATATCCTACATTTTTGGCTCCTTATATATAAATTCCTGAGTTTTGGAAGAATTTTCAGGATCCATTTCTAAATATTGCGCCGAAAAAGCCAAATTGGGACCTCCGAAGGGATGTGAAGAAAAAACTTGATAAACTTGAAAAGCGCATGCAGAAAGCAATATTTCAACTTATGGGTATGTGATTATCCTTAGTTAATTATGTATATTTGCTTGTGGTGTGAATTTCCATTCAAAGGTTTTTTTCCTGTATTCTATTTTTTTTTATATATTCTTTGAAAACGTAACGAGTCCTTAGTTATTTCTTTCTTTCTGCCCTGCAATATGTTGTTTTACTCAACTTAATGTCTTGGTATAGCTGATTATAAAGAATGCTAGGTTTTTAAAGAAATATTGTTCTATATTGTATTACCCTTCTTTTCTGCCCTCAATTTTATTCTTGACTTTGTCTCTTTATGCATGGAGTACATTTTGTTCTTCCGAATCCTCACTTGTTTTATTCTCTTAGTTTTGCTTGTTAAAAATAAGGTTCCATTCTTTATTATTCGTGCATGGTACACAAGTCTACTGGCTCTAGTAAATGCCACTTGTGGCTTTAGGATCAATCCTACACTTTCTAGACTCGAATAAAATGTTTGGACTTAGGTGACAGTCGCCATCTTGGATAATGTTCAATATTGTTGACATTGAGCTCAGTGTATATCTTCATTCTTCCCTGTTGCAAAAGAAAATATAAATGATTTTTTTTTCATTTGGCTATTTTATGACTAAATGGAAACTCCTTATTGGGATATTTGTTTTCAGTTCATTGTAAGCCCCTTGCATTGCCAAGATGTGGTTTCCCATAAAATTAGGTTGTTTTTTTTGTGGTCCCTGTCCTTGGGTACAACTTGAGGTCTTAGTACTTCTCATTTGGAGGGAGGAGGGGAATTGTATTGGCTGTAAATGGTAATTGAAAATTCGTATTCGTTCACATCCGTATTTGAAAAAAAGCAAATATTATTCATATTCGAAAAAAAACCGGATATATCCGTATTCGGTTTAAAGGTATCCGCAAATAAACGGAAACAAATACGAATATAGGCGTATTCGTATTTGTATTCGTTTAATATCCGACCGTAAATATATCTGGTAGATAACGGATATCCGGATTCGGATCCGTATCCGGAATTGGTATCCAAATTACTTATATATATATATAATTATTATATAATAAGCAAAATAATTTTTTTACAAGTGGCATTCCTTATATAATAATTAGTTTTCACTATCATACAAAAATTATTTTAAAAATATATCATTTCACTTCTAAAAAGTAGGAAATAACACTTTTATTCTAATATTATTAAACTGAAATAAATTGATTTAAATATAGTTAATAGATTTTTACTATTATAAAGTTAAAATATCTAAAATGTATCATTTACCAAGAAAATTATATACTAGAAGAACACAACTATATTTATTAGCTTGTTATAAGTTTTTTACTTTCAAAACTTACTTACAATGGTGGGTGGCGGGAACAATGAACAATATAATTTTATTGTTAAAATGTGATAAGTCCGAATTAATTTAGAATTAATCTAGAAGGGGGTTGAATAATTAATTCACGTGTGGAGGGAGTATTTATCATTTTCATTTGCCCAATTATTTAAAAATTAGAAGTCCAAATAATTAAAGTAAGTCCAAAGTAAAATTTGTATCAAGTTGGATTTACTAGTTGTCAGTTGTCACATATACATTATAACTCGCACTCCATAAATATAATGAAATAAAATAAACTTTTTATAGCTATGTAAATTGTAATCTATGTATTGAGGATAAATTATAAATAAAAGTTCTCATAAACATATTATTAAAGTTTTAATCAAGTATTTGAGAAAAAATAATTAAATATTCAATGTAAACTTTTGAATCTAATTATAAATTATAGATATTCATACACATTACAAAGATTACCCTACACATAAAATGAACATCTAAACATTAATAAGTTGAGCATTCATTTTGAAATTTAGGATTTCAAAAATGTTGAAAACTTATTTGAATTGTAATTTAAAACATTGATTATTGTATTTAAATATTTATTAAAAATAAATAAATTAACACCATTCATTAATAAACTATATTTTAAAACTCATTATTTTTTTTATTCTAGTTATAGTTAACGCTATAAATGGTAACCGGAAAATTCGTATTCGTCCGCATCCGTATTCAGAAAAAAAGCGAATATTATTCGTATTCGGTTTAAAGGTATCCGCAAATAAATGGATACAGATACTACTGTATCTAAATTCGTATATATCCGTTTACACCCCTAGGCACGGGCATATTCTTGAAATATGGATCTAAAGGACTGCATACCTCCATTAACAAACTAACTATAACAGTTACAAGTTTACTTTTCTTGAAAGATGGTGATCTTCAAGTGATAAGAGCTGAAATCAAAGACTACACTAAAAAATTAGTGGATTTGAAAGATTACTATTAAACATTTTGGAAATGTAAATACATTAAAAAAAATTGTAATGAGAAATTGAAATGTAGTGATTGCCATACTGCACTGAATTAAGACAGTCTGTACTTGCCGGTAACATGGAGAATTGTGATCAAGTGATCATTACTCCTGCACCGTAGACCCTTTAGTTTTGTGATAAAAATACAGCACAAGCATGGGTTCCAATGGTCCATTGTATGCCTAAGCAATCATTTTAACTTATCGTTAATTATTATCTTATGTGAGTGTACATTTTACATTGGCTTTACTTTATTTCATGAATCATTCTAGAATATATTATTAATATGCTATTAGACATGACTGTATAACTAACCATACGAGTACTTCAACATAGTCGTATACAGTAAATGTTCCATTACTTTCTGTCAGTTAGATCTACAGACGCTGACATACTAAGTTGCTTGACCTGCATACTTTTGGATTTCTTTCAGAGGAACAAGAAAAGCAAAAGAAATTGGCGGAGGAAGATAACGCGGAGGGTTGAGGAAGATGACGCATATGGGAATGTAACCAAACTTGAGGCACTGTTTGTACGGGAAAAAAGGAGAGAAAAAAAAACTTTCAACTATCACGGATTGGCTGAGAACTAGGATTCGTTGATAAATGAAATTAAGTACAGGTTTTTTCAGGACTTTCATGATATATATATATAAAATAGAAATATATATATATATATATATATATATATATATCGTTTGATGGTCATATGGCTGTTGGAAATGCTTACTTTTTATTACAAACTTCTGCTAACTTGACTTATCGTATCTACTTGGGCTGGAATATGCATGTTTGACAATTTATTTTGTGATATATTCAAAGGGAGACGCAGTATATTTATTAATGAAGAAATCTTGATGTTCGCTTGGTGTTTTGTAAATGTAATATTTTTGTAAATGTAATATTGTAGGTTGGTGCTTGTGTAATGGTAGTGATTTTGGATGGTAATCAAATTTTGTAGTCTTGTAGAGTCTTTAAGGTAAAAAAGAGAAAATGGGACACAAGTTGGTAGCTGTTGCATTTAGAGGTGTTTAGATGTTGGGATGATGGATCTTTCTCTCTTGACATATATACACGTAGGGTGATCCATAGAATTAGCTATATGTGCTGTTCCAACTAGTGCATCTCCTACTGTCCATAGGAGGATCCATCGGCCAAGATTTGACTATGAAACTCCTGCGCCTTCCACACCTTTTGGGCCTTAGAGGTCCAACTTATAATTTCGGAAACAATTTAGATGCTAACATACATATATACCTCTAAAATTTAACATACTTGTACACCTCTAAAATTGAAATGCAGAAAATTCAAATTTGCTTTGTGATAATCATAGTTGCCATGGCGTCGTCCTGGTGTTGGAGAAGGGTAACACAACGCCTTGGACGCCGAGCCTTTGCTCACGCATGGGAAGCGGGTTCAAGTTAAGTGATTAAGTCATTTTTAAACTCATCATAACCCATGAATATTTTCAATTACCCACCTTAACCTAACCCATGACCCTACTCCTTTGAATCAGAAGAATGCTTGTGTGGGAGATGGAAATGACTTCATAGTTGATGACTTTTGTTTGAGCTATGACTAGAAACAGATTAAAAACTGTGTTGGTTATTATGTTTTGGGTTTTAGGGTATATAAAATTTTATTGTGAAATATACAAATAATGTATAAATTGCATATTGTTAACGATTTGTCACCATACGGACGCCATGACGGTCGCCTTATCGCCTAGGCATCCTGGCCGTCAACTATCACTGCGTCCCGCCATGGCTCCGTGATAACTATGGTGATAATGAAAATGGTGACTACTTTCATGTAATATTCAATTTTGCACAACAAATACTTGTACAATGCTATTTTATCAAACAATTGGTGAGTTTCTGTACAATGAAAATAAATTTAATAAACAATTAGCTCTACTGGTAAAAGTCTCCTTCCATTACCCAGTGAAAATAATAGTGCTACTAAAGATAAAAATAAAGTAAATCTTACTTTTCATAAGAGTACAGATCCCGGTTTATTCACAAAATCTTCTCGGAGAGATACTTCATGGTTCCCCAAAGAGGTGGATTTCTGCATCAGATATGAAAATAGGTAAAGTCGAGATCATCTGCCCCTATTTTTTCTGTTCCCCCCCACTTAAATTTTAACACCTAGCGTCTTATTTAATTTTAGAGTTAATTGGTGTTAAGTAAAAGGGTAGGTGTCAAAATTTAAGTGGGGGGACACAAGAGGACAGGGGATCTGCTCTCAGTGTTGAGTACTATTAAAATACCTTATTGTTGGTAAATTAATATTCCATCCGTTTCAAAATATAAGATCATTATTAACTTTTGGAAGTCAACTTGAAACATTTTCAAACTCAAAGTTGACAGCGATACATTTATTTTAGTCAATATAATGATGAATATTGTAAACTATCTAAAATGTATTAATAATTATAATTTTTATTTATTTGTAATTTTTAATGTATCTTGCCAATTTTGAGTTCGGAAATGTTTCGAATTGACTATCAGAAGTCGATAAAAGTCTTATAATTTAGAACAAAGGAAGTATAATATGAATAATTGTAACAATGAGCAATATAAACAATTCTTGGCACAATTATATGATTATTATATAGAGCTTAGTGTTAGTGAAAATCGACATTTATTTCGATAATAATTGATGTCTGGAGGTTATATTGACCAATCGGATAATTAATAGGATAAATGAGAAATTAATTGCTATTAATTCACATGCTTATAACTATTTATTCACATGTGTATACTATTGATTCACATGCATGTACTATTAGGGGAGTTGGTGCAAGATTGATAATACTTGCATGACTAAATTAAAAATGGAGGTATAGATGAAGTTACTATACTGTAATTAGTTTTTTCACATGATTATACTATTGAGTCACATGAATGAACTATTAATTCACATAATTTACTATTAGGGGAGGTGGTGCAAGTTTGATAATACTTGCGGGGACTAAATTAAAAATGAAGAAAAGAGGAAGGTATTATCTTGTAATATTTCGAGCCCCAAAATGTGTAATTATCGAAACTATATTTTTCTATAAATAGAAGCTCATTCTTCTTTCATTCTCACCAATTCACTAAGTCTCACAAGAGCAATTATAGAGAGAAGTTTTAGAGAGAAATAAGAAGCGAAATCTGCTACTTCACTATTCCAGTATCCAGTCTTCTTCTGAGGTAAGGGGTATTATTTATTTCATATTCTAAAGGGATATTATTTTTCGTATTCAAATGAATATTATCTTCGTTCAATATTCGTAGGAATATTATCTTCGTTAAATATTCGTTGGAATATTATTTTCGTTCAACAGTTGTAAGGGATATTATTTTTGTTCAGTATTCATAAGAAATAATATTTTCTTCCATAATCTGTAGTATATGAGTAATATTATTTCGTCTTGTATTCCTGATTATACCATCATTCGATTAAAGTATTGCTTCTATACTCCGTGAAATTAGTAGAATATCCTTGATATTTGTGCTTCATCTAGTATCGTTTTACAAGGATATTTTCTACACATTCTTGTTAAATTTTAAGTTTTTCATGCTTAGAGTCTCGTCCCATGAGTACTATTCATTTTTACGGTACTATTCACAAAGTACTATTCACGGAATACTATTCACAAAGTACTATTCACGAGTACTATTCACAAAGTACTATTCACGGGGTACTATTCCCGAAGTACTATTCACGGGATACTATTCACTAGGGTACTATTCACCCGGAGTACTATTCATGACAAAAATTAATTTCTTTTCGGTCCAAATTATTTTTGATACAATATTATTCTTGAATTTTACTCCACAAAGAAGTATTGTAAGACCCCAACTTTTATGAATAAAGATTAATTTTCTCGAAATATATTTTTGAATATTATGGTATGGATTTGATATAATGTTATAGTTGTGGGTACTATTTACAAATTTTGAAAACTAAGCAAGTGATTATATAATATTCGATTGGTCGGGGAATATTCGTTTTAACAGGGAATATTCGTACGATGGCACAATCATTGGTGGACCCCACAACGGAAGTATTATCGTAGTTAGAAAACAACAGAATTATCTTTTTATAAAAATAACGGTGAAAGTGTTACCGTTAAAACCTGTTGAACTACCTTAGTAGTAAAGTACAATGTACGCGTGGTTGCATAGTAGCAGCACCAGTATTGATTATTGATGCTTACGTGAGAAGTCACTTAGTTATACTCAATTATTGCTACAGTAATTGTTGCATCATATCTCTCATATTATTGATTCAATTATTGTCACAGTATTATCTACATAATATTTTATATATTATTAAATCAATAATTGAGATGATAAAGTTATTCATATTATTATTTGCAATATTGACAATGTCTAGAAGTTCTGTCAATGAGAGGTTTGGTCACCTAATTGCGCGCCAATAAGGAGAAATCCTTATTGAAAAGCCCCCTCTTTCCTAGGAACGACCTGGTTGTTAAATATTGTGAGTTATAATATTAATGATGAATAAGCTCGTGTTGGTTAAAGATGAAATTGATAATTCCATTGTGTGAGAATTATTAGTGTTAGTAATCGACATCTATTTCGATAATAATGGATGTCTGGAGGTTATATTGATCAATCGGGTAATTAATCGGATAAATGAGAAATTAATTACTATTAATTCACATGCTTATAACTATGTGTTCACATGTGTGTACTATTAATTCACATGATTTACTATTAGGAGAATTGGTGTAAGATTGATAATACTTGCATGACTAAATTAAAAATAGAGGTATAAATGAAGGTACTATACTGTAATTAGTTTTTTCACATGATTATACTATTAAGTCACATGAATGAACTATTAATTCACATTATTTACTATTAGGGGAGGTGGTGCAAGTTTGATAATACTTGCAGGACTAAATTAAAAATGAAGAAAAAAAAAGGTATTATACTGTAATATTTTGAGCCCCAAAACGTGCAATTATCAAAACTATACTTTCCTATAAATAGAAGTTCATTCTTCTTTCATTCTCATCAATTCACTAAGTCTCACAAGAGCAATTATGTGACGACCCCAAAATAAGTCCATTCCATCCAACCCATTCTGAGTCGCCAAATACATGGTACAGAAATCAACTATAACTTTATTACAACAATTATCATACAAAATACAACAACTCATGTGTTGTGAGTTTTGATACAAATATATATATCAACTATGACTCTTGACACCAACTTGGGTAGCACGTCACCATGACATCTTACATAAAGGTATAGTTAAAAACTGTTTTAGAAATTAAAATCTTTGGGAAGTGCTCAAATAAACCTTCGTGACATGGGAGGCCATGCGTACAGGTTATAATAGATATCATATGGCCACCACAGAATTATCATTGGTTGACCTAATAGACCCCGAAAAGAAAAACGAGAAGATTAATATTATATTCTTTCCAATGGTGAGTCTTCTTGACATATCATTATCTCCACTCGCTCTAATTGAGAGTTATACTTGACCAAACACCAAGATTATATAGGTAGTGCTCGTAGATATACTCAAAGTGGTGGATGAGCACAACCACTCGTCTTATGATGACACGAGGTCAGTGTGTCATTGAGACATCTTGTATGATAGTGGCAAAACACCCTTCCAACGTTAGGTTCGCCTCACCCTATTTGATTCACCAAATATAACTACTAAATGATGTATACAACACCTTTCTATACTGCTTAGGGAGAACCTCCACAGCTAGAGACCACCGTTCTATTCCCCTGTTACCCCCGCTCGACCTAGCTATACTTTTATTACCTGAAAGGAATTGTGAAGCAAAAGGGTGAGCACAACTAGCTCAGTAAAGAATATCATGACTAAAGATAATTAAATTATCAATAGCCTTCATCAGTAATAAATCAGAGATTTAGAACATATGGTAGATGATAAAACTTATCAACCATAGTTGCAGCGGAACGAGCAATCCATTAGAAGAGTCAAATAGACCATAAAGTCTATTATCTTCTCCATGTTAAAAGTCCACCAACAATGTTTTATCCCTGTAATATAAATCAACCGTTCCTTTCCAAAATCATATGAATAACTCATAATCATAATTGTGATTCTAAATTCCTCTTCTCATCCGGGATGAAGATAATTTTCATCACCGTCTTTACCCGAAACATCAAAGATCATGGTTATACCAAATCACGATTCTCATTCATAATCATACTAATAAATTCATCTTTTCACCACGGGCCAAAGATATTCATTAAGAGTTCATCTTTTTACTACTGAGCCAAAGATATTCAACAATGTCGTCATCTTTTCTGAGTGCCAAAGATATTCATCAACAGCTCATCTTTGAAATACATGCCAAAGATATTCATCAACAGCTCATATTTGCACTATGAGCCAAATATGTTAATATCTCAAAGAAATATATAATCATTTCAAAATCTATATAAACCATAATTATAACCATGTTGATCAATTCACCTTTTGCACTTAAGCTAAAAATATTCAATTATAAATTCAATGGTCATGATCATATACCGATCAACGATTCAACTTTGCACCATCGCCAAAGAGAACCCATAGTCATGATCATACCAATAATCTACCCATCTTTACACTCAAGTCAAAGAGAAATTTATTCACCATGATTATAAAAATGTTATATATAATAATAAAAACAACATGATCAACAACTGTATTTAATTCAAGAGTAAGATTCATAAATCAACGATAATTTGGTCAAAAAAAGAAACCAATTTTGTTGTGAATAGTAACTCGTGAATAGTAACTCATGAATAGTAACTCGTGAATAATAACTCGTGAATAGTAACCCCGACATGAAAAAGGTAGAAATTCCACAATAAAATCCATACCAATATTTCGGTATAATGATATTGAAAGAATAAAATTTCTTAAACTTATAAACAATTTATTTTAATTATTTACACTTTACTAAATAATGCATTTAATCATCCTAGAATGCCAACCTCATAAGATTTCATCACCAATAACCAAAACCCTCATAAAAAAACTGCATATACCTCATATAGGAATCTCAAGCCATAAAATCCTATTTTCCAATTTTCTTACTTCACATAACATATTTAATTCATTTACTCATAACTAGTCTATTTTCATGAAAAATACCAAATCAGTACAAACAAATTTTATTTTCTGAGATTTAGCAGAATATAGTCCCATATTGAACATATATTTTTCTCAAAATTTTTAAAATTCATTTACTATTTTTCACATGGCCAAAACCGTCGAATATTTAGATATTTATCATAAATTGTACTTTTATCCAAAAATTCCAAATTCACAGAGTACACTGCTATTATATAGATGTACTCCCAATAAAAATTTCATCAATTTTGGAGTGAACCACAAGGAGTTATAAGCGGTTGCTTTTAAAATAGTATTTTCCCGTAAAATTTATAACTCTTAATCTATACATCCAAAAATCGCCATTTTTGGAAACAATCAATAAAACTCATCAAATTATCACTTCAAATTTTTCCAGAATTTTTGAAGGTCTGAAAAGTTACGAAACATGAAAAACATAACAACCCTTAAAATCCCTTATTATCCATTACTATCCCTTACCTCAAAGAGCAACACTTCTGACTGAATATCGGATATTACGCTGAAAGAAACTTGCACTGATGAATAGTAACTCACCAAGTATCTAAATACTCACAAAATACACTCGATAATCTAGAGAGAAAAAGAGAGAAAACGTATGAATTCTGGTGTGATTTTCAATTCTAACTTAGCCCTCTATTTATAGGAAAATGTTAGCACATCAAGCGGACTTGACACTTTACACAGTGGCTTTTACCTCGCTACTATTCCACCCACCAAAAAATCAGCCATCTTCTCCAACAACCAAAAGTGGGGCCCACCTATTTCTAGAATTTTCCACCAAAATCATTTATAAACCTAATTTCTGAATCAGTCACCTCTTAAAATTCATAACAAATCATTCGTTCACTTTTAACGGTTCAAAATTTGTGAACATATACTCAACTTATATATTTATAACATATCCAAAAATCACAACGATCCAACGATCAGATTAAAAATTATAACTCACGCAATAAAGCTGTAAAAACACTGATTTGATCTTTTAATACCTCCAATCCGACAAAATACTTATAAAACACCTCTACAGTAATTCCTTCATTTATAACCACATAAATAAATCCATCATTTATATCCGCATCAAATAAATATTTCCTTATCATATAAATCAATAATTAATTATTCACAAATAATATTACAGAATCACAATTTTGACAACCACGCAGTTCTCAGGAAAGAGGGGGCTTTCCGATAAGGATCTCTCCTTACTGGCGCACAATTAGGTGACCAAACCTCTCCTTGACAGAACTTTCTAGACATTGCCAATAATGCTATCTAATAATATTATTCAAATAATATGAATTATTGATCCGATAATGGAGATATCATGTGGTGATGACAATTATTGAAACAACAATAATATAAAATATCAACGCATCAATTATTGAATCAATAAAAATAAAATATTGAACAAAGAATTATCAGTATACAATTATTGAGTAGTGCCTTCTTACGTAAGAATAAATAATTCAAAAATACATGCAATACCGGTGTGCTAACTTTATGCAACCACGCGTATTCATCGTATTTTAACCACCGTATTCCAACAAAGATGTTACTTGTAATAACTACTGTAGTTATTTATAAAAACTCAAACTTGTCATTTTTTCATCCTACGCTTATTCTCTTATGGGGCCCATGAATGATCACTAAGGCCGTATCGTGCATAATATTCTTCTCCACAACAAGAATATTCCACGACTAAACGAATATCCCCGGCAACAATGAATATTTTATAACCACTTGCGTTATTTTGAAAAAAAAAAAAATTCATATATCACCCTTAACTTTAACTTTTATCAATTTAACCATTTACTTTGAATAAGTAATTATAAGAAAAATTGAATACTTTTATTTCATAAAATTCGGTCTTACAATCTCCTCTCTTATGAAATTTCGTCCCCGAAATTTACGTGCACAGGTATTTCAAAGAGTTGAGAATACCTTGCTTTCATTTCGATTCCATCTTCCCTGTCATCATGATTTCTCCATCGCATCTCTCCCGTATTTCGGATATCATTCTAGAATACACTTTACTAGATTGAGTGAAGAGTGGACTAGGAGCTTTGAGTGCTCAAACCACTTAAAACAACTGTGTCGTTTACATTCATACTATAAATCATATATATCTCTATAACTGCCTTACTCGCTCATAACTCCATTGCTTGGTAAAGAAGATTAAAACAAATACTAATTCCGCAAAGTTTTAATCATTATCTAAGAACAAGTTAAAACGAAAAGATTTTCAAATATCTATTCAACCCCCCTTCTAGATAACTTGTGCTCTACTAGGAACTAACAATTGGTATCGAAGCGTGTTCTATTTTACGACTTACACGCTTTAGTAGATCCAAATGGCACCTCGTACCCAAGCTTAATCCAGATCGGGAGGCAAAGAAGCCACCAATGTCTGCAACAAAGATAAATTTGCTAACTGGAAAGTCAGGATGCAAGCTTACATGGACTCAATAAATGAAGATCTATTTGAGACTGTTCTTAATGGGCCCTATATACCGACAAAGCTTGCACCAACCATTGACGATCCAAACAGAGTACAAATAAAAGTGAAAGAAGAATGGGCGGGATGACCACAGAGAAGAGAGTCATCGAACTTGATAAAAAGGCAAAGAACATCCTGTTCCAATCCTTAGAGGACGATCTGTTTGAAAATGTTGTAAACAGCAAAACAGCTAAGGAAGTTTGGGAAGCAACTGCGATTATGCATGAAGGGCGAAGAAGTCGAGAGAACAAGCGGTCTCTCGACACGGCGATGTGAAATGAAATGATCGCTTCGTATGCGATGGATAAAACGTGACTACAACTTATGAAAGATTTAACGTTCTATTCAACTCTCTACGAGCGTATGGGAAGATCTATCCTAACAAGAATCTAACCATAAAGTTCATGAGAGCCCTACCGAGCAGGTGGGATGCAAAGACCACAACAATAAGAGAATCGAAAGAATCTTAATGAGATGACAGATTCAACAATGTATGGAAATCTCTGACGTCATTTAATTGGAGCTGACCCAACGCGCCGAAACCTTATCAGAAGGAAGAAGAAAGGATAAGGGTGTTGCTCTCAAGGCAAATGAAAGTGCATCGAAAGTCATCACCGAGATTGACTCTGATGATGATGAAGACGATGACGATGACTTTACTATGCTGGTAAAGAGACTAAGAAGGTTCATGCGACAAGGCAGAACCGGTATGCCAAAGAAAGTCAGCAACTACGTCAGCCAGGAACAAATGAATGATTTATGCTACAACTACAAGAAACCTGGTCATTTCATTGCCAACTGCAACAAGCCTATCAAAGAAGAGCTAAAGAAGAAATCTTAGGCAAAGAAAGAATACAAAGGAACCAAGAGGCCTCAGAAAAGAGACAAAGGCCTGGTTACCGGAGGATCGTGGAGTGATTCAGATAATGACTCAAATGCGGACTCGGAGATGAGGAAGAACCACATATAGGCTAATCAGTGTTAATGGCCAAACATGCAAAGGACAAACAAAGCCTAAACATACATGATGTAAGTATCGATGAGGTATTTGACTTTAATTCTCCTGATGTAGATGTAAGTGACTTGAGAACTGCTTTGCATGGCATAACCATTGACCTACATCAATACATGAAGTGGTTCAGAGTCTTGTCTAAAGATCATTCACTTCTTCAGAGAGAAGAAGAAAGTTCGAAGAAGCTTGAAACAAACTCTTCTAAGTACTAATCTTCTCTCCAAGCTTGAAGTCGAGAATGAAACTTTAAAATGACAAACAAACATCATGCACAAAGAGAGTCTAAGATAACCTCTAAAATTGAGGATCTAGAGAAGACTATCTCTGCATGGAACAGATCCTCATCATCCATAGACTACCTGCTCTCTAGTCCGAGAAGCACATTCAATGTAATGGGCTTAGGCTTTGGGGAATCCATCTCGAGCTAAGTGTGGAAAAACAATGGAAACTAGCACTAGTAATGTCTCAAGTTTTGGTAGAGGCATTACTTTTGTGAAATCCTCACGATTGGAAGAACCAATTCAACCTTATTCTCACATGCTCTAGTTATACTCGGAGAAGTAAAGGATCTCACGTTGGTTTGGGTTTCATCAAGGAAAGAGTAATCCAACCTCTACTTACCAACCTCGAAGAATCGTGAAAGTCAAACAAAATCAACTCTACGAATCAACTAGGAAGGTACAGATGAGGGTAAAACTTACACTCATCACTATTTATGAAACCTAAGGACACGTGGAAGAAAGAGAATCAGTTTAACAGAAGGTTAACTAAGGAACCACACAAGTCCAAGTGGAAGATGAATCACCACACATACACAGGCATGCATTATAATAGATGCTTCATATGCAATAAAAATGGTCATAGGGCTACAAAGTGTTATCATAATTCCATGCATGTGAGACCCAAGATTAGACAAATTTGGGTCCCCAAAGGCACTAACAAAGAAGGACCCATGAAAATATGGGTACCAAAATGAAGGTTCAAATGTTTTGACAGGAAAAGAGCTTCACGACCTCGACATGGTATCTCGGGCGGTGGTTGCTCGAGGCATATGACGAAGAACAAAGCTCTACTATCCAACTATGTAGAAAAGAGGGTCCCCGCTTATCTTTGGAGATAACGGCTCGGGCGAGACAAGAGGATATGGCTTACTTTGGCAATGGTGCAAGTATCTTTCAACAAAGTAGCTTATGTGGAAGGACTCCAACACAACCTTCTAAGTGTCGCCCAACTCTGCGATAAGGGTCACCAAGTAACATTTCTCAACAACCAATGTCTAGTCAGAGATTTGAAGACATCTGCCATAAAGCTGACCGGAACAAGAAATGGAAATGTCTACATAGTAGATCTTGGTCAATTGAGCTCTGATGAGACAATATGTTTTATGGCAAAAGCATCTGAGGAAATGAGCTGGCTATGACATAGAAGGCTGTCTCACTTAAACTTCAAAACATGTCCAAACTGGCATCAATAGATCTCGTAGCTGGCCTACCCAAGTTCAACTTTGTGAAGGAAAGGCCATGCAACGCCTGCCAGCTTGGAAAGCAAACCAGAAGCTCATTCAAGAGCAAGACTGCCAACTCCATTGACAAACCCTTGCAGCTGCTCCACATGGATCTTTTGGACCAATCCCAATAAATAGTCTTGGAGACAAAAGATACTCTCTAAATCATAGTCGAATGACTTCACCGATTCACATACGGGTATTCTTCCTAACTTCAAAGGATGAAATGAGCTCGAATTAATCAAAATGTTCGGGATGGTGATGAATGAGAAAGAGAGAAAATCAAGGCAATAAGGTGTGATCATGGAAGAGAATTCGATTTCTCGAAAATAGACAAGTTCTACTTTCAACAATGGCATCGATCGCTTCTCTCGGCTCCATGAATTCCTCAACAAAATGGAGTTCTTTGAAAGAAAGAACAGAACTCGATAGAAATTTGGAAGGACCCTACTAGTAGCGGTTAAATGCACTGAATACTTCAGGTAGAAAGCCGCCAACCTTTGCATGCTACACACGAAACAAATCATTAATTCACTCTACGATCGAGAGGACACCCTACTGGCTGTGGAAAGGAAGGAAACCAAGTGTCGGATATTTCCATGTCTTTGGTACATGCATGTTATATTCTCAACAATGGAAAGCGATGTCGACAAAATTCCATTGAAGTCGACGAAGAAGGATCTTTCTTGGATATGCCACGGGGCAATGAAAAGCTTACGAGGTGTTCAACAAGAAAACACTTTGGATGTCGAAGTCTCAATACACATCATCTTCGATGAAAGCCGACACAAACAAAGCGGTGCCTCTGAGACACTATGACCGATAAATCTGAGACCTACGAATGCAATCGTCGAGCTCAACACTACGATCGTAGTACTGAGGCGAGTGAAATCGTAAAGCGTGATAATGAAATCGTAGAGAGGTCCATCCAAGACAATGAGCCTCCACTTCAAGAAGAGATAAACCTTGAAGACCTAAGGCGGGGAAGGGATCGGGGCGGATGTCCCAACGAGAACAGATGGGCGAGGGATCATACTCGGGATCTAATCATTGGAGATCCAAGTGCAAGAGTTAAAACAAGAGCTGCTACTCAGAATGAATGCTTCTATCTAAGCTTCCTGTCACAGATAGAGCCAAAGAAGATAGAGGATGCTATGGAAGACTCCAGTTGGATAGAAGCCATGCAGGAAGAACTCAACCAATTTGAATGAAGCAAAGTGTGGAGATTGGTACCAAGACCAAAGAGTCATCCTGTCATAGGAACCAAGTGGGTCTTCAGGAACAAAATGGATGAAGATGGGGTCATCACCAGAAAAAAGGCAAGATTAGTGGCAAAGGGCTATTCTCAAGAAGAAGGCATTGACTATGATGAGACATTTGCACTGTTTGCGGACTAGAAGCCATCAGAATCTTTCTTGCCTTTCTTGCCAACATGAAGTTCAAAGTCTTCCAGATGGATGTCAAGAGTGCATTTCTAAATGGAGAGCTTCAAGAAGAAGTCTACGTAGAACAACCTCCAGGTTTCATCAATCCATCTCTTTCCAATTATGTCTATAGATTAGACAAAGCTTTATATGGTCTTAAACAAGCACACAGAGCATGGTATGAAACACTGACTAACTTCTTAATAGAAAATGGGTTCACTAGAGGTAGAGTAGATACCACACTATTTCTTAGAAAGCATAAAGACAAAGTCTTACTAGTTCAAATATATGTTGATGATATCATTTTTGGTTCTTCTGACGAAAAGTTATGTAAGAGATTCTCTAAGCTAATGCGAGCAAGTTTGAAATGAGCGTGATGGGTGAAATTTGAATTTCTTCCTTGAGTCTGCAAGTGAAGCGATGATGAAGGAATATTCATTAACCAAGCAAAATACATCAAAGACTTACTAAAGAAGTATGGCATAGAATCGGCCTCTCCCATGAAAAACACGAATTACTTACTGAACCAAGCTTGACAAGGATGAGAAAGGTAAATGTATTGATATAACTCAATACAGAGTATGATAGGTTCTCTTTTATACCTAGCGCCATGAGACCGGATATAATGTTTGCAACATGCATATGTGCTAGATTTTAGGCTAACCCTAAAGAGTCACATTTGTTTCATTGTAAAGAGATCTTCATGTATCTCAAGGTACACCTACTTGGGGCTATGGTATCCCAAGGAATCTTTATTTGAACCGATAGGATACACAGATCTTTTGATTTTGCGGGATCTGCAAATAGACGAAAAAGTACCCGTGGCACTGTCAACTTCTTGAAGCAGACTTGTGTCTGGTTTTAGCAAAAAGCAAAATTAGTGTCTCACTTCAACGGAGGTTTGAATATATTGCGGGTAGGTAGTCATGCTTATCGATCCTATGGATGAGAAATCGATTAGTGACTATGGGTTCGATTTTAAATCTATTCCCATACATTTGTGATAACACAAGTGCCATAACAATAACTCATAATCACGTCAATGCATTCAAGGACCAAGCATATAGAAATAAGGTATCACTTCATTAGGGATCATGTATGCAAAATGGAACTATATCTTTACAATATATCCCTACCGAAAATCAACTTGTTGATGTTTATACAAAACCACTAGATGAATCCAGTTTAACAAGTTAATAAGTGAGCTAGGCATGCTAAATCTTGACCATAACCGTATGCTCTAGATTGTGCTAACCATGACGAGATATAAAGGTTGTACTCAAAATCGTAGACATGATCGAGGAAGTTCACGATCGTGAGAGCTGAAACAGACAACTACCTCAACGATCGTAGCAAAGACTCAACTATCATAGTGCGGACTCGGCGATGACCTAAAGCCCTTCCAATGAAGCAAAGTGAATCTGTGATGATGAGCCTTATAACAATGCAATCTCTAAGAGGTGCCTCGAGGATAAACCTAACCCTTGAATCACCAAGAGGTTGGCCCTTCCGAGTTACCTTAAAAAGAATGCTTAGTCAAAACTCATCACAAGGATCCGGACAGACTCGACGATCGTGGGGCGGACTCTACGAATGGTGATCGGACTCAACGATTGCCGGACGGACTCGACGATCGCGAGGACGTGACTCAAGCGACCGGAAGACTATCTCTACGATCGTAGTCATCCTAAGGACATCTCAAAGACCGAAGACTCGAAGGGAAAATCGGTTACATTCGTATGCAGTCAAAATCGTGGAGCCAAGCATAAAGGCGACACTGTCCCCACTAAGTCAAAAAAAGAGAGGGAAGCTACAAGTACAAATTGGAACCGTGTTTTTAAAATCTGAAGTTCAAAATCTTCTCTCTCTCTCTCTCTCTCAAAGCAAAACCCTAACTCAAGAGAAAGCTCAACAGTATTCCACTTCTCAATTCTGAATCACTGGTATTTCCCAAATGTAATCTCCAGACTCTGAGACTCATTTCGATGAGTTCAAGGATGCTCCACCAAAATTTCACACAAGACCTGTAATCTTAAAGAGAAGGCGAGGTCTCGAGAGGCGACTGAGCATCGACACCTCATCTATCCCAAGCTAGTGAAGGAGTTTTATAAGAATGGAGGTATCCATACTTACAAGTAATTTGAAATGATGCTAAGGAAGAAAACTTCAATCCTAAGTTTCAGCAACGTAAGGCACCCATTTCTAAACAAGATAAGCTTAAAGAGGGTTTGAAGAAAATGCACCACAAGAAGAATCCCTCGTGAAAGGCTATAAAGAGAAGGAGTTCCCTCAAAGTGCAATTTTTGGCTAACATTATTGGGAAATGCATCTGCAGAGCTATTGATAAATGAGACTCGATTCAGTTTGGTTCATGGTACTCAACTCGATTATGGAGGTGTATTACTCGAGTGGATCGGCAAGTGGATCGTCATTCGAAGAAATCAAAGAGTACTCAAGAAGATGTCTTGTATGGGAGATTCATTAGCATCATTCTGAAATGATGACAAAATTGGGGATGATGAAGGAAAGCTATCAACCAAATCGAAGAATGACCTACAATTGTTTAAGCGTGGAAAGGAACCACGCTAATTATGTAAGAATGATGACAGAGTCTGGGAGAACTAGGGAACAAAAGGAGGCGGGGCTTTCGGGAGGAATTACTATTATGAAAGAAGTTGAAGAAGAAGAAGAAAGCAGACGAGGAGAACCCTCTGCTCTTGCGGGAAAAAGCAAGGGCAAAGAGAAAGCTAAGGAAGACAATCGAAGAGCCTCGATGTAAAACCAACTTTTTGAATAAAGATGAATTTTCTATAAATATTATTTTTGAATATTATGGAGTGAAATTGATATAATAGTTGTGGGTAATATTTATAAATTTTGCAAAATGCATGAAGTTGTTATATAATATTAGATTGGTGGGGAATATTAGTTTTAACGAGGGAATATTAGTACAACGGCACAATCATTGGTGGACCCCTACATGAAATTATTATCGGATTGAAAAAAGCGACAAAAATACTTTATGAAAATAACGGCGGAAGTTTTACTGATTAAGCTGTTGAAACACCGGTGTTAAAAAATGCGATGTCTGGCGTGGTTGCATAGTAGCACGGTATTAATTATTGATGCTTAAGTGATAAGTCACTTTCGGTTTTGTTGGTATTATTAATGTAATATCTGAGAAAATCTTTTATATAAAAGCAGAATACTTTTATAAAGTTATTACATAAATAGAATATATTATATTCTATTATGCATAGTGTTGCGTAGTTATATGCATAGTGTTTTGCATAGTAAAATCTTTTTATATAAAATAGAATACTTTTATAAAGCTATACATTTTATTAGACAATAATTAGAATATATTATATTTTATTATGCATAGTGTTTTGCATAGTGCTGCGTAGTGTTTGCATAGTAAAATCTTTTATAAAGTTATTAGTTTTATTAGATTATAAATAGAATATATTATATTTTATTTAAAAGATTTTTGCTTTAAATATGGACCATCAGTTAAAGTAAATCAATCTCGATAGTTCATGAGTTAATTCTTATGCATTCCATTTTTCTATAAATAAGCTCATTCATTCATTCATTATTTTCTTACGAATTCACTTTGAAACTACTAGAGATAAACTATAGAGAGAAAGAAGAAAAAGTATACTTTACTTCACTACTTATATATCGATACTCTTCTTCTTAAGGTAGGGAATATTATTTGTTGTACTAAGTAAGGGAGTGTTATTCTTTCTTATTCATGAAGAGAGAACTTATTGTTATTCCATTTCTTATTATTACATTGGAATAACTTTTGTATCTGTGATCTACCTATACTTGGTGACATTCTTCTATTATTACATTGGAACATCAATATCACATGTGTTTTGCACAGGACTGGTTCCCTCTTTATTATTATTCCATTGGAACATCATCATGCATGTGTTTTACAGGACCTGATTCCGTCTTATTATTATTACATTGGAACATCACATGCATGTGTTTTTATGGGACTGGTTTAAATCTTTTATTATTACATTGGAACATCACAATCGGTGCACATTTTTATTCCATTCTTTATTGACTGGAACATCCTATTAGGTTATTATTATTACATTAGAATAATTTTATTACATTGGAATAACTTTCTGTCTGCATGCATGCATGGTGATTTCTTTTGTTATTCCATTCTTTATTATACTCGGTTGGTTAAAGTTTTGACTTCTATACTCCATGAAATTAGTAGAATATCCTTGATATTTGCGCTTCATCGATATCTTTTCATGGAAATATTCTTACGATCATTCTTGAATTTTACTCTACAAAAGCGATGTCATGTTGACAATTTGGGCGTTAATAATTCTGGATAAAATAATTCTTGAACTTGTTTTATTGAATTCTTATATCATTGTCATCATCCTCATATTTATATTTTTGTTGAAAGTCATACATGGCTTTGTGGTGCATAGATGGACTTGGTATGATTATGACCGAGGATTATTGATTGTAATCATGGCCAGTAATGTTACAAATGATGTGGTAAAAGTTCTCATTGGCCCGTAGTGCATTGATGGGCGATTGTTGGCATGATCATGACCATTAATGAATACCTGAAATATTCTTGGCCCGTAGTGCGTGGATAATTGTGGTGCGTGATACTAAAGAATATCATTGGTAGTAGTGCGGGGGTGATTCGATGATGTGGAATATTTATTAAAATGAGTCTCGGCGATAATTGATGATGAAAAACCTTTTAAATCATAAAAGATAGTAGATTTTATTTTCTACTTGACTCTTTTAATGGATTGCTTGTTCATTTGCTGATTAAACTTGATGTCTATTATATTTTATCGGTTTAACATTGTTGGAGACTAATGATAATTTATTACGCATTATCTTAGTCATAATATTTCTTCTTGGGCTAGTTGAGCTCACCCTTTCTTTCATTTATTCTCTTGAGGAAATGAGAATATAGGCTTGGGACGAGTCGAGGAGCGGAGTGATGGTCGAGAGGATAGCATTAGTAGTCCTCACTATTACATGAAATAGTGTGATAATAATTGTAATGAGGACTCCTTTTGAGTTTGTATAATCTCTAGTAGATAATATTTGTATTCAAACTCACGGTTTATGTTTGTCGTATTGTACCTTGACAGTTGTATTAGTAAGTTGTATTTGAATTACATACCATGTATCGGCGACCCAAGATGGGTGATGTATACCTAATTTTGGGGGCGTCACGGTTAATATCAAAGCTTAGGGATATGATCCACAGCTAAGATGTGAGACTAGAACTAGGAGGGAGGCAGGGAATTCCTTATTAGTATGACCTACTTAAATTTATTTTGTATTTAAATTGGTTGGTCGAGGAGTTTAGAGATATTATGTTACATGTCGATTAACCTTTGTTTTGTGGCGATGTCTGAAAATGACATCCAAAAAATGTTGAGAATAGCAATGGAGCACAAGAGGCCGTTGAGTCTCCACATATCAATAATCGAGAGAGAATGTGCATCGGAGGCGACAATCCTCATGCAAACAACAACAACTTGACAAATGATGAATGATGGATTGTTTAGAGGCTTTATGCTGATTCATGCAACAACAGAATGAGAGCTCTGTCCAAAATGTAGGTGGAAACACTTGGAAACTCTCGGTGCGGTCACCATTAAATGAGTTCAAGGCTGGGACCACCGGAGTTTAAGGGAGAGCCAAAACCACTTATGGCGGAAAGCATGGATAAAGCGGATCACCAAGATATTTGATGTCTTGGGATGCTCAGGAGCAAAAGGTTCCCTTTCTTGCCCTTTATGTTGCGTGCGGCGATTCTTGGTGGGAATCGGTAAAAGCGTACTCAACTGCTGCCGTCTTAAAGATGTCTTGGGAGAAGTTCGAAGAGCATTCAACAACAAATACTTTCCGAAAGTATTAAATCACATGAAGGAGGTGGAGTTTATCAAATTGGAACAAAACAATATGGCCAGTGTATGATGATCTGAGGCAAAATTTGCGGAGTTATCCGGTTTACGTCCCACTTGGTGGATAATGAAGAGAGAATGGCGCGAATGTTTTTAAGAGGTTTGAAGCGGAAATACGTCGACATCTTATTTCTCATAAAGCGTGTTTGTATTCGGATGTTGTAAATAGGGCTCGATTGGTGGAAGCGCGATAGCGAGTCAATATGACGAAAAGAAGCGGTAATGCGTGAAATGATAATACCGGTGAGAGCGATCATCCGAGCGGTGACAACAAGCGTGGAGGAATCAACATGCGAAAATGGTAACCACTTGGTGGTAATCGAGGCCAAAACAATAAGAATGGACATTTAAAGAAGAGGAGATTCAACAATGATGGAAAGGCGTCGGCACCGACCCGTTTGTTAAGGAAGGAGAAAGACCACCTATCGTATATGCTTCAAATGCGGAGGGAGGGACACATCGGTCAAATTGCGCGATCTTATCAAAGCGTGTTATAATTGTGGAAGAAAGGTCACTTAGCTCGATTTTGTGTCGTTCACCAGAAGACAAATTCAGCTAGGATGGAGGCACAAAGGCATCCCGAGAAAAGTCAAAGCCCGGTAGTGCTGAGGAGAGCGTTTGTTGTGACCTCCCGAGAAGCAAGGAACCCGAATGAGGTCATCACGGGTAAGCTTATCATAAACTCTAGCGAAGTCTACACTTTATTTGATCTGGGTTCTACCCATTCTTTTATTTCTCTCTACTTGCGCTCAGCGATTAAATTTGACTCAGGAGAAATTAGACTTTGACTTATCTGTGGAAACTCCGTTGGGAGAAACCTTCATTACATCCACGGTTTATAAGTCTTGTTTGGTTCAAGTTGGTACCCACACATTACTGTCGATCTTATTGCATTAAAAATACTTGCATTTGATGTAATTCTAAGGGATTGATTGGTTAACTACTCATCATCATGAAATTGATTGTTTTAAATAAGGTTGTTAGCTTTCATATTCTTAATCGACCTATTATGCGAATTCAAGCAACCAAACCATTAAAATCAATCAACGTCATCTCAAGCCATAAAGCTATTCGTTTATTGAAAAGCGGATGTCAAGCTTTCTTAGCTCATATCACGAATCTAAACAAAAATAAATCGAGTTTTGAATAATATTTCTATTGTTAATGAATTTCTGATGTATTCCACGAAGAACTTCACAGCCTACCCCGAGCGTGAAATTGAATTTTGTATCGACCTTGAACCCGTACAAAACCCATTTCCAAAGCCCCATGTCGAATGGCTCTATTGAACTTGAGGAGTTAAAGACTTCACTTTAGGAATTGTTAGACATTGGCTTTATTAGTCCTAGTACTTCTCCTTGGGGTGCTCTGTTACTATTAAGTGAAGAAGAAAGATGGGAGTATCGACTTTGTATTGATTATCGGGAGTTGAATCATGTCACCATCAAAAATAGGTACCCATTGCCACGTATTGATGACTGTTTTGACCCGATTGCAAGGCAAATTCTTTTCAAAGATTGATCTTCATTAGGATATCACCCGATTGAAGATTAGAACCAATGATATTCGAAGGCGGCTTTGAGAACTAGATGCGGGCATTATGAATTCCTAGTCGTATCCTTTGGATTGACTAATGCTCCTACTTGCCTTCATGGATATGATGAGCCAAGTATTCAAGGAATATTTGGATCATTTTGTGGTCGTCTTTATTGATGACATCCTCATATATTCAAAAAGCCGTGAAGATCATGAGGAACACTTGAAATTTGATACTCAAAAAGCTTCGTGAATACAAGCTTTATGCGAGTTGAAGAAATCGAGTTACGGCTTGAGGAAGTAGCATTCCTTGGGCACGTGGTATCAAGTCATGGAATATCTGTTGACCCGGCAAAGATTGAAGCTATTCAAAGTGGGGAGCAACCTAAATCGATGGCCAAAATCGTAGCTTTCTCGGCTTATTTGGTTATTATCGGAGATTAAATGAAGGGTTTTCTCGAATCCTACTCCACTAACTTCGGTGACTCGGAAAGATACAAAGTTCGGTTGGAGCGAGGAATGTGAGAAGAGTTTTCAAGAACTCGAGAGAGACTCATTTATTTTGTTACGACAATACCATCTGGTTGGGAGGATTTGTCATCTCTGATGATGCTTGAGCAAAGGGTTAGGATGTGTTCTCATGCAACATGGGAAAGTCATAGCCTATGCCTCACGACAACTCAAAAGATATGAGAGAATTATCCTACTCATGACTCTAGAGTTAGCGGTTTGTTGTCTTCGCACTAAAAATTTGGAGGCATTACTTGTATGGGGAGAAAGTGGAGATCTTCTGGATCATAAAAGCCTCCTCAAATTTCTTCACTCAAAAGGAACTCGACATGCGACAACAACGTTGGCTTGAAGCTGTTGAAAGATTATGATCATACCATCGATACCATCTGGAAAAGCGAGCGTGGTAGGCGACGCGTTAAAGTAGAAGATCATATCTTGAATGCGAGTGCAATATTGTCAACGCAAGAGCCCATTTTGTATGACTTGCAAAGGATGGAGATAGAGATAAAGACTCGAGGGACCCGTGTGATGATGGCAATATATCTGAGTAGAACCGACTTTAATTGATAAAATTAAAAGGCTGCTCAAATTCTGAGATCCGGGCGATGCGTATGAGGAAGAAAGTGCAAGAAGGTGCGATCTTAGGAAGCAAGAATCGATGAAGAAGGAATACTTGAGTCAACTCCGGACTTTGTGTTCTAACGACCACGATTTAAAGTATAAAATCATGATGGAGCGCATGACACACCGTTTGCAATCCATCACAGGAGTACAAAATGTATCATGATCTTGACATACATTTTGGTGGAAGCAATATGAAGAGAGAGATAGCGTTGTTTATCTCGAGGTGTCTAACGTGTCAGCGAGTCGTAAGCGAACATCAAGTACCAAAAGGTCCATTGCAACCACTTGAAATTCCAAATGGAAGTGGGAGCACATTACCATGGATTTAATTCTTGGTCTTCCCAAAGTTTCTCGGGCGTAGATGCGATTTGGGTCATTGTTGATAGATTGACCAAATCTGCTCATTTCTTCTTGTCTGAGAACTTATACATGAGCGTCTTGCTCGTATGTACATAAGCGAGATTGTAAGATTGCATGGTATGCGGTATCCATAGTTTACGATCGAGACCCAAGATTCACTTCACGATTTTGGGTTAGTTTGCAAAAAGCTATGGGCGCAGATTCTGATTTAGCTTTCGGCATATCATCCTCGAACGGATGGATGGTCGGAGGACTATTCAAACTCTTGAAGATCTATTAAGACTACTGTGTCCTTGATTTCAAGGGAAGTTGGGACAAGTTCTTACCATTGGTGGAGTTTTCTTACTGACAACATTATCAAGCAAAATATTGGCATGGCTCCATTCGAGCGTTGTATGGAAGAAAGTGTCGTTCTCTCGATATCTTTGGGATGAGGTGGGTGAAACAGCGTTGTTGGGACCGGGAGTTGAGTGCGTGTATGACTACGAAAAAGATTGAAACGATCCGTGAGCGTATAAAAACCTCACAAGATCGACAAAAGAGTTATCTTTGATCTTCATCGAAAGGGCGTGGAATTCGATATAGGAGATCATGTGTTGTTACGTGTTGCTCCATGGAAAGGGTTCTGAGATTTGGAAAGAGAGGAAAGCTCGATCCTCGATTTATTGGCCCATTTTAATCCTTGATCGAGTAGGAGCGTGGCTATAGACTCGCTTTACCACCAAGTATGTCTAAGTGTTCATAACGTTTTTCACATATCCATATTACGTAAATATGTGGAAGACCGAACCACATTATTGAGTTGGAACAGACGAAATAGCGGAAGATTTGGCGTATGAAGAGGTTCTGTTCAAATCTTGGATAAGAAGGAACATATTCTACGCTCGAGGTTATACCTCAAGTCGAAGTTTTGTGGAGAAACCACGATGTTGAGGAAATGACTTGGGAGTTAGAATCTGAAATGAAATCAAGGTATCCTTACCTCTTGACATACAGTCGTACCCTAATTTGAGGCAAAATTTCATAAGAAGGGAGATTGTAAAACCCAACTTTTTGAATAAAGATGAATTTTCTATAAATATTATTTTTGAATATTATGGAGTGAAATTGATATAATAGTTAGTTGTGGGTAATATTTATAAATTTTGCAAAATCTGCATGAGTTGTTATATAATATTCGATTGGTGGGGAATATTCGTTTTAACGAGGGAATATTAGTACAACGACACAATCATTGGTGGACCCTAGCGGAATTATTGTCGGATTGAAAAATGACAAAAATACTTTATGAAAATAACGGCGGAAGTTTTCTACGAATTAAGCTTGTTGAAACACCCGGTGTTAAAAATGCGATGTCTGGCGTGGTTGCGTAGTAGCACGCGGTATTAATTATTGATGCTTAAGTGATAAGTCACTCGATTTTGTTGGTATTATTAATGTAATAATCTGAAAAAATCTTTTATATAAAAGCAGAATACTTTTTATAAAGTTATTACATAAATAGAATATATTATATTCTATTATGCATAGTGTTATATAATTAATTATGCGTATAGTATTTTGCATAGTAAAATCTTTTTATATAAAATGAGAATACTTTTATAAAGCTATACATTTTATTAGACAATAATTAGAATATATTATATTTTATTATGCATAGTGTTTTTTGCATAGTGCTGCATAGTGTTTGCATAGTAAAATCTTTTATAAAGTTATTAGTTTTATTAGATTATAAATAGAATATATTATATTTTATTTTGCTTTAAATATGGATAGTCAGATTAAAATAAATCAATCTCTAAATAGTTCATGAGTTAGTTACTATGCATTCCATTTTTCTATAAATAGAAGCTCATTCATTCATTATTTTCTTACGAATTCACTTTGAAACTCTAGAGATAAACTATAGAGAGAGAAGAAAAAGTATACTACTTTCTTCTTCTACTTATATATCCGATACTCTTCTTCTTAAGGTAGGGAATATTATTTGTTGTACTTTCGTAAGGTGTTATTCTTTCTTATTCATGAAGAAGGCTGTTGTTATTCCATTTCTTATTATTACATTGGAATAACTTTTGTATCTGTGATCTACCCTATACTTGGTGACATTCTTCTATTATTAAATTATTACATTGGAACATCACATGCATGCATGTTTTCTGGGACTGGTTAAAATCTTTATTATTATTCGTTGGAACATCACATGTCTTTATGTTATTTTGGAATAATGACATGGTTTTACTGTGGGACTGATCTTCTTATTATTATTACATTGGAACATCACATGCATGTGTTTTACAGGACTGGTTCCATTCTTTATTATTACATTGGAACATCACATCGGTGCAAATTTTTTGCGACACTGGTTATTTATTATTATTACTACATTGGAATAACTTTTGTCTGTCTGAAATCTGCATGCGTGGTGATTTCTTTTGTTATTCCATTCTTTATTATACTCGGTTGGTTAAAGTTTTGACTTCTATACTCCATGAAATTAGTAGAATATCCTTGATATTTAAGCTTCATCGATATCTTTTCATGGAAATATTCTTACGATCATTCTTGAATTTTACTCTACAAAAGCGATGTCATGTTGACAATTTGGGCGTTAATAATTCTGGATAAAATAATTCTTGAACTTGTTTTATTGAATTCTTATATCATTGTCATCATCCTCATGTTTATATTTTGTTGAAAGT
Organism: Panax quinquefolius; assembly: GCA_020205615.1. NCBI lineage: Eukaryota > Viridiplantae > Streptophyta > Magnoliopsida > Apiales > Araliaceae > Panax > Panax quinquefolius. The sequence continues at coordinate 130,930,442 of CM035172.1, read as the reverse complement.
CATACATGGCACATAGTGCATAGATGGACTTGGTATGATTATGACCGAGGATTATTGGTTGTAATCATGGTAGTAATGTTACAAATGATGTGGTAAAAGTTCTCGTTGGCCGTGGTGCATTGATGGATAGATTGTTGGCATGATCATGACCATTAATGAATACACAAATATTCTTGGCAGTGATGCATGGATAATTGTGGTCGTGATACTAAAGAATATCCTTGGTAGTAGTGCGGGGTGATTCGATGATGTGGAATATTTATTAAAATTGAGTCTCGGCGATAAAAGTGATGAAAAACCTTTTAAATCATAAAAGATAGTAGATTTTATTTTCTACTTGACTCTTTTAATGGATTGCTTGTTCATTTGCGATTAAACTTGATGTACATTATATTTTATCGGTTTAACATTGTTGGAGACTAATGATAATTTATTACGCATTATCTTAGTCATAATATTTCTTCTTTGGGCTAGTTGAGCTCACCCTTTCTTTCTTTATTCTCTTGAGAAATGAGAATATAGGCATGGAGACGAGTCGGGGAGCGGAGTGATGGTCGGAAGGATAGCATTAGTAGTCCTCACTATTACATGAAATAGTGTGATAATAATTATAATGAGGACTCCTTTTGAGTTTGTATAATCTCTAGTAGATAATATTTGTATTCAAACTCACGGTTTATGTTTTAATAAGTATTGTACCAGGATCACAGTTGTATTAGTAAGTTGTATTTGAATTACATACCATATATCTGGCGACCCAAGATGGGTGATGTATACCTAATTTTGTCAAATGGACAATCCCCAATCAAATAATGCTCTCCCAAGCCTCGCCTACCAAGGATGACTTAAAAGAAACCTCGAAGCGATGATCAAGTCTATCGAAGCAAGTCCGAATCCCACTGATCTCCTCAACATCCTTTGAATCAAATGATAAAAGCTACTAACAAATTCCCTAGTACAATGAATAATCGAGCTCACTACGAGGCTAAGGGAAATTATCAAAGAGATTACAAGAGATATATCAATGCAGAGATGAGATCCATTTCCGTGTTGTTTGCCAAACAAAGAGAGGCATGCTTGAAATCTTTGAAAACCAAGATCGTCAACATCAAATTATCTTTGGACAATATTCTCAACTTGAAAGCTTACCTCATGACTTTCGTAAATCTTATGCCAATCGGGAGCGAGATAATGATATGATTCTGATATCCTCCAAAATAAAGAAGCTAGAGCTGAAAAATAGATCAAGGAGAATAGAGAGGACATTGCTCAAACCCAAAGCCAACTGAATAAGCTTGTTCAACGGAGTTAATCGGTTGTCTGCCGATATTCGAACCCTTGATCGCGACATAAAGGGGAGAATAATAAAAGGAAAGGAGATTAAGGAGGTCAAGGCAGAGGAAGAGGTCATGAAACTCAAGAAAGGTGGAGAAGTCAATTTCATGCTCAGACATCACGAATCCCTCCCCGCAAGACATCATCGAGACTCAACGATCCGGGTCAAGAGGGAAATTGTAATGTACTATTCCTCTCGAGTCATAAGGAGCCAACTCCTAGCTCATAAGACGTGTCTACAATCGCATAAGAATGCCAATTGGAGATCCTGCATTCATGCGTTGCAGACATGAAGAGAATCCAGTTCTAAGTCTAAGCGAGCTTTGGAAGAGTTAGCAAGGAATGAGGAAGCTCAAAGGAAAAGAAGGGCTGAAGAGTATGCCAATCCTCCTCCACGAAGAGACCAAGAAAAACAGAGATAAGTTGAGAGTTTAATGTTTTATTGATGTAATGCTATATTGTAATATCTTCTGATCATCAATAAATTCATGCTTATTCTCTAGAAATTTCATCTGCTCACTGAAATACTAAGTCATGTTTAAATTTCCTGCAAATGCATCTAGTCACTAATAATCATGACAACAAATCTCCTTGGTTATGTCAACATCAAATAGGGGGAGATTGTTGGGAGAATGCATATTATGATTTGATGTTTTAAAGTATATGTTCATGATTATTTGTAAGGTCCTTAAATGAATATAAGTACAAGGACTTAGTGATGTATCAAAATTGTTAGGGTGATCTAAGCTTTCAACGTGTATCATTCATTAAAGAATGTATAGATAGAAAGATCAAAAGCTGTTAGGTTGATCTTAAGATGTAATAGATTAATCTTGAAGAAATCATAGTGCATCGGTTTGATCAACATTGCAAGTCAAGGCGTGAAACGTAGAGGCAAGATCGTAGTGTGCACGCCTTGAAGGAGACTTTTCGAACTTCGTAGAGTGGTCCCAACGATTGCCGAGCTAACTCCACGATCGTAGTGTCTTTGAAGGAAACATGAAGTTTACAAGTCAACGATCGTAGTGTGCTCTCGGGAACGTAGAGTCAAAACACACGCAAGAGAAGATCGTAGTGTACGAAGGTTTTAAAGGGAAATTGTAGTGCTCTCAACTAGTAGCATCGTAGTGTGCAAAGATGTAAAAGACACTACGATCTATATCATAGAACACCACGATCCAAATCGTAGAACATCATCATCTCCACGTCGAAAAACGCCGGTAGAATGATCCGTGTTTTCAATAAGTGAGGAATGGATCCCGATCTTTGCAAACTCTCATCGGCCCCAGATTATATGAAATATCCTTAGTATGCAACAAAGAAGCGTATTGAAGAAGCTAAGGATAGTATTATGGGTAAGAGGGACAAAACACCTTTTCAGGTTGTAGGTGAAAGCGACTGCGATGTCGATGGGCGTAATGCGAATTCGAAAGATGTGCGAAATGTCTCCATCACAAGATCTGAAAGTTCAGATGCATTTAATGCCACAACGGATGGATCCAACAGATAGTTTTCAACATCACATATATACAGATCAGACAGATGAGAGAAATAAGCAAACATTAATCAAACAACGTGAACATCTCTCTCAAGTTCAACTCTACGATCTGAGATAATGCAAAGCTTGCTCAACTACTCAGTTCTTAATGAACCAGTGCTTACACAGCAACTGAGTAACAACCATCAAGAACTCAACAAATATCAATCAACTGAATAAGTATACCAAGTCTGCTGGACTTGAAGTGTAAGACCCCAGTTTTATAAATAAAGATGAATTTTTTCTATAAATATTATTTTTGAATATTATGGAATAAATTTGATATAATGTTATAGTTGTAGGTAATATTTATAAATTTTGCAAAGTATGCAAGTTGTTATAAAATATTCGTTTGGTCGGGAATATTCTTTTGTTAGGGAATATTCGCATAATGGCTCAATCATTGGTGGACCTCATAATGAAATTATTGTCGGATTGAAAACGCGACAAAAATATTTTATAAAAATAACTACGAGGTGTTACCGTTAAAGCTGTTGAACTACCCGGTGGTAAAAGCACGATGTCTGGCGTAGTTGCATAGTAGCACACGATATTGATTATTGATGCTTACGTGAAGTCACTTTCATTTATGCTCAATTATTACTACAGAATTGGTGCGCATCATATCTCTTATATTATTGATTCAATTATTGTCACGATATCATCACGTATAATATGTTATAGTATTAAATCAATAATTGAGACTTACAAGTTATAAATGATTAATAATTGTTGAAAGATTAAATATGTGTTGATGAAAAAAATGATTTGTGGTAAGTTTGATTATTTTATGGGGGCTCTATGTCATCATCTAAGAGTCTCTTCAATCAATAAGATTTACCTTCAAATCAATAGTAATTACCTTCGTCGATAGTAATTACCCTTGTGAATAGTATTTACCTCATCAATAGTAATTACCTTCCGTCAATAGTAATTACCCTTGTGAATAGTATTTACCTTCACAATAGTAATTACCTTCGTCAATAGAATTACCCTTGTGAATAGTATTTACCTTCGTCAATAGTATTTACCTTCGTTAATAGTAATTACCTTTACCAGACGTCGAACCACTTGTCGCTTTCACATTACAAGCGCCGAACCACTTGTCGCTTCACATTACAAAGGCCAAACCCGATTCGTCAAGCCAAGCCACTTGCCTTTTCACGGCGGTGCTAAGCTAGAAATCTTCTATAAATAGAGGCCTAGGGCTTCATTATTTTTCACTTAATTCATTCAAGCTATAGAGAGAGAGAAAGTATAGAGATAATAGAGAAAGAAGAAGAGTATTTTGTTACTACTGACACTGCGCAAAGATTCAATCTCCTACCAAATGTAAGGGGTGTTATTCTTTCTTATTCATGAAGAGAACTGTTGTTATTCCATTGCTTATTATTCCGCTGGAATAACTTTGTATAAGTGGTTTACCCTATACTTGGTGACATTCTTCTATTATTCTGTTTGGAACATCCTGCCCATGTGTTTTTACAGGACTGGTTCCGCTCTTTATTATTATTCTGGTTACAATCGGGACTGGTTCCCGCTCTTTATTATTCTGTTGGAACATCACATCACATGTGTTTTACACCCACCAGTTCCGCTTTTTATTATTCATTGGAATATCCTATCTCGTGTGTTTTACACCGGATCCAGTTCCATCTTTATTATTCTGTTGGAACATCCCGCTTGGTGTGAATTTCACGACACGGTTCCGTTATTTATTATTCTATTGGAATAACTCATGCATGCGATTCATCGCATGCATGGTGATTTCTTTTGTTATTCCATTCTTTATTATACCCAGTTGGTTAAAACTTTGACTTATACTCCATGAAATTAGTAGAATATCCTTGATATTTGCGTTTCATTCAAGATCTTTTCATGGAAATATTCTTCCGATCATTATTGAATTTTACTCTGCTGAAACGAGATCATGTTGACAATTTGGGCGTTAATAATTCCGGATAAAATAATTCTTGAACTTGTTTTATTGAATTCTTATATCATTGTCATCATCCTCATGTTTATATTTTTTTTGAAAGTCATCCGTGGCACTGTAGTGCATAGATGGACTTGGTATGATTATGACTGTGAGACTATTCTTGTGTAATCATGGCCCAAGTAATGTTACAAATGATGTGATAAAAATCCTCGATTAGTAGTAGTGCATTGATGGACAGATTGTTGGCATGATCATGACCATTAATGAATACACAAATATTCTCGGCCCGTAGTGCATGAATAATTGTGGTCGTGATACTTAAAGAATATCCTTGGTAGTAGTAGTGCGGGGGTGATTCGATGATGTGAAATATTTATTAAAGGCGAGTCTCAAATATAAACAATGATGAAAAACCTTTTAAACCTAAAAGATAGTAGACTTTATTTTCTACTTGACTCTTTTAATGGATTGCATATTCCATTGCATTAAACCGTCAGTTTATCAGATATTTATCGGTTTAACATTATTGAAGACTATTGATAATTTATTCTGCATTATCTTAGTCATAATATTTCTTCTTTAAGGCTAGTTGAGCTCACCCTTTCTTTTCCACCGTTCTCTTGAGAAATGATAATATAGGCGGGACTAGTCGGGGAAGCGAGTGATGGTCCTGAAGATAGCATTAGTAGTCCTCACTATTACAGTAAAATAGTGTGATAATAAGCAGTAATGAGGACTTTTGTTTGAGTTTGTATAATATCTAGTAGAGCGATATTTGTATTTAAACTCACGATTTATGTCAGATTGTACCACGACGCTTATGTTAATAAGTTGTTTTTTAAATTACATACCATACCATGAAATTAATGGGCCCAAGATGGGTGATGTATACCTAATTTTGGGCGTCACATGAAGAGTTCAGTAGTGAATCGTAAGAAAGCCAAGTCTCATTGGACTTGAAGAGTTCAAGAGTGAACTAGGAAGTTCCTGGGCTATGCTGATGCAGAAGGAATCATGTGATTCGTAAGATTGTAAAAGACATCCTTAGTGGATAACCTACTCGTTGAGTAGAAGAGTGGACTAGGAGCTTTGAGTGCTCTGAACCACTTAAAAACAACTGTGTCATTTACATTCATACTATAACTGCTATATCTGCTATAACTGCCTTACTCGCTCATAACTCCATTTCTTGGTAAAGAAGATTAAAACAAATACTAATTTCGCAAAGTTTTAATCATTATCAAAGAACAAGTTAAAACGAAAAGATTTTCAAATATCTATTCAACCCCCTCCCCCCCTTCTAGATAACTTGTGCCTACTAGGAACTAACACAACCCATTCTGAGTCGCCAAATACATGGTACAGAAATCAACTACAACTTTATTACAACAATTGTCGTGCAAAATACAATAACTCATGTGTTGTGAGTTTTGATACAAATATATATATAAACTGTGACTCTTGACACAAACTTGGGTAGCATGTCATCATGACATCTTACATAAAGGTATAGTCAAAAACTATTTTAGAAATTAAAATCTTTGGGAAGTGCTCAAGGAAACCTTCGTACATGGGAGGCCATGCGTCTAGGTTATGATAGATATCATATGGCCACAAAATTATCCTTGGTTGACCCAATAGACCCCAAAGAAAAATGAGAAGATTACTATCATATTCTTTCCAATGGTGAGTCTTCTCTTGACATATCATTATCTCCGCAGTCTCTAATTGAGAGTTATACTTCAACCAAACACCAAGATTATATAGGTAGTGCTCGTAGATATACTCAGCAAGTGGATGAGCACAACCCTGTCTTATGATGACACGAGGTTGTATGTCATTAGACATCTTGTATGATAGTGGCAAAACACCCTTTCAACGTTGGGTTCGCTTTCACCTATTTGATTCACCAAATATAACTACTAAATGATGTATACAACACCTTTCTATCTTTGCTTAGGGAGAACCTCCACGACTAGAGACCACCGCTTTTATTCCCTCATTACCAGCTCGACCCGAATTACACTCTTATTACACGAAAGGAATTGTGAAAGCAAAAGGGTAAGGACAACTAGCTCAGTAAAGAATATCATGACTAAAGATAATTAAATTATCAATAGCCTTCATCAAGAATAAATCGATTTAGAACATATGGTAGATGATAAAACTTTTCAACCATAGTTGCAGCGGAATGAACAATCCATTAGAAGAGTCAAATAGACCATAAAGTCTATTATCTTCTCCATGTTAAAAGTCCACCAACAATGTTTTATCCCTGTAATATAAATTAACAGTTCCTTTCCACAATCATATGAATAACTCATAATCATAATTGTGATTCTAAATTCCTCTTCTCATCCAGGACGAAGATAATTTTCATCACCTGTCTTTACCTGAAACATCAAAGATCATGGTTATACCAAATCACAGCCTTGTTCATAATCATACTAATAAATTCATCTTTGCACTACGGGCTAAAGATATTCATTAACAGTTCATCTTTGCACTACAGGCCAAAGATATTCAACAACAGGTCATCTTTGCACTACGGGCCAAAGATATTCAACAACAGATTCATCTTTTGCACTCTGACAAAGATATTCAAAGATATTCATCAACGAAAGATCATATTTGCACTACAGCCAAATATATTAATATCTCAAAGAAATATATAATCATTTCAAAATCTATATAAACCATAATTATAACCATGTTGATCAATTCACCTTTGCACTTAAACTAAAAATATTCAATTGTAAATTCAATGGTCATGATCATACCAGTCAACGATTCAACTTTGCACTACTGGCCAAAGAGAACTCATAGTCATGATCATACCAATAATCTACCCATCTTTACAATCAAGTCAAAGAGAAATTTCTTCACCATGATTATAAAAATGTTATATATGATAATAAAAATAATATGATCAACAACTGTATTTAATTTCAAGAGTAAGATTCATAAATCAACGATAATTTGGTCAGAAAAAGAAACCAATTTTGTCTTGAATAGTAACTCGTGAATAGTAACTCGTGAATAGTAACTCGTGAATAGTAACCCCGACATAAAAAGGTAGAAATTCCACACTAAAATCCATACCAATATTTCGGTATAATGATATTAAAAGAATAAAATTTCTTAAACTTATAAACAATTTATTTTAATTATTTACACTTTACTAAATAATGCATTTAATCATCCTAGAATGCCAAACTCATAAGATTTCATCACCAATAACCAAAACCTTCATCAAAAATCTGCATATACCTCATATAGAATTCTTAAGCCATAAAATCATATTTTCCAATTTTTTTACTTCACATAACATATTTAATTCATTTACTCATAACTAGTCTATTTTCATGAAAAATACCAAATCAGTACAAACAAATTTTTTTTTCTGGGATTTAGCAAAATATAGTCCCATATTGAACATATATTTTTCTCAGAATTTTTAAAATTCATTTACTATTTTTCACATGGCCAAAACCGCCAAATATTTAGACATTTATCATAAATTATACTTTTATCCAAAAATTCCGAAATTCACAGAGTACACTGATATGATATAGATGTACTCCCAATAAACATTTCATCAATTTTGGAGTTAACCACAAGGAGTTATAAGCGGTTACTTTTAAAATAGTCTTTTCCCGTAAAATTCATAACTCTTAATCTATACATCCAAAAATCGCCATTTTTGGACACAATCAATAAAACTCATCAAATTATCACTTCAAATTTTTCCAGAATTTTTGAAGGTCTGAAAAGTTACAAAACATGATAAACATAACAACCCTTAAAATCCCTTATTATCCCTTACTATCCCTTACCTCAAAGAGCAGCACTTCTGACTGGATATCAGATATGATGCTGAAGAAAACTTGCACTGATGAATAGAAACTCACCAAGTATTTAAATACTCACAAAATACACTCGATAATCTAGAGAGAAAAAGAGAGAAAACTTATGAATTCTGGTGTGATTTTCAATTCTAACTTAGCCCTCTATTTATAGGAAAATGTTAGCACGCCGAAGCAGACTTGACCTGCTACCTGATGGCTTCACCTGCTACTATTCCACCCACCAAAAATTAGCCATCTTCCCCAACAACCAAAAGTGGGGCCCACCTATATCTAGAATTTTCCACCAAAATCATTTATAAACCTAATTTCCGAATCAGTCACCTCTTAAAATTCATAACAAATCATTCGTTCATTTTTAACGGTTCAAAATTTGTGAAAATATACTCAACTTATATATGTATAACATATCCAAAAATCACAACTATCCAACGGTCAGATTAAAAATTATAACTCACACAATAAAGTCAGTAAGAACAATTTGATTTGATCTTTTAATACCTCCAATCCGACAAAAATACTTATAAAACACCTCAACAAAGAATTCCTTCATTTATAACCACATAAATAAATTCATCATTTATATCCGCATCAAATAAATATTTCATTATCATATAAATCAATAATTAATTATTCATAAATAATATTACGAAATCACAATTTTGACAACCAGCGGTTCAGGAAAGAGGGCTTTCCGATAAGGATCTCTCTTCTCAAGGCGCACAATTAGGTGACAAAACCTCTCCTTGATGAACTTTCTAGACATTGCCAATAATTCTTATCTAATAATATTATTCAAATAATATTAATTATTGATCTGATAATGGAGATATTGTGCAGTGACAATTATTGAAACAACAATAATATAAAATATCAACGCATCAATTATTGAATCAATAAAAATAAAATATTGAATAGTAATTATCGTAACAATTATTGAGTAGTGCCTTCTTACGTAAGAATCAATAATTCAAAATATTGTGCAATCTCGTTGTGCTTTCTTTTATGCAACCACGCGACATTCTTGTATTTTAACTACCGAGTATTCCAACAAATTAATTAGCAGAGAACAACTACGCCGTATTTATAAAAACTCAAACTTGTCGCTTTTCTTCATCCGATAGTTATTCATTATGGGGCCCATAAATGGTCATACTTTGCAGTATTAAATATTCCCCGACAACAAGAATATTTCACTACTAAACGAATATTCCCAAATAAACAATGAATATTTTATAACCACTTGCATATTTTGAAAAAAAAAATTCATATATCACCCTTTAACTTTAACTTTTATCAATTTAACCATTTACCGAATAGTAATTATAAGAAAAATTGAATACTTTTATTTCATAAAATTCGGTCTTACAAATTATTATAGAGAAATTATAGAGAAAGAAGAGAAGTCCGCTACCTCACTATTCCAAAGATCCGGCCATCTAAGGTAAGGGGTATTATTTCTTTCAGATTTATGAAGAGAGTTATTTTCTTTCAATACTCGTAAGGGTTGTTGTTCCATTCTTTATTAATCTGTTGAAATAACTTTTATGCATGCGCCTATCGCATGCCCGGTGAATTCTTCTCATTATTCAATTCTTTATTATTCATTGGAATAACTTTTATGCATGCGGTCTATCGCATGCCCGTGAATTCTTCATTTATTCCATTCTTTATTATTACATTGGAATAACTCGTCTGTGCGGTCTATCGCATCGCTTTGGTGAATTTTTTTGTTATTCCATTCTTTATTATTACTGTTGAATAACTACCACTACGCTGCTACTCGCATGCGTGGTGAATTCTTCCATTATTCCATTCTTTATTATTCTGTTAGAATAACCTTTGTCTATGTGGACTACCGCATGCATGGTGAATGATCCTTCAGTATTCATTCCTTATTAAATTGTGGAAATGATCTCATCTACGTGATTACTGCATGGCGAGCAAAAAATCCATTTGCAGTTTCATATATTCTATTATACTCAGTTGGTTAAAGTTTTGGCTTCTATACTCCATGAAATTAGTAGAATATCCTGGATATATGCGCTTCATCCAGTATCTTTTCATGGAAATATTCTTCTGAGCATTCTTGAATTTTACTCCACAAAGCAGTATCATGTTGACAATTTGGAAGTTATTGATTTCTAGATAAATTAAATTATAAATCTTTAAAATTTAACTTGAACTTGTTTTATTGAATTATTATGTCATTGTCATCATCCTCATGTTTATATTGTGATGAAAGTCATCTTTGGCTTATGTGCATAGATGGATTTGGTATGATTATGACCAGGGATTATTCGGTATAATCATGACCTTAATGTGACGAATGATGTGGTGAAAGTCCTCATTGGCCTGTAGTTCATTGATGAACAATTGTTGTTATGATTATGACCAGAGATTATTCGGTATAATAATGACCGTTGATGATTACATGAATATACTTGGCCGTGATGCAGGGATTGTGACGCCCCCAAAATAGGTATACATCACCCATTCTGAGTCGCCAACTACATGGTACAAAAATAAATACAACTTCAGTAATACAATTGTCGTGCAGAATACGACAACGCCTATATTGTGAGTTTGAATACAAATACTGTCTACTAGAGAGTATTCAAACTCAAAAGGAGTCCTCATTACAATTATTGATACACTATTTTACAAAAATAGTGAGGACTGCTAAACAACTATCTTGAATCATCACTCCATACTCCGGCTAGTTCCTGCTAAATTTTCTCCTCTTGAGAAGAAAAATGGAACAAAAAAGGAAAAGGATGAGCTCAACTAGCCCAGCAAAGAATATCATGACTAAAGATAATATACAACAAATTATCATTAGTCTTCAACAGAGAATAATCTGATAAAATATAATAGATAACAAGTTTTAGATCAACAACTGCAACGGAAACAACAATCCATTAGAAGAGTCAAGTAGAGAAAGAATTCCACTATCTTCTAAGATTTAAAAGTCCATCATCAATATTTTATCCCTGTAACATCAATCAATATACATCTTGAATCAAATATTCATCTTTGCATTACAGGGCAAAGATATTCATTTAATATGACCAAATAATCATGTTCATCTCAACACTGCTCATCTTTGCACTACGGGCCAAAGATATTCATTAGGTAATCATTCATCTTTTGCACTACTGAGCCGAAAGATATTCATAATATCATCATATATAGACCGAGGATGATAAAAAATATCATAAAGAAAATGAATCCAAAGGAGATAAAAGAACAAATATTAAGGATTTGTGTTACGGTTTATCCAAGTTTAATAATACTCCATAAAAACCAATTTTGAAGCGAATTCAAAATAAAGATCAAAACATGGATACAATCAAAGATAGTAACCATAATAGACATCTTGGATAAAAGAAGAAAATTTTATTTTTATGATGAATAGTGTCGATATCGTGAATAGTGGTCGATATCGTGAATAAGAACTCCCGCACAAAAATTTCCAAATTTGATAAAAGTTCAAACCAATATTTCAAGTAATGATATTGAAGAAAATAATATCATTTAAGAAGAAAATAACATCCCTTATCTCAAACGAACAGTACTTCTGATCGGAATATCGGATATGAGGCTGAATGAAGCTTGTGTTGAATAACAACTCTTAAAGTATCAAAATACTCACAAAATACGCTCAATAATATAGAGAGATAAAGAGAGAAAGCGAATGTTTCTGGTGTGATTTTTCAATTCTAACTTAGCCCTCTATTTATAGGAAAATGTTAGCAAGCCGAAGCAGACTTGACCTGCAATCTGATGGCTTTACCTGCTACTATTCCCACCCACCACATTTGAATAAAAATTCCAACACATTTCTCACCAACCAAAAGTGGGGCCCACGAATTCTAGAATTTTCCACCAAAATGATAAATTTCGAAACTTCAACAATTTCTAAACCAGTCATCTCTTAAAATTCATAAAAATCATACGTTCATTTTTAACGGTTCAAAATTTGTGGACATATACTCAACTTATATATGTATAACATATCCAAAAATCACAATGATCCAACTATTCGGATTAAAATTATAACTCACACAATATATCTCAAAAACACTTGTTTGATTTTTAGTACCTCCATTCCGATAAAAATACGATAAAACACCTCAACATTAACTCCTTCATTTTAACCACAAAAATATATCCAACATTTATATCCAAGATAAAATAAATATTTCCTTATCATATGAATCAATAATTGATTATTCACAAATAATATTACGTAATCACATTTATGACAACCAAAGTAGTTCCTCAGAAAGAGGGGCTTTCAGATAAGAATTTCTCCTTCTTCAAGCAATTAGGTGACCAAACCTCTCATTGACAGAACTTTCTAGACATTGCCAATAATGCTATCTAATAATATTATTCAAATAATATGAATTATTGATCTGATAATGGAAAATACAGTGCAGTGACAATTATTAAAACAACAATAATATAAAATATTAACGCAGTAATGATTGAATCAATAAAATAAAATATTGAACAGTAACTACTGTAACAATTATTCAGTAGTGCCTTCTTACGTAAGGATCAATAATTCAATAATACTGTGAAATACCGTGTGTTATTGTGCAACCACGTAGACATCGTATTTTAACCACGGTATTCCAACAAAGTTAATTACTTGTGAACAATTACGCCGTTATTTATAAAACTCAAACTGTTGTTTTTTTCATCCGACAGTTATCCGTTATGGGGCCCATAAATGGTTGCGCCGTCGTACGAATATTCCCCAACAAAAAGAATATTCCACGACCAAACGAATATTCCCCAACACAATGAATATTTTATAACCACTTGCTTATTTTGCAAAATTTTCACATTTCACCCATAACCAAAGTATTATATCAAATTATCACCTTATTATTCACAATAATAAATAGAGGAAATTCGATTTTATTTATAATAAGTTGGGGTCTTACAACCCCCCCTCCTTATGAAATTTCATCCTCGAAATTGACGTACGTACCTGGTGTTTCGAAAAGGTGAGGATACCTCGCTTTCATTTCTGATTCCAACTCCCAAGTCATTTCTTCAATAGCATGGTTTCTCCACAAAACCTTAACTTGTTGTGACGACCCCAAAATAGGTCCATTCCATCCAACCCATTCTGAGTCGCCAAATACATGGTACAGAAATCAACTACAACTTTATTACAACAATTGTTATGCAAAATACAACAACTCATGTGTTGTGAGTTTTGATACAAATATATATATCAACTGTGACTCTTGACACCAACTTGGGTAGCACGTCACCATGACATCTTACATAAAGGTATAGTCAAAAACTGTTTTAGAAATTAAAATCTTTGGGAAGTGCTCAAGGAAACCTTTGTACATGGGAGGCCATGCGACTAGGTTATGATAGATATCATATGGCCACAGAATTATCCTTGGTTGACCCAATAGACCTCAAAGAAAAACGAGAAGATTACTATCATATTCTTTCCAATGGTGAGTCTTCTCTTGACATATCATTATCTCCGATGTCTCTAATTGAGAGTTATACTTCAACCAAACACCAAGATTATATAGGTAGTGCTCGTAGATATACTCAACAAGTGGATGAGCACAACCCTGTCTTATGATGACACGAGGTTGTATGTCATTAGACATCTTGTATGATAGTGGCAAAACACCCTTCCAACGTTGGGTTCGCCTCACCCTATTTGATTCACCAAATATAACTACTAAATGATGTATACAACACCTTTTATATCTGCTAGGAGAACCTCCACGACTAGAGATCACCGCTTTTATTCCCTCATACCCCGCTCGACCCGGTACACTCTTATTTCACGAAAGGAATTGTGAAGCAAAAGGGTAAGACAACTAGCTCGATAAAGAATATCATGACTAAAGATAATTAAATTATCAATAGCCTTCATCGATGTAATAAATCGAGATTTAGAACATATGGTAGATGATAAAACTTTTCAACCATCGTTGCGGTGAACGAACAATCCATTAGAAGAGTCAAATAGACCATAAAGTCTATTATCTTCTCCATGTTAAAAGTCCACCAACAATGTTTTATCCCTGTAATATAAATCAACAGTTCCTTTCCACAATCATATGAATAACTCATAATCATAATTGTGATTCTAAATTCTCTTCTCATCCGGACGAAGATAATTTTCATCACTGTCTTTTTACCGAAACATCAAAGATCATGGTTATACCAAATCACAGCCTCGCTCATAATCATACTAATAAATTCATCTTTTTTTCACGGGCCAAAGATATTCATTAACAGCTTCATCTTTTGCACTACAGGCCAAAGATATTCAACAACAGGTCATCTTTGCACTACGGGCTAAAGATATTCAACAACAGTTCATCTTTGCACTACAGGCCAAAGATATTCATCAACAGTTTATCTTTGCAATACATGCCAAAGATATTCATCAATAGTTCATATTTGCACTACAGGCCAAATATATTAATATCTCAAAGAAATATATAATCATTTCAAAATCTATATAAACCATAATTATAACCATGTTGATCAATTCACCTTTGCATTTAAGCTAAAAATATTCAATTGTAAATTCAATGGTCATGATCATACCAGTCAACAATTCAACTTTGCATTACTGGCCAAAGAGAACCCATAGTCATGATCATACCAATAATCTACCCATCTTTACACTCAAGTCAAAGAGAAATTTCTTCACCATTATTATAAAAATGTTATATATGATAATAAAAACAATATGATCAACAACTGTATTTAATTTCAAGAGTATGATTCATAAATCAACGATAATTTGGTCAGAAAAAGAAACTAATTTTGTCGTGAATAGTAACTCGTGAATAGTAACCCCGACATGAAAAAGGTAGAAATTCCACAATAAAATTCATACCAATATTTCGGTATAATGATATTGAATGAATAATATTTCTTAAACTTATAAACAATTTATTTTAATTATTTACACTTTACTAAATAATGAATTTAATCATCCTAGAATGCCAAACTCATAAGATTTCATCACCAATAACCAAAACCCTCATCAAAAATCTACATATACCTCATATAGGATTCTCAAGCCATAAAATCCTATTTTCCAATTTTCTTACTACACATAACATATTTATTTCATTTACTCATAACTAGTCTATTTTCATGAAAAATACCAAATCAGTACAAATAAATTTTTTTTTTTGGGATTTAGCAGAATATAGTCCCATATAGAACATATATTTTTCTCAGAATTTTTAAAATTCATTTACTATTTTTCACATGGCCAAAACTGCCGAATATTTAGACATTTATCATAAATTATACTTTTATCCAAAAATTATGAAATTTACAGAGTATACTTCTATCATATACATGTACTTCCAATAAAAATTTCACCAATTTTGGAGTTTACCACAAGGAGTTATAAGGGTTTACTTTTAAAATAGTCTTTTCCCGTAAAATTCATAACTCTTAATCTATACATCCAAAAATCGCATTTTTTGGACTCAATCAATAAAACTCATCAAATTATCGTTTCAAATTTTTCCAGAATTTTCTGAAGCTCGAAAAAAAATACTGAATCGAAAAACATAATAACCATTAAAATTCCTTACTATCCTTACCTCAAAAAGCGACAGACTTACATTGGATATCTGAATATGACGTGAAGGAAACTTGCAGCGATGAATAGCAACTCACCAAGTATCTAAATACTCACAAAATACACTCGATAATCTAGAGAAAAAAGAGAAAACTTATGAATTACGGTGTGATTTTCAATTCTAACTTAGCCCTCTATTTATAGGAAAATGTTAGCATCAAAGCGACTTCGACCAACTACCGATGGCTTTACTGCTACTATTCCACCCACCAAAAATCAGCCATCTTCCCCAACAACCAAAAGTGGGGCCCACCTATTTCTAGAATTTTCCACCAAAATCATTTATAAACCTAATTTCCGAATCAGTCACCTCTTAAAATTCATAACAAATCATTCGTTCACTTTTAATGGTTCAAAATTTGTGAACATATACTAAACTTATATATGTATAACATATCCAAAAATCACAACGATCCAACGGTCAGATTAAAAATTATAACTCACACAATAAAGCTGTAAGAACACTGATTTGATCTTTTAATACCTCCAATCCGACAAAATACTTATAAAACACCTCAACAGTAATTCCTTCATTTATAACCACATAAATAAATCCATCATTTATATCCGCATCAAATAAATATTTCCTTATCATATAAATCAATAATTAATTATTCACAAATAATATTACAAAATCACAATTTTGACAACCAGACAGTTCCCAGGAAAGAGGGGGCTTTCTAATAAGGTGACATGATTCAATTTTGATGGTGACATGATTCAACTCCCGATAATCAATACAAATTCGCATACTCCCATCTTTCTTCTTCACGAATAGAACATGAGCATCCCAAGGAGAAATACTAGGACGAATAAAGCCAATGTCTAACAATTCCTGCAGTTGGGTTTTTAACTCTTGAAGTTCAATAGGATCCATTCGATATGGGGCTTTGGAAATGGGTTTTGTACCGGGTTCAAGGTCGATACAAAATTCAATTTCACGCTCAGTGGGTAGGCCAGGAAGTTCTTCGGGGAATACGTCAAGAAATTTATTAACAATAGAAATATCGTTCAAAACGGCGTATTTTTGTTTAAATCATGACATGAGCTAAGAAAGCTTGACATCCGTTTTTCAATAAGCGAATAGCTTTATGGCTTGAGATGACCGTGATTGATTTTAATGGTTTGGTCGCTTGAATTGAATAATAGGTTGATTAGGAATATGAAAGCTAACAACCTTACGAAAACAATCAATTTTTGCATGATGAGTAGTTAACCAATCAATCCTAGAATCACGTCAAATGCAAGTATTTTCAATGAAATAAGATCTACAGTAATGTGAGGTACCGATTTGAACCAAATAAGACTTATAAGCAGTGGATGTAATGAAGGTTTCTCCCAACGGAGTTTCCACAAATAAATCAAAGTCTAATTTCTCCGGAGTCAAATTTAATCGATGAGCGCAAGTAGGAGAAATAAAAGAATGGGTAGAACCAGCATCAAATAAAGTATAGATTTTGTTAGAGTTTATGATAAGCTTACCCGTGATGACCTCATTCGGGTTCCTTTCTTTCTGGGAGGTCACAACAAACCCTCCCCCTTGCACTACAGGTTTTGACTTTTTTGGGACGGCCTTTGGTGCCTCCATCCTAGCTGAATTTGTCTTCGGTGAACGACAAAATCGGGCTAAGTGACCTTCTCTTCCACAATTATAACATGCTTTGACGGCATCGCGCGGTTTGACCGATGTGCCCTCCCTCCGTGATTTGAAACATATGATAGGTGGTCGTTCTCCTTCCTTAACAACAGTCTTTGGTCTTGGCGTCTTTCCATCATTGTTGAATCTCCTCTTTTTGAAATGTCCATTCTTATTATTTTGGCCCCGATTACCACCAAAGTGGTTACCATTTTGGCCCGTTAATTCCTCCACGCTTGTTGTCACCGCTTTGATGATCGCTCTCGCCGGTATTATCATTTCTTTGGGTTTGCTCTCTTTTAGTTGCGTTGACTCGTTATCGCGCTCCACTAATCGAGCCCTATTTACAACATCTGAATATAAACACGGTTTATGAGAAATAAGATGTTGACGTATCTCCCGCTTTCAAACCTCTTAAAAACATCATGTCATTCTCTCTTCATTATCCACCAAGTGGGACGCCTATGGCGGGATAACTCATGAAATTTAGCCTCGTATTGCGACACGGTCATATTGTTTTGTTCCAACTTGATAAACTCCACCTCCTTCATGTGACGAATACTTTGGGGAAAGTATTTGTCGTTGATCAGCTCTTGGAACTTCTCCCAAGACATCTTCAGTACGGCAGGTTGAGTACGTTTTACCGATTCCCACCAGTAATCTGCCTCTTCGCGCAACATAAAGGCGGAAAATGGAACCTTTTGCTCCTCGGAACATCCCAAGACATCAAATATCTTGGTGATCTGCTTTATCCATGCTTCCGCCATAAGTGGTTTTGGCTCTCCCTTAAACTCCGGTGGTCCCAGCTCCTTGAACTGTTTAGCGGTGAGTGCCCGAGAGTTTCCAGTGTTTCCACCTGCATTTTAGACAGGAGCCGCTCTCGTCTGCTATTGCATGAACTGCATAAAGCCCCTGAACATTTGATCCTTCATCATTTGGTCAGTGTTGTTGTTTGCATGAGGATTATCGCCTTCCTGATGCACATTATCCTGATTATTGATATGTGGTGAATCAACGGTCGCCTGTGCTCCATTGCTATTCTCAACATTCTCGGATGTCATTTTCGATCTTTGCCACAAAACAAAGGTTAATTGACATATAACATATTATCCCTAAATTCGACGAGGCAATTAAATACCACATAAACTTAGGTAGGTCATACTAAGCGAAGGAATTCCCCTCTCCCCTCCAATTACTATTCTCACATCTTAGCCAGGATCATATCCTAAGCTTTGATACCAACCGTGGCGCCCCCAAAATTAGGTATATATGACCCATCTTGGGTCGTCGACATACATGGTACAAAAATTCAAATACAACTTACTAATACAACTGTCGTACAAATACGACAAAACATAACTTGTGAGTTTGAATACAATTATTGTCTCACTAGAGATTATACAAACTCAAAAGGAGTCCTCATTACAATTATTAACACACTATTTCACGTAATAGTGAGAACTACTAATGCTATCCCTCGGACCATGCGTGCGGTACTTGGCGACAGACGAAGTTATTCCAATGTATAATAATAACGAAACCAGTCGAGGCAAAATTTACAAGCGGGATGTTCCAACAAAATAATAAAGATTTTAACCGAATTCCTGTAAAACACATGCATGTGGATGTTCCAAATGAATAATAATAAAGACGGAACCGAGTCCAATGTAAAAACACACGATGTGATGTTCCAATAGAATAATAGAAGAATGTCACCAAGTATAGGAATTAAACCACAGATATAAAGTTATTCCAACGAATAATAAGTAATGGAATAACAACAGTTCTCTTCATGAATTAGGAAGAATAACACCCCTTACATTAGTAGTAGATTAAATCTTCGCAGATAGTGTAGTAATGAGAATACTCTTCTTCTTTCTCTCTTATTCTCTCTATACTTTCTATATACTTTCTCTCTATATGCTTGAATGAATTAAAAAAAATAATGAAAGCACTAGGCCTCTATTTATAGAAGATTTCTAGCTTAGCACTTGAAATGTGAAAAGGCAAGTGGCTTGACGAATGGTGATGTGAAAAGAAAAGTGGTTTGGCGTTTACGTAATGTGAAACGACAATTGGTTCGACGCTTTGTAATATGAAACGACAAGTGGTTTGACGTCTCGTAAAGGTAGTTACTATTGGTGAAGGTAATTACTATTGACGAAGGTAATTACTATTGTGAAGGTAATTACTTATTGACGAAGAGACTCTTAGATGATGACATATGGGCCCCCATAAAATAACCAAACTTACCCTGAGTTTGAATACAAATATTATCTACTAGAGATTATACAAACTCGAAAGGTCCTCATTACAATTATTATCACACTATTTCACAGAAATAGTGAGGACTACTAATCTTATCCTCTGGACCATCACTCCGGTCCCAGGCTAAATCCCGGCTATATTCTCATTTCACGAAGAGAAACGGTGAAAGAAAGGGTGAGCTCAACTAGCCCGATGAAATATTATTATGACTAAGATAATGCGAATAAATTATCATTAGTCTCCAACAATATTAAGCGATAAAATATAATAGACATCAAGTTTAAGCTGCGGTGAACAAGCAATCCATTAAAAGAGTCAGTAGAAAATAAAATCTACTATCTTTTATGATTTAAAGGTTTTTCATCACTTTATTATCGTTTGAGACTCGACAATAAATATTCCACATCATCGAATCACCCACCTTTTCTGACGAGGATATTCTTTAGTATCCGACCACAATTATCCATGCACTACTGGGCGAGAATATTTGTGTATTCATTAATGGTCATGATCATGCCAACAAGCGTCCATCCATCGATGCACTACGGGCCATGATGAGAACTTTTACCACATCATTTGTAACATTACGGTCGTGATTACAAGAATAATCCACAGTCATAATCATACCAAGTCCATCATATACTCTGAGGCCACAGATGACTTTCAAAAAATATAAACATGAGGATGATGACAATGATATAAGAATTGATAAAACAAGTTCAAAATTATTTTATCCGAGGAATTATTAACGTCAAATTATCGACATGATCTTTGTTTTGTAGAGTAAAAATTCAAGAATGATCGGAAGAATATTTCCATGAAAAGATCTTTGGATGAAGCGCTTGAATATCGAGGATATTCTACTAATTTCATGGAGTATAGAAGTGAAAACTTTAACTTATTTGAGTATAATAAAGAATGGAATAACAAAAGAAATCACCATGCATGCGGTACTTGCGCATAGACGAGTTATTCAACGAGAATAATAATAACGGAACCGAGTCGGGCAAAATTTTGCAAGCGGGATGTTCAACGAGAATAATAAAAAATGGCGGAACCGGTCGAAAAAAACACACGACGAGGATGTTCAGCGAGAATAATAATAAAGCGGAACCGGTCGGTTGTAAAACACACAAGCGGGATGTTCCAGCGGAATAATAATAAAAACGCGGAACCGGTCGGTGTAAAACACACGAGAACAGGATGTTCAATGAGAATAATAAAGAATAATAATAGAAGAATGTCACCAAGTATAGGGTAGGCCGCGTATCTGAGTTATTCAACGCGAGAATAATAAGAAATGGAATAACAACAGTTCTCTTCATGAATAAGAAAGAATAACACTCCTTACAGTACAACAAATAATATTCCCTACCTTAAGAAGAAAATCTTTGGATATATAAGTAGTGAAGTAGCGAGAATACTTTCTTCTTTCTCTCTATAGTTTATCTCTCTAGAGTTTGATTGAATTAAATAAGAAAATAATGAATGAATGAGCTTATTTTATAGAAAAATGGAATGCATAGTAACTAACTCATGAGCAGTCGAGATTGATTTACTTTAATCGGCGGTCCATATTTAAAAAATAAAAAAATAAAATATAATATTATTTATATATAATCTAAAAGCGAATAACTTTATAAAAGATTTTACTATCTGAAAAACCTTATCTAGAAACCTATATCTAAAATACTATGCATAATAAAATATAATATATTCTAATTATTATCTAATAAAGCAGATAGCTTTATAAAAGTATTACATTTTATATATAAAAAATTTTACTATACAAAACACTATTATGAACACTTATCATGACACTATGTATAATAGAATATATATATTTATAGAATAACTTTATAAAAAATTATTATTTTATATAAAAAAAATTTTACGTATTATTACATTAATAATACCAACAAAAAGCTGAGTGACTTATCACTTAAGCATCGATAATTAATCTGGTGTTATCTTTTATGCGACCACGCATTATTCTTGTACTTTAACAAGGGTGTTTCAGCGATTAACGGTAAAACTTCCGCCGTTATTTTCATAAAAAATATTTTTTTTGTCGTTTTCTCGATCAAATGAATAATTCCGTTATTAGGGTCCACCAATGATTGTGCCGTTGTACTAATATTCCTGTTAAAAAGCGAATATTCCCAGAGCCAATCGAATATTATATAACAACTTGCGTACTTTGCAAAATTTATAAATATTACCCACTAACATTATATCAATTTTCACTCCATAATATTCAAAAATAATATTTATAGAAAATTCATCTTTATTCAAAAAGTTGGGGTTTTACAATCTCCCTTCTTATGAAATTTAAGCCCTCGAAATTAGAGTGCGTTACACAGTATGTCGAAGAGGTAAGGATACCTTGATTTCATTTGATTCTAACTCCCAGTCATTTCCTCGACATCGTGGTTTCTCCACAAAACTTTGACTTGAGGTATAACCTTGGTGCGTAGAATATGTTCCTTCTTATCAAAGATTTGAGCAGGAACCTCTTCATACGTCAAATCTTCCATTATTTCGTCCGGTTCCACTTCGATAATGTGGTTGGGGTCTTCCACATATTTACGTAACATGGATATGTGAAAAGCGTTATGAACACGAGACATACTTGGCGGTAAAAGCGAGTCTATAGGCCCGCGGTTCCTACTCGATCAAGGATTAAAAATGGTAGATAAATCGAGTTGAGCTTTCCTCTCTTTCCAAATCTAAGTAACCCCTTTCCATGGAAGCGACACGTAACAACACATGATCTCTATATATCGAATTCCGTCCTTTCGATGAAGATCGGCATAACTCTTTTATCGATCTTGTGAGGTTTTTATCGTTCTTGGGATCGTTTGAATCTTTTACGTAGTCATCATACGTACCAACTCGGTCCCAACAACGTTGCTTCACCCACCTCATCCCGGCATCTTTGGAGAGCGACACTTTCTTCCATCTGGCGCTTGAATGGAGCCATGCGATACTTGCTTGATAAGCTGTTGTTGTAGGAAAACTCCACGATGGTAAGAACTTGTCCCAACTTCCCTTGAAATCAAGGACCACGAGTCTTAATAGATCTTGAGAGTTTGAATAGTCCTCTCCATTGTCCGTCCAATCGAGGATGATATCTTAGAGCTAAATCGTAAATCTGTGCCCATAGCTTTTTGAAACTAACCCCAAATCGTGAAGTGAATCTTGGGTCTCGATCGAAAACTATGGATCTTGGCATACCATGCGATCTTACAATCTCGTTTATGTACATCTGAGCAAGGCGTTCAAGTGTATAAGTCTCTCGTATCGGTAAAAAATGAAGCGGACTTGGTCGATCTATCAACAATGACCCAAATCGCATCTATGCCTTGAGAAACCTTGGGAAGACCGATGTTGAAATCCATGGTAATGTGCTCCCACTTCCATTACGGAATTTCAAGTGGTTGCAATGGACCTTTTGGTACTTGATGCTCACTTGCCTTGACTTCGTTGACACGTTAGACACCTTGAGATAAGCAGTATTATCTCTCTCTTCATATTGCCCCACCAAAATGTATGTAAAGATCATGATACATTTTGGTACTCCCGAGATGGATTACTGAAAGCGGTGTGTTGTGCGCCTCCATCGTGATTTTATACTTTAAATCGGGGTCGTTAGGAACACAAAGTGCAGGAGTTGACTCAAAGTATTCCTTCTTCATCGATTCTTGCTTAGGCGTCGCACCTTTCTTGCACTTTCTTCCTCATACGCATCGACTCCGGATCGTAATTTGAAAGCGACTTTAATTTTATCAATTAAAGTCGGTTCTACTACGTATATTTGCCATCATCACGTGGGTCCACAGGTCTTTATCTCTATCTCCATCCTTTGCAAGTCATATACAAAATGGGCCTTTGCGTTGACAATATTGCTTTTCGTGCCGCGTATGATCTTACTACTTCGATCGTCGGCTTTCCACGTTAAACTTTTCGAGGATGGTATTGGATGGTATGATCATAATCTTTCAACAGTTCAAGCCAGCGTCGTTGTCGCGTGTTGAGTTCCTTTTGAGTGAAAAGAAATATTTGAGGCTTTTATGATCCGTAAAGATCTCCACTTTCTCCCCATCTGAAGTAATGCCTCCAAATTTTTAAGTGCGAAGACAACATTTGCTAACTCTAGATCATGAGTAGGATAATTCCTCTCATATTCTTTGAGTTATCGTGAGGCGTAGGCTATGACTTTCCCATGTTGCATGAGAACACATCCTAACCCTTTGCCCGAAGCATCACTGTAGATGACAAATCCCTCGAACCGGATGGTATTGTCGAGCAGTCTTTGAAATGAGTCTCTCTTGAGTTCTTGAAAACTCTTCTCACATTCCTCGCTCAATAGAACTTTGTATCTTTTTAAAGTCGGTTTGAGTTAGTGGAGTAGCGATTAGAAAACCCCTCTACGAATCTCCGATAATAACCGGCTAAGCGAAAAAAGCTACGTGCTTGATCATTGATTTAGGTTGCTCCCGACTTTGAATAGCTTCATCTTTCTTTGGTCAGCGGATATTCCATGACTTGATACCACGTGCCCAAGGAATGCTACTTCTTCCTCGAAGCGAACTTCGCATTTCTTGACTTGGCATAAAGCTTGTATTCACGAAGCTTTTGGAGTGTCGACCTCAAGTGTTCCTCATGATCTTCACGGCTTTTGGAATATATGAGGATGTCATCAATAAAAGGCGACCACAAAATGATCCAATATTCCTTGAATACTCGGTTCATCATATCCATGAAAGCGGCGGGAGCATTAGTCGATCGAAAGGACATGACTAGGAATTCATAATGCCGTCTGGGGAGTTACGAAAGCGTCTTTGGAATATCATCGGTTCTAATCTTCAATTGGTGATATCAGGAGCGAAGATCGATCTTTGAAAAGAATTTGGCTCCTTGCTGGCTTGGTCAAACGGGTCATCAATACGTGGCAATGGGTACCTATTTTTTGATGGTGACATGATTGACTCCAGATAATCAATACAAAATCGCGCATACTCCCATCTTTCTTCTTCACGAATAGAACAGGGCACCCCGAGGAGAAGTACTAGGGCGAATAAAGCCCGATGTCTAACAATTCCTGCGGTTGAGTCTTTAACTCACGAAGTTCAATAGAAGCCATTCGATATGGGGCTTTGGAAATGGGTTTTATCTGGGGTTCAGTCGATACAAAAATTCAATTTCACGCTCTGGGGGTAGGCGGGGAAGTTCTTGAGAATCGTCGGAAATTCATTAACAATAATAAAAATATTATTCAAAAGCGGCGTATTTTTGTTTAGATCGTGACATGAGCTAAGAAAGCTTGACATCCGTTTTTCAATAAGCGAATAGCTTTATGGCTTGAGATGACGATGATTGATTTTAATGGTTTGGTTGCTTGAATTAGCATAATAGGTCGATTAGGAATATGAAAGCTAACACCTTACGAAAATAATCAATTTTGCATGATGAGTAGTTAACGATCAATCCACAGAATTACATCAAATGCAAGTATTTTTAATGCAATAAGATCGACGGGTAATGTGTGGGTACCAACTTGAACCAAACAAGACTTATAAGCGAGTGGATGTAATGAAGGTTTCTCCCAGCGGAGTTTCCACAGATAAGTCGAAGTCTAATTTCTCGGTCAAATTTAATCGTTGGCGCAAGTAGGAGAAATAAAAGAATGGGTAGAAGCGGTATCAAATAAAGTGTAGACTTATTAGAGTTTATGATAAGCTTACGTGATGACCTCATTCGGGTTCCTTGCTCTCTGGGAGGTCACAACAAACGCTCTCCCTTGCACTTCTGGCTTTGACTTTTACGGGACGACCTTTGGTGCCTCCATCTAGGCTGAATTTGTCTTGATGAGCGACAAAATCGAGCTAAGTGACCTTCTCTTCCACAATTATAACATGCTTTGGGCGGCATCAGCGCAATTTGGTGATGTGTCCCTCCCCTCGCATTTGAAGCATATGATAGGTGGTCTTTCTCCTTCCTTAACAACGGGTCTTTGGTCTTGGCGTCTTTCCATCATTGTTGAATCTCCTCTTCTTGAAATGTCCATTCTTATTGTTTTGTACACGATTACCACCAAAGTGGTTACCATTTACGGCTGTTGATTCCCTCCACGCTTGTTGTCACCGCTTGATGGCTGCTCTCTCTTTGTATTATCATTTTGTGCATTTGCTCTCTTTTTGGTTGCGTTGACTCGTTATCGCGCTCCACCAGTGAGCCCTATTTGACATCATCTGAATACAAACACGGTTTATGAGAAATAAGATGTTGGCGTATTTCGACTTCAAACCTCTTAAAAACATTAGCGCCATTCTCTCTTCATTATCCACCAGTGGGGCCTGAAAGGGATAACTCATAAAATTTTGCCTCGTATTGCGACACGGTCGTATTGTTTTGCTCGATTTGATAAACTCCACCTCCTTACGTGTGATGCGAATACTTTCGGAAAGTATTTGTCGTTGAAACGACTCTTGGAACTTCTCCCAAGACATCTTTATCACTGGCGGGTTGAGTACGTTTCTGGATTCCCACCGATGTCTGCCTCTCCGCGCTGACATAAAAGCGTGAAAGAACCTTTTGCTCCTCGGAGCATCCCAGACATCAAATATCTTGGTGATCTGCTTTATCCATGCTTACGCCATAAGTGGTTTTGGCTCTCCCTTAAACTCGGTGGTCCCGACTCCTTGAAGCTGTTTAGCGGTGACCAGCTTGAGAGTTTTCGATGTTTCCACCTACATTTTGGGCGCGAGGCGCTCTCTTTTTCTTTGTTGCATGAATTGCATAAAACCTCTGAACAATCCATCATTCATCATTTGGTCGGTGTTGTTGTTTGCATGAGGATTATCGCCTTCTGATGCACATTCTCACGATTATTGATATGTGGAGACTCAGCGGTCTCTTGTGCTCCATTCTTATTCTCAACATTTTGGATGTCATTTTGAGATCTTGCCACAAAACAAAGGTTAATTGACATGTAACATAATATCTCTAAACTCGACCAACCAATTTAAATACAAAATAAATTTAAGTAGGTCATCTTAGCGAAGAATTCCCGTCTCTCCCCTCTAGTTCTAGTCTCACATCTTAGCGAGGATCATATCCTAAGCTTTGATACCAAGTTGTGGCCCCCCAAAATTAGGTATACATCACCCATCTTGGGTGCGTCGGATCGTGATGCAAAATTCAAATACAACTTACTAATACTGTTGTGTAATGTGTACAATCGACAAAACATAAAGCTGTGAGTTTGAATACAAATATTATCTACTAGAGATTATACAAACTCGAAAGGTCCTCATTACAATTATTATCACACTATTTCACGAGAATAGTGAGGACTACTAATCTTATCCTCTGGACCATCACTCCGTTTCCCAGGCTAAGTCCCGGCTATATTCTCATTTCTCAAGAAGAAACGGTGAAAGAAAGGGTGAGCTCAACTAGCCCGATGAAATATTATGACTAAGATAATGCGAGAATAAATTATCATTAGTCTCCAACAATGTTAAGCGCGATAAAATATAATAGACATCAAGTTTAAGCTGCGGTGAACAAACAATCCATTAAAAGAGTCAGTAGAAAATAAAATCTACTATCTTTTATGATTTAAAAGTTTTTCATCACTTTTATCGTTTGAGACTCGACAATAAATATTCCACATCATCGAATCACCCTTACTTTTTTCGACGATATTCTTTTAGTATCCGACCACAATTATCCATACCTTTCTGGGCGAGAATATTTGTGTATTCATTAATGGTCATGATCATACCCAACAAGCATCCATCGATGCACTCTACGGGCCATGAGAACTTTTACCACATCATTTGTAACATTACGGTCAAGTGATTACAAGAATAATCCACAGTGTAATAATCATACCAAGTCCATCATACACTACTCTGAGGCCACGAGATGACTTTCAACAAAATATAAACATGAGGATGATGACAATGATATAAAATTGATAAAACAAGTTCAAAATTATTTTATCCGAGGAATTATTAACGTCAAATTATCGACATGATCTTTGTTTTGTAGAGTAAAATTCAAGAATGATCGAAGAATATTTCCATGAAAGATCTTTGGATGAAGCGCAAATATCGAGGATATTCTACTAATTTCATGGAGTATAGAAGTGAAACTTTAACCAATTGAGTATAATAAAGAATGGAATAACAAAAGAAATCACCGTGCATGCGGTACTTGGCATAGAGCGAGTTATTCAACGAGAATAATAATAACGGAACCGAGTCGGGGCAAAATTTGCAAGCGGGATGTTCAACGAGAATAATAAAAAATGCGGAACCGAATCGGTGTAAAACACGGATGTTCAAACGAAATAATAATAGGATGTTCAGACGAAATAATAATAAAAAGCGGAACCGGTCGGTGTAAAACACCAGACGAGATGTTCAGCGGAATAATAATAAAAAGCGGAACCGGTCGGTGTAAAACACCTGAGAGAGGATGTTCAACGAGAATAATAGAAGAATGTCACCAAGTATAGGGTGAGCCCAGCGTATCGAGGTTATTCAACGAGAATAATAAAAAATGGAATAACAACGATTCTCTTCATGAATAAGAAAGAATAACACTCCTTACGAGTACAACAAATAATATTCCCTACCTTAAGAAGAAAATCTTGATATATAAAGTAGTGAAGTAGCGAGAATACTTTCTTCTTTCTCTCTATAGTTTATCTCTCTCTGAGAGTTTAATGTGAATTAAATAAAAAATAATGAATGAATGAGCTTATTTATAGAAAAATGGAATGCATAGTAACTAACTCATGAGCAGTCGAGATTGATTTACTTTAATCGGCGGTCCATATTTAAAAGCAAAATAAAATTAAATAAAATATAATATATTATATTTATAATCTAATAAAATGAATAACTTTATAAAAGATTTTACTATCTGAAACCTTATCTATCGAACCTTATCTGAAAAACACTATGCGTAATAAAATATAATATATTCTAATTATTATACAATAAAGCAGATAGCTTTATAAAAGTATTACATTTTATATAAAAAAATTTTACTATCAAAACACTTATCTGAGACCTTATATACGACACTATATAGAATATAATATATTATATTTATAGAATAACTTTATAAAAGTATTATTTTTATAAAAAAATTTTTTACGTATTATTATTATTAATAATACCACAAAAGCCCAGTGACTTATCACATAAGCATCGATAATTAATCTGGGTGTTACTCTTATGCGACCACCAGCGTATTCTTTACTGCTTTTAACAAGGGTGTTTCACGATTAACGGTAAAACTTAGCGTTATTTTCATAAAGTATATTTTTGTCGTTTTCTCGATCAAATGATAATTACGTTGTAGGTCCACCAATGATTGTCTTGTTGTACTAATATTATTCCTGAATAAAATCGAATATTCCAGAGCCAATCGAATATTATATAACCCACAACTTTATATCAAATTTATAAATATGGATCGTTTGAATCTTTTATCGTAGTATGTGAACCTCTTTATACGTTCCAACTCTTACATATTTCAACTGTCCCAATAATGTTTGCTTCACCCACCTCGTCCCATGGATCTTTGAAAAGCGTTATGACACTTTCTTCCATCTAAAGCGACGCTATGAATGGAGCCCTACTCGATCGAGGATTAAAAATGGTAGATGATAGGATTGAGTTGTTGTCTAAGTAACTCCTTTCCACCAATGGTAACAACTTGATCTCTATATCGAATTCCGTCCTTTCGATGAAGATCGGACATAACTCTTTTGTCGATCTTGTGAGGTTTTTATAGATCTTTTGAATCTTTTGAATCATCACGTCCTCTCCCAACAACGTTGCTTCACCCACCTCGTCCATCTTGGAGAGATGATTTCTTCCATACTGCGCCTTGAATGGAGCCATGCGATACTTGTTTGATAAGCTGTTGTTGTAAAAAACTCCACCATGGTAGAACTTGTCCCAACTTCCCTTGAAATCTAACCCAAATAGATCTTGAGAGTTGAATAGTCCTCTCTCAATCTTGGGTCTCGAGGATGATATCTTAAAGCTAAATAAATGGATGTACTTGTGGCTTTTGCAAACTAACCAAATCGCGAAGTGAATCTTGGGACTATGGATCTTGGCGTACCATGCAATCTTACAATCTCGTTTATGTACATCTGAGCAAGAGCGTTCAAGTGTATAAGTTTCTCGTATCGGTAAGAAATGAAGCGGACTTGGTCGATCTATCAACAATGACCCAAATCGCATCTATGCCTTGAGAAACCTTGGGAAGACCGATAACGAAATCCATGGTAATGTGCTCCCACTTCCATTACTGGAATTTCAAGTGGTTCTGATGGACCTTTTGGTACTTGATGCTCGCTTTGACTTCGTTGACAAGTTAGACACCTTGAGATAAACAATGCTATCTCTCTCTTGTGTTGCCCCCACCAAAATGTATGTGAAGATCGTGATACATTTTGGTACTCCCGAGATGGATTACAAAGCGGTGTGTTGTGCGCCTCCATCATGATTTTATACTTTAAATCGGGGTCGTTAGGAACACAAAATGCAGAGTTGACTCAAAGTATTCCTTCTTCATCGATTCTTGCTTAGGCGTATCGCACCTTCTTGCACTTTCTTCCTCATACGCATCGGCTCAGGGATCGTAATTTGGCGACTTTAATTTTATCAATTAAAATCGGTTCTACTTTCGTATATTTGCCATCATCATCGTGGGTCCTGAGTCTTTATCTCTATCTCCATCCTTTGCAAGTCATACAAAATGGGCCTTTCGCGTTGACAATATTGCACTCGTACCGCGTATGATCTTACTTTCGATCGTCGGCTACCGTTTAAGCTTTTCGAGGATGGTATTGGATGGTATGATCATAATCTTTCAATGATTCAAGCCAGCGTCGTTTGTCGCGTGTTGAGTTCCTTTTGAGTGAAAAGAAATATTTGAGGCTTTTATGATCAAGTAAAGATCTCCACTTTCTCCCCATACAAGTAATGCCTCCAAATCTTTAGTCTGAAGACAACGGTACCAACTCTAGATCATGAGTAGGATAATTCCTCTCATATTCTTTGTTATATCTTGAGGCATAGGCTATGACTTTCCCGTGTTGCATGAGAACACATCCCAACCCTTTGCTGAAGCATCACTTGTAGATGACAAATCCCTCAAGAACGGATGGTATTGTCGAGCGAGTCTTTGAAATGAGTCTCCTCTTGAGTTCTTGAAAACTCTTCTCACATTCTTCGCTCAATAGAACTTTGTATCTTTAGAGTCAATTTGAGTTAGTGGAGTAGCGATTAGAAAAAACCTTCCTGAATCTCAGATAATAACCGATTAAAGCGAAAGCTACGTGCTTGATCCTTGATTTAGGTTGCTCCCGACTTTGAATAGCTTGATCTTTGTTGGGTCAACGGATATTCCATGACTTGATACCCGTGTGCCCAAGGAATGCTACTTCCTCGAAGCGAAACTTCGCATTTCTTCAACTTGGCATAAAGCTTGTATTCACGAAGCTTTTGGAGTGTCGACCTCAAGTGTTCTTTCATGATCTTCACGGCTTTTGGAATATATAAGGATGTCATCGATAAAAACGACCACAAAATGATCCAAATATTCCTTGAATACTCGGTTCATCATATCCATGAAAGCGGCGGGGCATTAGTCGATCGAAGGACATGACTAGGAATTCATAATGCCGTCTTAGGAGTTACGAAAGCCGTCTTTGGAATGTCATCGGTTCTAATCTTCAATTGGTGATATCCGGGAGCGAAGATCGATCTTTGAAAAGAATTTGGCTCCTTACAAGCGGTCGAAACAGTCATCAATACGTGGCAATGGATACCTATTTTTGATGGTGACATGATTGACTCCAGATAATCAATACTGAAATCGCATACTCCCATCTTTCTTCTTCACGAATAGAACAGGAGCACCCCGAGGAGAAGTACTAGGGCGAATAAAGCCGATGTCTAACAATTCCTGCGGTTGGGTCTTTAACTCTTGAAGTTCATAGGAGCCGTTCGATATGGGGCTTTGGAAATGGGTTTTATCTTAGGGTTCGAAGTCGATACAAAATTCAATTTCACGCTCTGGGGGTAGGCCGGGAAGTTCTTGAGGGGAATCGTCGGAAATTCATTAACAATAGAAATATTATTCAAAAGCGGCGTATTTTTGTTAGATCGTGACATGAGCTAAGAAAGCTTGACATCCAGTTTTTCAATAAGCGAATAGCTTTATGGCTTGAGATAGCGTGATTGATTTTAATGGTTTGGTTGCTTGAATTAGCATAATAGGTTGATTAGGAATATGAAAGCTAACAACCTTACGAAAAAAATCAATTTTGCATGATGAGTAGTTAACCAATCAATCCACAGAATTACATCAAATCAAGTATTTTTAATGAAATAAGATCGACGGGTAATGTGAGGTACCAACTTGAACCAAACAAGACTTATAAGCGAGTGGATGTAATGAAGGTTTCTCCCATGGAGTTTCCACGAGATAAGTCGAAAGTCTAATTTCTCAGGTCAAATTTAATCGTTGGCGCAAGTAGGAGAAATAAAAGAATGGGTAGAAATCGGTATCAAATAAAGTATAGACTTATTTAGAGTTTATGATAAGCTTACCCGTGATGACCTCATTCGGGTTCCTTGCTTTCTGGGAGGTCACAACAAATGCTCTCCCTTGCCTTTCTGGCTTTGACTTTTACGGGGCGACCTTTGGTGCCTCCATCCTAGCTGAATTTGTCTTGATGAGCGACAAAATCGGGCTAAGTGACCTTCTCTTCCATAATTATAACATGCTTTGGATGACATCATGCAGCAATTTTGGGTGATGTGTCCCTCCCTCAGCATTTGAAACATATGATAGGTGGTCTTTCTCCTTCCTTAACAACAGGTTTGGTCTTGACGTCTTTCCATCATTGTTGAATCTCCTCTTCTTGAAATGTCCATTCTTATTGTTTTGTCCACGATTACCACCAAAGTGGTTACCATTTACGGCTGTTGATTCCCTCCACGCTTGTTGTCACCGCTTTGATGGCTGCTCTCATTTGGTATTATTATCATTTTGCCAATTTGCTCTCTTTTTGGTTGCGTTGACTCGTTATCGCGCTCTCACCAAAGCGAGCCCTATTTACAACATCTGAATACAAACACGGTTTATGAGAAATAAGATGTTGGCGTATCTCGACTTTCAAACCTCTTAAAAACATTAAGCGTCATTCTCTCTTCATTATCCACCAAGTGGGGCCTATGGCCAGGGATAACTCATAAATTTTGCCTCGTATTGCGACACGGTCGTATTGTTTTGCTCGATTTTGATAAACTCCACCTCCTTCGTGTGATGAATACTTTCGGGAAAGTATTTGTCGTTGAAACGACTCTTGGAACTTCTCCCAAGACATCTTGATGACACGCGGAGTTGAGTCGTTTTATGGATTCCCACCGATGTCTGCCTCTCTGCGCAACATAAAAGGCGGCGAAGGAACCTTTTGCTCCTCGGAGCATCCCAGACATCAAATATCTTGGTGATCGCTTTATCCATACTTCCGCCATAAGTGGTTTTGGCTCTCCCTTAAACTCGGTGGTCCCGGCTCCTTGAAGCTGTTTAGCGGTGACCAGCAGAGTTTCGATGTTTCCACCTACATTTTGGACGGGAGCGCTCTACTTTCTTTGTTGCGTGAATTACGTAAAACCTCTGAACAATCCATCATTCATCATTTGGTCGGTGTTGTTGTTTGCATGAGGATTATCGCCTTCACGATGCACATTCTCCTGATTATTGATATGTGGAGACTCAGCGGTCTCTTGTGCTCCATTCTTTATTCTCAACATTCTCGGATGTCATTTTGAATCTTGCCACAAAACAAAGGTTAATTGACATGTAACATATTATCTCTAAATTCGACCAACCAATTTAAATACCAAATAAATTTAAGTAGGTCATAATACTAGCGAAGAATTCCCGTCTCTCCCCTCTAGTTCTAGTCTCACATCTTAGCGGGGATCATATCCCTAATCTTTGATACTGTTGTGGCGCCCCAAAATTAGGTATACATCACCCATCTTGGGTGCGTCGGATACGTGGTACAAAATTCAAATACAACTTACTAATACAATTTGTAAATGTACAATCTGACAAACATAAAGCTGTGAGTTTGAATACAATTATTATCTACTAGAGATTATACAAACTCAAAAAGAGTCCTCATTACAATTATTATCACACTATTTCACGAATAGTGAGGACTACTAATGCTATCCTCTGGACCATCACTCCGGTTCCCAGGCTAGTCCCTACTATATTCTCATTTCACGAAGAGCGGGTGAAAAAAAGGGTGAGCTCAACTAGCCCGATAAAAATATTATGACTAAGATAATGCGAAATAAATTATCATTAGTCTTGATGATGTTAAGCGATAAAATATAATAGACATCAAGTTTAAGCTGCGGTGAACAACAAGCGATCCATTAAAAGAGTCAGTAGAAAATAAAATCTACTATCTTTTATGATTTAAAGGTTTTCATCATCACTTTTATCGTTGAGACTCGACAATAAATAATCCACATCATCGAATCACCCTGCACTCTTCTGACGAGGATATTCTTTAGTATCACGACCACAATTATCCGTACTGCACTACAGACGAGAATATTTGTGTATTCATTAATGGTCATGATCATCATGCCAACAAGCGTCCATCGATGCACTCACGGGCCAATGATAACTTTTACCACATCATTTGTAACATTACGGTCGTGATTACACCGAATAATCCTGAGTCGTAATCATACCAAGTCCATCATGCACTACAGGCCACAGATGACTTTCAACAAATATATAAACATGAGGATGATGACAATGATATAAGAATTGATAAAAACAAGTTCAAGAATTAATTTATCCGAGAACTAATAATGTCCAAATTGTCGACATGATCTTGCTTTGTAGAGTAAAATTCAAGAATGATCGGAAAGAATATTTCCATGAAAAGATCTTTGGATGAAGCCTTGAAATATCGAGGATATTCTACTAATTTCATGGAGTATAGAAGTCAAAACTTTAACCAATTTGAGTATAATAAAGAATGGAATAACAAAAGAAATCACCATGCATGCGGTGCTTGCGCCAGACGGAGTTATTCAACAGAATAATAATAACGGAACCGAATCGAGCAAAATTTTTACGCAAGCGGGATGTTCAAATAGAATAATAAAAGCGGAACCAGGTCGGTGTAAAACACACACACAGGATGTTCAAATGTAGAATAATAATAAAAAGCGGAACCGGTCAAGGTGTTCGATTGTAAAACACAATAATAAAAAAGATGTTCAAAACACAGAGACGGGATGTTCAATAATAGAAGAATGTCACCAAGTATAGGGTAAATGCATGCTCAGGTTATTCAATGAAATAATAAGCAATGGAATAACAGCAGTTCTCTTCATGAATAAGGAAGAATAACACCCTTATTCTAGCTTAGCACTTGAAATGTGAAAAGGCAAGTGGCTCGACGATTTGATGATGTGAAAAGAAAAGTGGTTTGGCCTTTTAAATGTGAAACGACAATTGGTTCGGCCTTTGTAATATGAAACGGCAAGTGGTTTGGCGTCTGGTAAAGTGGTAGTTACTATTGACGAAGGTAATTACTATTGATGAAGGTAATTACTGATTGACGAAGGTAATTACTATTGGATGAAGGTAATTACTATTAATGAAGAGACTCTTAGATGATGACATATGGCCCCCATAAAATAACAAAACTTACCACAAACGTCTCATAATAGACTATTTATATACATCGAGGATTGAATAAATATTACCACAAATCATTTTATTTTTAATCAACACATATTTAATCTTTAAACAATTATTAATCATTTATAACTTATCGTCTCAATTATAGATTTAATAATATAACATATTATCTGATGATCTTTGTGACAATAATTGAATCAATAATATAAGAGATATGATACGAAATTACTATAGCAATAATTGAGTATAGTTGAGTGACTTCTCACGTAAGCATCGATAATCAATACTGTGTGCTTCTTATGCAACCACCAGCGTATTCTTGTACTTTTACTACTTAGGGTAGTTTCAAAAGTTTTAACGGTAACACCTCATAGTTATTTTCATAAAGTATTTTTGTCTTTTTCTCAATCAAATGATAATTTTGTTGTGGGGTCCACCAATGATTGTCTTGAAATTTAATATTCCCTGACCAAACGAATATTTTATAACAACTTGCTTACTTTGCAAAATTTATAAATATTACCCACA
The DNA here is from genome assembly GCA_020205615.1 of Panax quinquefolius. Classification (NCBI taxonomy): domain Eukaryota; kingdom Viridiplantae; phylum Streptophyta; class Magnoliopsida; order Apiales; family Araliaceae; genus Panax; species Panax quinquefolius. The sequence continues at coordinate 130,893,881 of CM035172.1, read as the reverse complement.
ACTATAACATTATATCAAATTTACTCCATAATATTCAAAAATAATATTTATAAAAATTCATCTTTGTTTATAAAGTTGGGGTCTTCTGTAAAACTTATGAATTCGGTGTGATTTTTCAATTCTAACTTAGCCCTCTATTTATAGGAAAATATTAACTTGTAGAAGTAGACTTGACCTGCCACTGCGATGGCTTTACACGCTACTATTCCACCCACCAATAATCAAACGCCATCTTCCCAACAACCAAAAGTGGGGCCCACCTATTTTAGAATTTTCCACCAAAATCATTTATAAACCTAATTTCCAAATCAACACCTCTTAAAATTCATAACAAAACATTCGTTTCACTTTTAACGGTTCAAAATTTGTGAACATATACTCAACTTATATATGTATAACATATCCAAAAATCACAACTATCCAACTCACGATTAAAAATTATAACTCACACAATAAAGTCAGTAAGAACACCGATTTGATCTTTTAATACCTCCAATCCGGACAAAAATACTTATAAAACACCTCAACAGAATTCCTTCATTTATAACCACATAAATAAATCCATCATTTATATCTGCATCAAATAAATATTTTCTTATCATATAAATCAATAATTAATTATTCACAAATAATATTACGAATCCGCATTTTGTGAACGAGCGCCTCGTGAAATAGGGGCTTTCCGATAAGGATCTCTTCTTCTTGCTGGCCATGCAAATTAGGTGACCAAACCTCTCCTTGATGAACTTTCTAGACATTGTCAATAATGCTATCTAATAATATTATTCAAATAATATGAATTATTGATCCGATAATGGAGATATCTTGTGCGGTGACAATTATTGAAACAACAATAATATAAAATATCAACGCATCAATTATTGAATCAATAAAAATAAATATTGAACAAGAATTACCGTAACAATTATTAGTAGTGCCTTCACGTAAGAATCAATAATTCAAAAATAATTGCAACACTGTGTGCTCTTCTTGTGCAACCACGCCAGACATCGTATTTTAACCACCGTGTATTCTAACAAAGTTAACTGTAACAACTACGCCAGATATTTATAAAAACTCAAACTTATCGCTTTCTTCATCCGAAGCTTATTACATTATGGGGCCCATGAATGATCTAGCGTGCGTCGCATTTAATATTCTCCGACAACAATGAATATTTTATAACCACTTGCGTATTTTAAAAAAAAATTCATATATCACCCTTAACTTTAACTTTTATCAATTTAACCATTTACTGAATAATAATTATAAGAAAAATTGAATACTTTTATTTCATAAAATTCGGGGTATTACAATCTCCCCTCCTTATAAAATTTCGTCCCCGAAATTTACGTTCCTGGTATTTTAAAGAGTTGAGAATACCTTGCTTTCATTTCAGATTCCATCTTCCCTGTCATCATGATTTCTCCATTGCTCATCTCCTGTATTTCAGATATCATTCTAGAATACAGCTTTAAAACAACGGTTAATTGAACAAATTAACATATCACATAATATCCCGATATTATGACTGACCAACAATTAAGCTTAGGTAGGACACACTAGCGAGGATTTACTCATCTCTCCCCTCCTAATTCTATTCCCCGATCTCCGCCAGAGATCATATCCCTAAGCTCTGATACCAAAAATGATGAATGTCCCATCAGTGGACAACACCTCATATTGGTACTTATCGGGTTTACTGCCATGAGCGGTGTCCCCTACGGAGAGTCTGGCTTCGGTGCATCCCCCATCAATAGGAAGTCACCAGCGAGAGGCTCGGGGCTCTTTACGTATAGCTATGATACCAAATATGACGACCCCAAAATAGGTCCATTCCATCCAACCCATTCTGAGTCGCCAAATACATGGTACAGAAATCAACTACAACTTTATTACAACAATTGTCGTAATGCAAAAACAACTCATGTGTTGTGAGTTTTGATATAAATATATATATCAAGCTGTGACTCTTGACACCAACTTGGTAGCACTTCACCACGACATCTTATGTGGCGCCCCAAAATAGGTATACATCACCCATTCCGAGTGTCAATACATGAGTGCGAAACAACTACAACTTTATTATTACAACAATAAAAGCTGTGAGTTTAAATACAAATATTATCTTACAGACAATATCTATACTCAAATAAATCCTCATCACATTTATTGATACATTATTTTACAAAAATGGTGAGGACTACTAAACAATCCTTTCTAAAACCTTCATTCCATTTTACCAGGCTACATTACTTTCGTTATATTCTCGCCTCACGAGAAGAATGGAACAAAAAGGAAAAGGGTGAGCTCAACTAGCTCGATAAAAGAATATTATGACTAAGATAATATACAACAAATTATCGTTAGTCTTCAACAGGAAAAATTTAATAGAATCTGATAGACAACAAATTTTAAATCAATATTCGCAGCGGAAATAATAATTCATTAGAAGAGTTAAGTAGAGAATGCAAACTACTATCTTACATGTATGAATTTAAAAGTTCATCGTCTATCTTTTATCCTGTAACAACAATCCATAAACATCTGGAATCAAATATTCATCTTTTTTACTGAGGCGAAAGATATTCATCGATTAGTCATATTCATTTAAACACTGTTCATCTTTGCACTACTGGCCAAAGATATTCTTGAAAATCATTCATCTTTGCACTATAGGCCAAAGATATTCATCGATTAGTCATGTTCATTTAAACACTGCTCATTTTACTACTGGGCCAAAGATATTCTTGAAATCATTCATCTTTTCTGGGCCAAAGATATTCAATAATATCATCATTTAAGGTGAGGATGATGAAAATATTTTTAAAAAAACGAATCTAGTGAAACAAAATGACAAGGATTAAGGATTAAGGATTAGTACTTTGTTTTATCCATGTTCAAAAATACCTCAAAATAATCGTAGTGGTGTAAAATTCGAGAATGATCAAAACATGGATCTGATCAAAGCTAGTATCCGAGAATAGATATTTTGAACGAAAAGAAGAAATTTTATTTTTAGATGAATAGTGCCGTATCGTGAATAGTCTTAGTATCGTGAATAGTGTCGTATTATCGTGAATAGTAACTCAAACACCAAAAGATAGAAATTCCACAAAAAAAAAACATTTTCACGCTTACGTGAATAGTACTTTTGAATAATAGTAACTCGTGAATAGTAACTTCATGAATAGTAACTTTCGTGAATAGTAACTCATGAATAGTAACCCACACATGAAAAAGTTCCAAATTTGATAAAAGTTCGAATATTATTTGACATAATGATATTGAAGAAATAATATCATTTGAGAAGAAAATAACATCCCTTACCTCGAAAGAATCGATTGCCTTGGAAGGAAAGATCGGAAGTGATCTTTGAATGAAACTTATCTTGAACAACAACTCTCAAAGTATCTAAATACTCACAAAAATCGCTCGATAATATAGAGAGAGAAAGAAACTTTGTTTACGGTGTGATTTTCAATTCTAACTTAGCCCTCTATTTATAGGAAAATGTTAGCCGTAGAAGAAGACTTGACTTTCTTTGCACGATGGCTTTACACTTCTACTATTGCCACCCACCACATTTGAAATAAAATTCAGCACATTTTTCACCAACCACAAGTGGGGCCCACTCAATTCTAAAATTTTCCACCAAAATCAATTATAACCCCACTACTTTCCAAGAATCAAACACCTCTTAAAATTTATAACAAATCATTCGTTCATTTTAACGGTTCAAAATTTGTAGACATATACTCAACTTATATATGTATAACATATCCAAAAATCATAACGATCCAATTAGTCGATTAAAAATTATAACTCACATGATATATATCGTAAAAATATAAAATACCTCCATTCAGATTAAAATCATAAAACACCTCGACATTAAATCCTTGATTATAACCACATATAATAAATAAATCCATCATTTATATCCATATCAAATAAATATTTTCTTATCATATAAATCAATAATTAATTATTCCCAAATAATATTACGAGAATCACAATTATGACAACCAGTAGGTTCGAGGAAGAGGGGCTTTCAATAAGGATCTCTCTCTTCTTGGCGCCTTGATTAGGTGACCAAACCTCTCCTTAGATAAACTTTCTAGACATTGCCAATAATGTTATCTAATAATATTATTCAAATAATATGAATTATTGATCGATAATGGGAAATCTTTGCGGTGACAATTATTGAAACAACAATAATATAAAATACCAACGCAATGATTATTGAATCGATAAAATAAAATCTTTGAGCGATAATTCTTTGTAACAATTATTGAGTAGTGCCTTCTTACGTAAGGATCAATAATTGATGCAATCTGCAGTGTCTTCTTGTTCAACAACGCGTATTAGTGTGTTTTAACCACCGGGTATTCCAACGATGTATTAACGGTAACAATTACGTAGTTATTTTTAAACAACTTATATTTGTCGTTTATCTCATCCATCGCTTTTTCAGTTATGGGGCCCACATGGTAATTGCTTGTAGTCGTCACGAATATTCCCAAGCGATGCAGAATATTCCACGACCAAACGAATATTCCCCAACAACAATGAATATTTTATAACCACTTGCTTATTTTGAAATATTTGCGTATTTTACCCCTAACTATCCACATTAATCAAATCAACCCTTACTATTTCAAAATAATAAATAAAGGAAATTCCTTTTATTTAAAAAAATTTGAGTCTTACAACCTCCCTCCTTATGAAATTTAGGTCCTCGAAATTGGCGTCGTACACAGTGTTTGAAAAGGTGAGGATACCTCGCTTTCATTTCCGTTTCAATTCCCGGTCATTTCCTCTATAGCATGATTCCTCCACAAAACTTTAACTTGTGGTATGACCTTTCTTGGCGTGGGACATGCTCCTTCCTATCCAAAATCTTGGCAGTACCTCCTCATACGTTAAGTCTTGACTATCTCGTCCGGTTCTAACTTTCTATAACGTGGTTGGTCTTTCACATATTTCTGAAATGCGAGATATGTGAAACACATTATGAACACGAGACATACTTGGAGGTAACGCTTGTCTATAGGCTACATTTCCTACTCGGTCGAGAATTTGAAATGGACCAATAAATCGTGGATTGAGCTTTCCTCTCTTCCCAAATCTTGTAACTCCCTTCCATGGAGCAACTTCATGATATCATGATCCCCCACTAAATTCCGTCCCTTTCGATGAAGATCCGCATAACTCTTTTGTCGATCTTGTGCCATTTGTATCGTTGTCGAATCATTTGGATCTTTTGGTAGTCATCACGTAGAACTTTCGGGTCCCAACAATGTTGCTTCACCCACCTCCTCCCAACATATTGGAGCGACATTTTAAATCCATATAATGCTTGAATGGAGCCACACTATACTTTCACGATAAGCTGTTGTTGTAGGAGAATTCCACCAATGGTAAATACTTATCCCAACCGCCCTTGAAGTCTAGGACACGAGTCTTAATAAATCTTCAAGAGTTTGAATAGTCCTCTCGATTGTCCGTCCAGTTTGGGGATGGTATGCGAACTAAATAAATAATCCGTGCCCATAGCTTTTTGCAAGCTAACCCAAAATCTTGAAGTGAATCTTGGGTCACGATCCAAAACTATGGATCTGAGGCATGCCATGCAACCTCACAATCTCATTCACGTCACATACTAGCAAGGCGTTCAAGGAATAAGTCTCCGTGTCGGCAAGAAATGAAGCGGATTTGGTTAATCTATCAACAATAACCCAAATAGCATTGATGCCTTGAGAAACCGTAGGAAGACCCGTAATGCGAAATCCATGGTAATGTGTTCCCACTTCCATTCAGGAATCTCAAGTGGTTGCAACGGACCCTTAGGTACTAGATGCTCCGCCTTTACTGCGTTAATGAAGTTAAACACATTGAGATAAACTTTGCAATCTCTCTCTTATTGTTCCACCAAAATGTATGTAGAAGATCACGATACATTTTAGTACTTCGAGGATGGATTGCAAATGGTGTATTGTGTGCCTCCATCATAATCTTGTTCTTCAAATCAGTCGTTAGGAACACAAAGTCTAGAGTGGACTCAAAGTATTCCTTCTTCATCAATTCTAAGCTTAGGAATAGCTCCTTCTTGTACTTTCTTCTTTATCGCATATTTTCCGGGTCGGTGGCTTGAGCAACCTTAACTTTTCTATTAAAGTTGGCTCTGTCGTATATATTGACATCATCGCTTTTCGTTCCGCATATGATCTTCTACTCGATAAATCGGCTACCACGTTAAACTTTACCGGGATGGTATTGAATAGTGTGGTCGTAGTCTTTCGATAGTTCGAGCCAACGTCATTTGCCGCGTGTTGAGTTCTTTTTGAGTGAAGAAATATTTAAGGCTTTTATGGTGCGAATATATCTCCACTTTCTCCCCATATAGATAGTGCCTCCATATCTTTAAGCGCAGCTTGATTCTTGCTTGACTCTAGATCATGAGTAGGATAATTCCTCTCATACTCTTTAAGTTGTCGCGAGGCATAGGCTATGACTTTCCCACGTTGCATGAGAACACATCCTAACCCTTTGCACGAAGCATCGCCAGTAGATAACAAATCCATCCGAACCGGATGGTATTGTTAGAAACAGTCTTAAAATAAGTCTCCTCTTAAGCTCTTGGAAACTCTTCTCGCATTCTTCATTCCAAACGAATTTTGTATCCTTAGGAGTTAAATGAGTTAATGGAGTAGCGATTAGAAAACCCTTCCACGAATCTCCAGATAATAACCGGTAAGCCCAAAAGCTACGTGCTTGATCCACCGAACTTGGTTGCTCCCAACTTTGTATTGCTTCAATCTTGGCGGGTCCACGGATACTCCATGTTTTGACACCACGTGCCCAAGAAATGCTACTTCCTCGAGCGAACTTCGCATTTCTTCAATTTAGCATATAGTTTGTTTTCACGAAGCCTTTGGAGTACCGACTTCAAATGGTGCTCATGATCTTCCACGACTTTTGGAATATATAAGGATGTCATCAATAAAACTGACAACAAAAGCCAGATCCAAATATTCCTTGAATACTCGGTTCATCATATCCATGAAAGCCGCGGGAGCATTAGTTAGTCCGAAAGACATGACTAAGAATTCATAATGCCCATCTGAGGAGTTACTAAGGCGATCTTTGGAATATCCTCGATTCTAATCTTGGTGATGATATCCGAGCGAAGATCGATTTTTGAAAGAATTGTGCCCCTTGCAATTGGTCAAACAAGTCATCAATACGAGGTGAGGATACCTATTCTTGATGGTGACATGGTTCAATTCCAGATAGTCGATACAAAAGTCGCATACTCCGTCTTTCTTCTTTCTGAATAAAAGCAGGAGCACCCCGAGGAGATGTACTGGGGCGAATGAAACCGATGTCCAACAATTCTGTAGTTGGACCTTTAACTCCCAAGTTCAATAGGAGCCATTCGATATGGGGTTTTAGAAATGGGCTTTATGCGGGTTCAAGATCAATAAAGAATTCAACTTCACGTTACGGGGTGAGGCAAAGGAAGTTCTTGAAATCGTCGGAAAAAGTCGATAACAACAGAATATTATTCAAATTTGGCGTGTCTTTATTCAAATCCATAACATGGGCTAAGAAAGCTTGACATCCGTTTTTCAATAAGCGAATAGCTTTATGATTAGATATGATAGTGATTGATTTTAATGGTTTAGTTGCTTGAATTAAATACAACGGGTTGGTTAGGAATATGAAAACTAACAACCTTACGAAAACAATCAATTTTGGCATGATGAGTAGTTAACCAATCAATCCCTAAAATCACATCAAAAGCAAGTATCTTTAAAGAGATAAGGTCAACGGTAAGTAATGGTGCCAACTTGAATCAAACAAGATTTATAAGCGATGGATGTGATGAAAGTTTCTCTAACGGAGTTTCCACAGATAGGTCAAAGTCTAATTTCTCGGTCGAGTTTCAAGCGTTGAGCATTGAAGCAAGAGAGATAAAGAATGGGTAGAACTGGTATCTAATAAGGTATAAACTTCGCAAAATTATAATTAACTAACCCATTAACTAACGTTCGGGTTCCTCACTTGTTGGGAAGTCGTGACAACCGCTCTCCTTTGAACTACACGGCTTTGACTTATGCAGGGTAGCATTTGGTGTCGTTACTATCGTTGGAATTGACTTTTTATAGGGCATATTCCACCTTCAACTGCTTCATTGTACTCGATTCATGATCTGAATCATCGATCTTGATCCATATCGAATTGAGATTGGCCGCTTCTGTCATGCGGTAATTTAAAACTTCGATGTTGGGTTCTTCCAATTCTTTGTCAAAAAGAAAATGTATATCATCTACTTTAACCTTTTTGGATCGGACGTCTCTTTCTACAATATCAACATGTCGTGCGGCTTTTACCCACGCATCCTTCATTCTCACTTTCGTTCGGTTGTTTCTTCTTTCGTGATCCTTGATATTTGAATTCTCGATTCGACTTTAATATCTTACCCTCTGCTAAAGCGTGATTTTGTTCGAGCATCACATATCGGGTAACACAATTTTGAATTGTTGTATCTCTTTGTTCCACGACCGCTTGCATATTCTTGACTGTTCTTAGCTCACGAATACGATCTAAATAGTTCTACATTTTGATCAAAATTTCTTCTAATAAATTCTCCTCGGGTTCCTCTTCTTCCTCACTCTCATTTTGCCACCTCTGCGACTAGCTAAGGTGCAACTAATAATTCTTCCCTCACCACATGGATATCTCTAATTCCTTCTTCGCTTGATATTACATTATCACGGTTGGTGATTAGAGGTATATCCACGGTCTCATTCACTCCATTGTTAACATTTTCAATTTGCCATCTTAAATCTTCGCCATAAAACAAGGGTTAATTAAGAAATCAATATATCACATAATATCCTATATCTTGACCAACTAACAAATAAGCTTAGGTAGGACACCTTTAGCGAAGGATTTACTCGTCTCTCCCTCCTAGTTCTATTCCCCGATCTCATGGGAGATCATATCCCAAAGCTACGATACCAAGCTGTGGCGCCCCCAAAATAGGTATACATCACCCATTACGAGTTGTCGATACATGGTGCGAAACAACTACAACTTTATTATTACAACGATGAAAGCGTGAGTTTAAATACAAATATTATCTTCCGAGACAATATCTATACTCAAATAAATCCTCATCACATTTATTGATACATTATTTTACAAAATGGTGAGGACTACTAAACAATCCTTTCTAAAACCTTCATTCCATTACCCCAGAGCTAGTACTCGCTATATTCTCTACCTCCCGAGAAGAATGGAACAAAAAGGAAAAGGGTGAGCTCAACTAGCTCGATAAAGAATATTATGACTAAGATAATATACAACAAATTATCGTTAGTCTTCAACGGGAAAAATTTAATAGAATCTGATAGACAACAAATTTTAAATCAATATTACAGCAGGAAATAATAATTCATTAGAAGAGTTAAGTAGAGAATGCAAACTACTATCTTCTATGTATGAATTTAAAAGTTCATCGTCTATCTTTTATCCACCGTAACAACAATCCATAAACATCTGGAATCAAATATTCATCTTTGCACTTCTGAGGCCGAAGATATTCATCGATTAATCATATTCATTTAAACACTGTTCATCTTTGCACTCTGAGCCGAAGATATTCTTGAGAAATCATTCATTTTGATTAATACGGGCCAAAGATATTCATCGATTAATTCGTGTTCATTTAAACACTGTTCATCTTTTTACTCTGAGGCCAAAGATATTCTTGAAATCATTCATCTTTTGCCTTCTGAGGCCAAAGATATTCAATAATATCATCATTTAAGGCCGAGGATGATGAAAATATTTTTAAAGAAAGCGAATCTAGTGAAACAAAATGACAAGGATTAAGGATTAAGGATTAGTACTTTGTTTTTTATCCATGTTCAAAAATACCTCAAAATAATCATAGTGGTGTAAAATTCAAGAATGATCAAAACATGGATACTGATCAAAGCTAGTATCCGAATAGATATTTTGACGAAAAGAAGAAATTTTATTTTTCGATGAATAGTCTTATTATCGTGAATAGTCTTGATATCGTGAATAGTCTTGAGTATCGTGAATAGTAACTCAGACACCAAAAGATAGAAATTCCACAAAAAAAAACATTTTCACGCTTCATGAATAGTACTTTCGTGAATAGTAACTTCGTGAATAGTAACTCATGAATAGTAACTTCGTGAATAGTAACTCATGAATAGTAACCTCGACATGAAAAAAGTTCCAAATTTGATAAAAAGTTCCAACCAATATTTGACAGATAATGATATTGAAGAAATAATATCATTTGAGAAGAAAATAACATCCTTTACCTCGAAAGAATCGATTACTTGGAAGGAAAGATCGGAGTGATCTTGAATGAAACTTATCTTGAATAGCAACTCTCAAAGTATCTAAATACTCACAAAATCGCTCAATAATATAGAGAAGAAAGAAAACTTTGTTTACGGTGTGATTTTCAATTCTAACTTAGCCCTCTATTTATAGGAAAATGTTAGCCGTAAAAGGCGAGACTTGACACTGCTACACGATGGCTTTACACTACTATTGCCACCCACCACATTTGAAATAAAATTCAGCACATTATTTTCACCAACCACAAGTGGGGCCCACTCAATTCTAGAATTTTCCACCAAAATCAATTATAACCCTACTTTCCGAATCAAACACCTCTTAAAATTTATAACAAATCATTAGTTCATTTTTAACGGTTCAAAATTTGTAGAACATATACTCAACTTATATATGTATAACATATCCAAAAATCATAACGATCCAACGGTCGATTAAAAATTATAACTCACATGATATATATCGTAAAAATATTGATTAAAACACCTCAACATTAAATCCTTCAATTATAACCACATATAATAAATAAATCCATCATTTATATCCATATCAAATAAATATTTTCTTATCATATAAATCAATAATTAATTATTCCCAAATAATATTACGAATCACAATTATGACAACGAGGCGGTTCCGAAGGCGGGGCTTTCCAATAAGGATCTCTCCTTCTTGGTAGCAATTAGGTGACCAAACCTCTCCTTAGACGAACTTTCTAGACATTGCCAATAATGTTATCTAATAATATTATTCAAATAATATGAATTATTGATGCGATAATGGGAAATCTTTGTGCGGTTGACAATTATTGAAACAATGATAATATAAAATACCAACGCAAAGACAATTATTGAATCGATAAAATAAAATCTTTGAGCGATAATTCTTTGTAACAATTATTGAGTAGTGCCTTCTTACGTAAGGATCAATAATTGATGCAATACTGGTGCTCTTCTTGTTCAACAACGGCGTATTAGTGTGTTTTAACCACGGGTATTCCAACGATATTAACGGTGTATAATTACGTGGTTATTTTTAAACAACTTATATTTGTCGTTTTATCTCATCCAATCGATTTCCGTTATGGGGCCCACATGGGCTGCTTGCCAATAAATACGAATATTCCCACAAGCGATCACGAATATTCCACGACCAAACGAATATTCCCAAATGACAATGAATATTTTATAACCACTTGCTTATTTTGAAATATTTGCGTATTTTACCCTAACTATCCACATTAATCAAATCAACCCTTACTATTTCAAAATAATAAATAAAGGAAATTCCTTTTTATTTAAAAAAATTTCGAGGTCTTACATCTTACATAAAAGTATAGTCAAAACTGTTTTAGAAATTAAAATCTTTGGGAAGTGCTCAAGGAAACCTTCGCGATACGGGAGGCCGTGCGTCAGGTTATGATAGATATCATATAGCCACAGTAATTGTCCTTGGTAGACCCAATAGACCCCAAAGAAAAATGAGAAGATTACTATTATATTCTTTCCAATGGTGAGTCTTCTCTTGACATATCATTATCTCCACTGTCTCTAATTGAGAGTTATACTTCAACCAAACACCAAGATTATATAGGTAGTGCTCGTAGATATACTCAACAAGTGGATGAGCACTTTGCATCTTATGATGATACAAGGTTGTATGTCATTAGACATCTTGTATGATAGTGGCAAAACACCTTTCCAACGTTGGGTTAGCCTCACCCTATTTGATTCACCAAATATAACTACTAAATGATGTATCTGACACCTTTCTAAAGCGCTTAGGAGAACCTCCACAGCTAGAGACCACCATTCTATTCCCTGTTACCCCGCTCAAACCCAAATTACACTCTTATTACACGAAAGGAATTGTGAACCAAAAGGGTGAGCACAACTAGCTCGATAAAAGAATATCAAGACTAAAGATAATTAAATTATCAATAGCCTTCATCGATGTCAAATCGAGAGATTTAGAACATATGGTGAGCGATAAAACTTTTCAGCCCATAGTTGCGGTGGAGCAAGCGATCCATTAGAAAGAGTCGAATAGACCATAAAGTCTATTATCTTCTCCATGTTAAAAGTCCACCAACAATGTTTTATCCTCGTAATATAAATTAACAGTTCCTTTCCACAATCATATGAATAACTTCATAATCATAATTGTGATTCTAAATTCCTCTTCTCATCCGGAGCGAAGATAATTTTCATCACTTGTCTTTACCAAACATCAAAGATCATGGTTATACAAAATCATAGTTCATTCTCATAATCATACTAATAAATTCATCTTTTGCACTACGGGCCAAAGATATTCATTAATGATTCATCTTTGCACTACAGGCCAAAGATATTCAACAACAGTCATCTTTTGCACTACTGGGCCAAAGATATTCAACAACGATTCATCTTTTGCACTACGGCCAAAGATATTCATCAACAGATTCATCTTTCCAATACATGCCAAAGATATTCATCAACAGCTTCATATTTACACTACAGCCAAAATATATTAATATCTCAAAGAAATATATAATCATTTCAAAATCTATATAAACCATAATTATAACCATGTTGATCAATTCACCTTTGCACTTAAGCTAAAAATATTCAATTATAAATTCAATGGTCATAATCATACCAAATCAATTTCAACTTTGCCTTCTCTTGGCCAAAGAGAACCCATAGTCGTGATCATACCAATAATCTACCCATCTTTACACTCTCAAGTCGAAGAAATTTCTTCACCATGATTATAAAAATGTTATATATGATAATAAAAATAATATGATCAACAACTGTATTTAATTTCAAGAGTAAGATTCATAAATCAACGATAATTTGGTCAGAAAAAGTAACCAATTTTATCGTGAATAGTAACTCATGAATAGTAACTCATGAATAGTAACTCGTGAATAGTAACCCCGACATAAAAAAGGTAGAAATTCCATAATAAAATCCATACCAATATTTCGGTATAATGATATTGAAAGAATAAAATTTCTTAAACTTATAAACAATTTATATTAATTATTTACATTTTACTAAATAATGTATTTAATCATCCTAGAATGCCAAACTCATAAGATTTCATCACCAATAACCAAAACCCTCATCAAAAATCTGCATATACCTCATATAGGATTCTCAAGCCATAAAATCCTATTTTCCAATTTTCTTACTTCACATAACATATTTAATTCATTTACTCATAACTAGTCTATTTTTATGAAAAATACCAAATCAGTACAAACAAATTTTCTTTTACGGGATTTAGCGAATATAGTCCCATATTGAACATATATTTTTCTCGAATTTTTAAAATTCATTTACTATTTTCACATGGCCAAAATCTATTTAATATTTAGATATTTATCATAAATTATACTTTTATCCAAAATTCTGAAATTTACAGAGTATATTTTTATCATATACATGTACTTCCAATAAAAATTTCACCAATTTTAGAGTTTACCACAAGGAGTTATAAGGGTTTACTTTTAAAATAGTCTTTTCCCGTAAAATTCATAACTCTTAATCTATACATCCAAATATCGCATTTTTTGGACTCAATCAATAAAACTCATCAAATTATCATTTCAAATTTTTCCGAATTTTACGAAGCTCTCTAAAAAGTACTGATCGAAAAACATAATAACCATTAAAATTCCTTACTATCCATTACCTCAAAGAAAGCGACACTTACATTTGGATATCGGATATGACATTGAAGGAAACTTGCACCGATGAATAAAGACTCACCAAGTATCTAAAACTCACAAAATACACTCGATAATCTAGAGAGAAAAGAGAGAAAACTTATGAATTACGGTATGATTCTCAATTCTAACTTAGCCTTCTATTTATAAAAAAATATTAAGACGCAAAGCGGACTTGACTCACTTTACACGGTGGCTTTACACTTCTACTTTCCACCCACCAAAAATCACCATCTTCCCAACAACCAAAAGTGGGGCCCACCTATTTCTAAAATTTTCCACCAAAATCATTTATAAACCTAATTTCCGAATTAGTCACCTCTTAAAATTCATAACAAATCATTCGTTCACTTTTAACGGTTCAAAATTTGTGAACATATACTCAACTTATATATGTATAACATATCCAAAAATCACAACGATCCAACGGTCAGATTAAAAATTATAACTCACGCAATAAAGTTGTAAGAACACTGATTTGATCTTTTAATACCTCCAATCCGACAAAATACTTATAAAACACCTCAACAGTAATTCCTTCATTTATAACCATATAAATAAATCCATCATTTATATCTGCATCAAATAAATATTTCCTTATCATATAAATCAATAATTAATTATTCACAAATAATATTACAAAATCACAATTTTGACAACCAGGCAGTTCCCAGGAAAGTGGGGGCTTTCTGATAGAGATCTCTCCTTACTGGCGCGCAATTAGGTGACCAAACCTCTCCTTGATAGAACTTTTAGACATTGCCAATATTGATATTTAATAATATTATTCAAATAATATGAATTATTGATCGATAATGGAATCTCGCAAGTGTGACAATTATTGAAACAACAATAATATAAAATATCAACGCATCAATTATTGAATCAATAAAAATAAAATATTGAACAATAATTACTGTAACAATTATTGAGTAGTGCCTTCTTACGTACGAATCAATAATTCAAAATATTTGTGCAATACCGGTATCTTCTTTGTAATGCAACCACGCGTATTCTTCGTATTTTAACCACCGTGTATTCCAACGATTGTTAATTGATGAATAACTACGCCAGTTATTTATAAAAACTCAAACTTGTCATTTTCTTCATCCAACGGTTATTACATTATATGGGCCCTGAAATGATCGCTATGTCAATCGTATGAATATTCCCAACGACAACAATGAATATTTTATAACCACTTGCGTATTTTGAAAAAAAAAATTCATATATCACCCTTAACTTTAACTTTTATCAATTTAACCATTTACTTGAATAGTAATTATAAGAAAAATTGAATACTTTTTTTCATAAAATTCGGGGTCTTACAATCTCCCTCCTTATGAAATTTTGTCCCCAAATTTACGTGCACAGTATTTCAAAGAGTTGAGAATACCTTGCTTTCATTTGATTCCATCTTCCTTGTCATCATGATTTCTCCATTGCTCATCTCTCACATATTTGAGATATCATTCTAGAATACGACTTTAAAACAACGGTTAATTGAACAAATTAACATATCACATAATATCCCTTATATTATGACCGACCAACAATTAAGCTTAGGTAGGACACCTTGTGCAAGAGATTTACTCATCTCCCCTCTAGTTCTATTCCCCGATCTCCGTCGGAATCATATCCTAAGCTTTGATACCAAATGTGATGAATGTCCCATCGATTGGACACATCTCACATTGGTACCTATCGACTTACCATGAGCAGGCGTCCCTACGGACGAGAGAGTCCGGCTTCAGCATCTCTCCCATCAATAGGAAGTCACCAGCGAGAGGCTCAGGGCTCTTTGCTTATAGCTCTGATTCCAAATGTGACGACCCCATTGAATCCTATGGCTGTGTAATAATATACATGTATACTTCATTGCATTGAATCCTCCATCTAATTGAGTAAATAACATTTTATTTTAGAATGGAATATTGAGGAAATAGCATTTTATTTTAGAATGGAATGTGAAAGTTTAGAGTAATTTTTTGTATTAAGAGGTATTCTGAATAGTTTAGACTCATATTTATATTTTAACTATTCAGAGAACCTCTTAATACAAATATGTGGACTCTTAAGAGGTATTAAGAGGTGAATTGTTAAGATGTATCAACAACACCTTGTTAATATTTATAGAAATAAAGTTCCTCGTGGATTTTTTTTTTTGTGTGTGTGTGGGGTGGGGGTGGGGGGTCAACTATTATAACTAATCACAATATTATACTGCGATTACTTTTATCCAACAATTCATTGAATGATAAACGCATGCGCATAAACTGAAGCTAAGGATGTGAATTGGTTTAATAAAACCACCAAGAAATGTCTAATTCACTTGAATTTAACTACCATAATAATTTCAAATTGGGGAGGGAGTATGACCTGCCAGTCCCACACACTCGCTCCTATACTAACTGTTGGTGAATCTTTATTGTATGCAAAAAGTATCATCGTCGGTTGGTTGTCATCGTTATGAAGATTTTTGTTGCAATTAAATACGTTTGCATGTAATTACAGAATATATGTAGCTTTGCCTCAATTTCTAGCTAGCTGTATAGCCCGTAACGAAATCCATAGTAATGTGTTCCCACTTCCATGTCGGAATCTCAAGTGGTTGCAGTGGACCCTTTGGTACTTGATGCCCCGCCTTTACGCGTTGACAAGTTAAACACCTCGAGATAAACTCCGCGATCTCTCTTTTCATATTGCTCCACCAAAATATATGTCGAAGATCATGATACATTTTGGTACTCCCAGGATGGATTGTAAACGGTGTGTTGTGTGCCTCCATCATGATTCTATGCTTCAAGTCAGAATCGTTAGGAACACAAAGTCTGGAGTTGACTCAAAGTATTCCTTCTTCATCGATTCTTGCTTCTGGAATAGCACCTTCTTGCATTTTCTTCTTCATACACATCAGTTCCATGTCCATAGTTTGAGCATCTTTAACTTTATCGATTAAAGTCGGTTGTACTCGTATGTTTGATATCATCACGTGGGTACTTGGAGCCTTCATCTCTATCTCCATCCTTTTCAAGTCATACAAAATGGGCCTTTGTGTTAACAACATTGCACTCGTACCCGCATATGATCTTCTACTCAATGCGTCAGCTACCACGTTTGCTTTTTCAGGATGATATTGGATGGTATGATCGTAATCTTTCAATGTACTTCGAGCCAACGTCAGCGTCGTTGCCACATATTGAGTTCCTTTTGGGTGAAGAAATATTTGAGGCTTTTTATGATCAGTATAGATCTCCACTTTCTCCCATACGGGTAGTGTCTCCGGATCTTCAACGCGAAAACAATCACGCTGACTCCAAATCACGAGTAGGATAATTCCTCTCATATTCTTTAAGTTGTCGTGAGGCATAGGCTATGACTTTCCCATGTATGCGTGAGAATACATCCTAACCCTTTGCACGAAGCATCGGCGTGAAGATAACAAATCCATCCGAACCAGATGGTATTATCGAGCAGTGCGAAATGAGTCTTCTCTTGAGTTCTTGAAAACTCTTCTCACAATCCTCGCTCCAACCGAATTTTATATCTTTACGAGTCGGTAGAAGTTAGCGAATGCGATTCGAGAAAATCCTTCCACGAATCTCCGATAAGTAACCGGTAAGCCCGAAAGCTACGTGACTTGGTCATCGACTTTGGTTGCTCCCAACTTTGTATGGCTTCAATCTTCGTCGGGTCGACAGATACTCCATGTTTTGACACCACGTGCCCAAGGAATGCTACTTTCTCAAGCCAGAACTCGCATTTCTTGACTTGACATATAGCTTGTTATCACGAAGCCTTTGCGATGCTACCTTCGAATGGTGTTCATGATCTTCACGGCTTTTGGAATAGATGAGGATGTCATCAATAAAGACAACAACGAACCGATCCAAATATTCCTTGAATACGCAGTTTCATCATATCCATGAAAGCGGCGAGAGCATTAGTCAATCCAAAAGACATGACTAAGAATTCATAATGCCGTCATCGAGTTACGAAGGCGGTCTTTGGAATATCCTCGCTTTTTAATCTTGGTGATGATATCCGGAAATCGAATATCGATCTTTGAAAAGAATTGTGCTCCTCACAACCGGGTCGAGCAGTCATCAATGCGAGGTAGCGGATACCTATTCTTGATGGTGACATGGTTCAATTCTCGGTAGTCAATACAAAGTCGCATACTCCCGTCTTTCTTCTTTACGAATAACACAGGAGCACCCCAAAGAGATGTACTAGGACAAATAAAACCGATGTCCAACAACTCCTGCAGTTGGACCTTTAACTCCTGATGTTCAATAGGAGCCATTCGATATGGGATTTTAGAAATGGACTTTGTACCAGGTTTAAGGTCAATAAAGAATTCAACTTCACGTTCTGGGGGTAGACCGGGAAGTTCTTCAGGAAATACGTCAGAAAATTCACTAACAACAAAAATATTATTCAAATCTGACGTATTTTTGTTCAAGTCTGTGACATGGGCTAAGAAAGCTTGACATCCGTTTTTCAATAAACGAATAGCTTTATGGCTTGATATGACAGTGATTGATTTTAGTGGTTTGGTTTTTTGAATTCGCATAACAAGTTGGTTAGGAATATGAAAACTGACAACCTTACGAAAACAATCAATTTTAGCATGATGAGTGGTTAACCAATCAATCCCTAAAATCACATCAAATGCAAGAATTTTCAATGAAATAAGAACAACAGGTAATGTGATGGTACCAACTTGAATCAAGCAAGATTTATAAACAGTAGATGTAATGAAAGTTTCTCCTAACGGAGTCTCAACAGATAAGTCAAGGTCTAATTTCTCCGGAGTCAAGTTTAAACGTTGAGCACAAGCAGGAGAGATAAAAGAATGGGTAGAACCGGTATCTAATAAGGTATAAACTTCGCAAGAGTTTATGATTAGCTTACCCGTGATCACCTCGTTTGGGTTCCTCGCATTTTAGCCAGTCACGACAAACGCTCTTTCAGGAACCGCTGATTTTGACTTATCCAGGACAGCCTTTGGAGTCACCATCCCCGTTGAACTTGGTTTTGCAACTAGACAATCTCTAGCTATATTACCTTCCTTTCCACAGTTATAACACACCTTAGATTGTTGTGGGCGGTTTGGGTGATGTGTCCCTCTTTCCGCATTTTAACAACAACCAACCCAAGCTTCATTCTCCTCCCTTAGAAACAGTTGATGTTTGTGCTGACGTCTTCACGTTATCATTATTGTACCTTCTCCTCTTGAAATCTCCTCCTGACTCGCTTCTTCTATTTTCATGGCCACGATTACCACCAGAGTGGTTACTGCTTTTATCTGAATGCTTTCCACCCCGCTGGTTGTCATTGCTCTTATGACCGCTGCCACCGGTATGACCCTGGTTGTGTTCCCTTGGTTGAACATACTCATTATCTCGTTCTAATAATTGAGCCCTGTTTACAACATCTGAATATAAAGAAAATTTATGAGAGATAAGATATTGTCGAATCTCGGGTTTTAAACCTCTCAGAAACATCCTCGTCATTCGTTCCTCATTCTCGACCAAATGAGGTGCAAACTTTGATAACTCTGCAAACTTTGCCTCGTCTTTGACACACATCGTATTTGTTTTGTTCGGTCGATAAACTCCACCTCATTCATATAGATTTAATACTTTCGGGAAAGTACTTGTCATTAAACAGTCAAAAGCTTTCCCAAGACATGTTGAGTGTGGCGGTGTCACGCGCTTACAGCACTCCCACCAAGAGATTCTACCTCACCGTGGAACATAAGGTGGCGAATGGAACCTTCAGTTCCTCCGTGCATCCTAAGACATCGAATATCTTGGTAATTTGTTTGACCCACGTTTCCGCCTTGATCGGATCCGGCTTTCCAATAAATTCTGGTGGTCCCAACTCCTTGAACTGTTTGGCTGTAACAAACCGCACATTGCTATCATTTCCACCCGTATTTTGTGCACGAGTCTCCCTCGTCTGGTTTTATATAAACTGCAAAAAGCTCCTAAACATCCCATCATTCATCATTTGTTTGGTAGTGTTGTTTACAGGAAGAATATTGCCTTCCTGTTGCACGTTCCCCTGAGTGGTGATTAAAGGTGTCTCCACAGTCTCATTCACTCCATTATTAACGTTCTCAGCTGCCATTCTTAAATACTACCATAAAACAAGGGTTAATTAACAAATTAACATATCACATATTAACCATATGCTCTGACTGACCAACCAAATAAAAAATAAGGTCATACTAGCGAAGGAATTCCCCGACTCTCCCCTCCTAGTTCTTGTCTCACATCTCAGCCAGGGATCATATCCCTAAGCTTTGATACCAACTGTGACGCCCCCAAAATAGGTATACATCACCCATTCTGAGTCGCCAACTACATGGTACAAAAACAAATACAACTTCAAGATGTACAATTATCGTGCGAGATCACGACAGCGCCTATACTTGTGAGTTTGAATACAAATCATCAGATACTTAGAGAGTATACAAACTCAAAAGGAGTCCTCATTACAATTATTGATACACTATTTTACAAAAATAGTGATAACTGCAAAACAACTATCTTGAATCATCACTCCATACCCCGGCTAGTTCCTGCTAAATTTTCTCCTCCTGAGAAGAACAATGGAACAAAAAGAAAAAGGGTGAGCTCAACTAGCCCAGCAAAGAATATCATGACTAAAGATAATATACAACAAATTATCATTAGTCTTCAACATAGAATAATCTAATAAAATATAATAGACAACAAGTTTTAGATCAACAACTGCAGCGGAAACATCAATCAATTAGAAGAGTCAAGTAGAGAAAGAATTCCACTATCTTCTAAGATTTAAAAGTCCATCATCAATATTTTATCCATGTAACATCAATCAATATACATCTTGAATCTAATATTCATCTTTGCACTACAAAGCAAAGATATTCATTTGTATCACCAGCTGGTCATGTTCATCTCAACACCTGTTCATCTTGAAACTACGGGCCAAAGATATTCATTACGTAATCATTCATCTTTGCACTACAGGTCAAAGATATTCAATAATATCATCATATAGGACTGAGGATGATGAAAAATATCTTAAAGAAAATGAATCTAGTGAGATAAAAGAACAAATATTAAGGATTCGTATTACAGTTTTATCCAAGTTTAATAATACTCCATAATAACCAATTTTGAAGCAGAATTCAAAAATAAAGATCAAAACATGGATACAATCAAAGATAGTAACCATAATAGACATCTTGGATAAAAAAAAAGAAAATTTCATTTTTTGGTGAAATGTGTCGTATTCGTGAATAGTGCCGTATACGTGAATATTAACCCCGACACAAAAAGTTCTAAATTTGATAAAAAGTTCAAACCAATATTTCGGCATAATGATATTGAAGAAAATAATATCATTTAAGAAGAAAATAACATCCTTTACCTTAAAATAACAGTACTTCTGATCGGAATATCGGTATAAGGCTGAAGGAAACTTGCACTGATAAATAGAAACTTACAAATTATCAAAATACTCAAAAAATACACTCGATAATATAGAGAGAGAAAGCTTATGTTTCTGGTGTGATTTTCAATTCTAACTTAGCCCTCTATTTATAGGAAAATGTTAGCACGCCGAAACAGACTTGACCTACAACCTAATGGCTTTACCTGCTACTATTCCCACCCACCACATTTGAATAAAAATTCCAGCACATTTCTCACCAACCAAAAGTGGGGCCCACGAATTCTAGAATTTTCCACCAAAAATCATTTATAAACCTAATTTCTGAATCAGTCACCTCTTAAAATTCATAACAAATTATATGTTCATTTTTAACGGTTCAAAATTTGTGGACATATACTCAAATTATATATGTATAACATATCCAAAAATCACAATGATCCAATGGTCGGATTAAAAATTATAACTCACGCAATATATCTCAAAAACACTGGTTTGATTTTTAGTACCTCCATTCCGATAAAAATACTAATAAAACACCTCAACATTAACTCCTTCATTTTTAATCACAATAAATATATCCAACATTTATATCCACATAAATTAAATATTTCCTTATCATATGAATCAATAATTAATTATTCACAAATAATATTACAGAATCACATTTATGACAACCAGTAGTTCTCCTGGAAAGATGGGGCTTTTCAGATAAGGATTTCTCCTCATCTTGGCGCCATGATTAGGTGACCAAACCTCTCCTTGATGTAACTTTCTAGACATTGCGCTAATAATGTTATCTAATAATATTATACAAATAATATGAATTATTGATCCGATAATGGAAATGCGGTCAAGCAAAGACAATTATTGAAACAACAATAATATAAAATATCAACGCAGCAATTATTGAATCAATAAAATAAAATATTGAATAAAGAATTCACTGTAAATAATTATTGAAAGTGTAGTTCTTCACGTAAAGATCAATAATTCAATAATACTGCATAATACCGTGTGTCATCTTTACCACGCCAGCGTATTAGTGTATTTTAACCACCAGGTATTCCAACAGTGTTAACGATAACAATAACGCTGTTATTTATAAAACTCAAACTTTGTCGTTTTCTTCATCCGACAGTTATCCGTTATGGGGCCCATAAATGGCTGCGCCGTCGTACGAATATTTCCCGACAGAAAGAATATTCCACGACCAAATGAATATTCCCCAACACAATGAATATTTTATAACCACTTGTTTATTTTGCAAAATTTGCACATTTCACCCATAACCAAAGTATTATATCAAATTATCACCTTATTATTCACAATAATAAATAGAGGAAATTCGATTTTATTTATAATAAGTTGGGGTCTTACAAGGATGATTCGATTTTATTTATTAAGCTGAGTCTCAGTGATAAAGTTGATGAAAAACTTTTTAAATCATAGAAGATATTAGATTTTATGCTCTACTTGACTCTTCTAAAGGATTACTTATTCCGATGTAGTTGTTGATCTAAAACTTGTTGTCTATTATATTCTATCATTTGTTATACTGTTGAAGGCTAAGGATAATTTATTCTGCATTATCTTAGTCATAATATTTCTTACTAGGCTAGTTGAGCTCACTCTTTCTTTCACCGTTCTCTTCAGAAAATGAGAATATAGCTGGGACGAGTCGGGGAACGGATTGATGGTCCAGATGGTTGTTTTAGTAGTCCTCACTATTCTATAAAATAGTGTGACAATATATGTAATGATGACTCCAATAAGTGTGGATATTGTCTAGATGACAATATTCTTATTAAAAACTCTTAGATTATGTTTTTTAAGTATTCTACATGCATTGTATAATATAATTAAGTTGTATATGAATTTTGTACCATATATTTGGCGACTCAAGATGGGTGATGTATACCTATTTTGGGGGCGTCACAAGTATCATGTTAACAATTTGGACGTTATTGATTTCTGGATAAATTAAATTATAAATCTTTAAAAATTTATCCTTGAACTTGTTTTATTGAATTCTTATATCATTTTCATCATCCTCGTGTTTATATTATGTTGAAAGTCATCCACGGCCTATAGTGCATAGATGGACTTGGTATGATTATGACCAGGGATTATTCGGTATAATCATGACCGTAATGTTAAAAATAATGTGGTAAAAGTCCTCATTGGCCCGTAGTGCATTGATGGACAGTTGTTGGCATAATCATGGCTATTGATGAATACACGAATATCCTTGGCCCGTAATGCATGGATAATTTGTGGTCGTGATACTAAAGAATATCCTTGGTCGTAGTGCAGGGGTGATTCGATGATGTGTATTATTTATTAAGCTGAGTCTCGGCGATAAAAGTGATGAAAAACCTTTTAAATCATAGAAGATAGTAGATTTTCTACATGACTCTTCTAATGGATTGCTTGTTCCGCTGCAGTTAAACTTGATGTCTATTGTATTTTATCAGTTTAACATTGTTGAAGGCTAACAATAAATTATTCTGTATTATCTTAGTCATAATATTTCTTACTGGGCTAGTTGAGCTCACCCTTTTTCTTTCATTGTTCTCTTCAGGAAATGAGAACGTAGCTGGGACTAGTCGGAGAACGGAGTGACGGTCCAGATGATAACATTAGTAGTCCTCACTATTCTATGAAATAGTGTGATAATAAATGTATTGAGGACTCCATTTGAGTTGAATCATCGCTCAGAAGACAATATTCGTATTAAAACTCTCAGTTTATGTTTTGTCGTATTTTACACGACAGTTGTATTATTAAGTTGTATTTTGAATTTTGTACCATGTATTTGGCGACTCAAGATGGGTGATGTATACCTATTTTGGGGGCGTCACAATACCTGTGACGCCCCCAAAATAGGTATACATCACCCATTCTAAGTCGTCAACTACATGGTACAAAATCAATACTACTTGATGTCTGAATACAATTGTCGTGCGATAATCTGACACGCGCTATACTGTGAGTTTGAATACAAATACTGTCTACTAGAGAGTATAAAAACTCAAAAGGAGTCCTCATTACAATTATTGATACACTATTTTACAAAAATAGTGAGTACTGCTAAACAACTATCTTGAATCATCACTCCATACCCCGGCTAGTTCCTGCTAAATTTTCTCCTCCTGAGAAGAACAATGGAACAAAAAGGAAAAGGGTGAGCTCAACTAGCTCAACAAAGAATATCATGACTAAAGATAATATACAACAAATTATCCTTAGTCTTCAACAGAGAATAATCTGATAAAATATAATAGACAACTAGTTTTAGATCAACAACTGCAGCGGAAACAACAATCCATTAGAAGAGTGACGTAGAGAAAGAATTCTACTATCTTCTAAGATTTAAAAGACCATCATCAATATTTTATCCCTGTAACATCAATCAATATACATCTTGAATCAAATATTCATCTTTACACTACAGGCAAAGATATTCATTTGTATGACCAGTTGGTCATGTTCATCTCAACACCTATTCATCTTTGCACTACGGGCCAAAGATATTCATTAGGTAATCATTCATCTTTGTACTACAGGCCAAAGATATTCACAAATATCATCATATAGGACTGAGGATGATGAAAAATATCTTAAAGAAAATGAATCCAGTGAGATAAAAGAATAAATATTAAGGATTCGTATTACAGTTTTATCCAAGTTTAATAATACTCCATAATAGCCAATTTTGAAGCAGAATTCAAAAATAAAGATCAAAACATGGATACAATCAAAGATAATAACCATAATAGACATCTTGGATAAAAAGAAGAAAATTTTATTTTTCGGTCAATAGTGTCGTATACGTGAATAGTATCGTATACGTGAATAGTAACTCCGACACAAAAAGTTTAAAATTTGATAAAAAGTTCAAACCAATATTTCGGCATAATGATATTGAAGAAAATAATATCATTTAAGAAGAAAATAACATCCCTTATCTCAAACGAACAATTACTTGATCTCGAATAATCTGATATGAAATTTGAATGAAACTTGTCTTTGAATAGTAACTCTCAAAGTATCAAAATACTCACAAAATACGCTCAATAATATAAAGAGAGAAAGAGAGAAAGCGTATGTTTCTGGTGTGATTTTTTAATTCTAACTTAGCCCTCTATTTATAGGAAAATATTAAAGCAGTCAAGCAGACTTGACTGCGCAATCGATGGCTTTACACGCTACTATTCCCACCCACCACATTTGAATAAAAATTCCAAAGACATTTCTCACCAACCAAAAGTGGGGCCCACAATTCTAGAATTTTCCACCAAAATGATAAATTAAAACTTCAACAATTTCTGAACCAGTCATCTCTTAAAATTCATAACAAATCATACGTTCATTTTTAACGGTTCAAAATTTATGGACATATACTCAACTTATATATGTATAACATATCTAAAAATCACAATGATCCAACGGTCGGATTAAAAATTATAACTCACGCAATATATCTCAAAAACACTTGTTTGATTTTTAGTACCTCCATTCCGATAAAAATACTGATAAAATACCTCAACATTAACTCCTTCATTTTTAACCACAATAAATATGTCCAACATTTATATCCGCATAAAAT
Source organism: Panax quinquefolius (assembly GCA_020205615.1). Taxonomy (NCBI): domain Eukaryota; kingdom Viridiplantae; phylum Streptophyta; class Magnoliopsida; order Apiales; family Araliaceae; genus Panax; species Panax quinquefolius. The sequence continues at coordinate 130,867,689 of CM035172.1, read as the reverse complement.
AAATATTTCCTTATCATATGGATCAATAATTAATTATTCACAAATAATATTACAGAATCACATTTATAATGACCAGTAGTTCCTGGAAAGGGGGCTTTTCGATAAGGATTTCTCCTTCTTGGCGCCATGCAATTAGGTGACCAAACCTCTCCTCGACGAACTTTCTAGACATTGTCAATAATGTTATCTAATAATATTATTCAAATAATATGAATTATTGATCTGATAATGGGAAATGCAGTGTAGTGACAATTATTGAAACAACAATAATATAAAATATCAACGCAGTAATTATTGAATCAATAAAATAAAATATTGAACAGTAACTACTGTAACAATTATTGAGTAGTGCCTTCTTACGTAAGGATCAATAATTCAATAATCTTGTCTGCAATACCGCAGTGTTATTCTTGTGCGACCACGCCATTATTCGTATTTTAACCACCAGGTATTCCAAGAGTGTTAACGGTAACAATTACAACGTTATTTATAAAACTCAAACTAGCATTTTTTCATCCCGATAGCGGTTATCCGTTATGGGGCCCATGAATGGTTTATACTATTCGTAAATACGAATATTCTCCGACAAAAAGAATATTCCACGACCAAACGAATATTCCCCAACACAATGAATATTTTATAACCACTTTCTTATTTAGCAAAATTTGTACATTTCACCCATAACCAAAGTATTATATCAAATTATCACCTTATTATTCACAATAATAAATAGAGGAAATTCGATTTTATTTATAATAAGTTGGGGTCTTACAACACCTCTATATAAAGGACTTCCAAACGTATCAAACACTTCTAATCTCAATGTCAACATGATATGAGAAGAGGAGAATCAATTTTGTTAGAATTTAAGAACGAATAATATTATAATCACACACACACACACACACACACACACACACACACACACACACACACACACACACATATATATATATATATATATATATATTAGGAAAGATGAAAAAATAAGAACACGCGATATACTCAGGTTCACCAATTTGGCTAGTCCCGCTTGTTTGATGTATAAGATGTCTCACATACTCTCTACAATGATCTACACACAAAATAATGTTTTTTTATAGAAACTAGAAAATCATAGCTGCTATAATATGAGCTCAAACTCGTGAGGCTCAATACATTAGTAAAACTCAAAATCGGGCTAATAATAAATTTTCAAGCCCAATTGCACTTTGCGCTTGGCTTCCTAGGGACGCTGCCTTCTTGCAACCCCTGCCAACTCACTGGCGAACTGGGCAGCTGTCCACTCACCGAGGAGCGATACCCCCGACTCTCCTGTCATAGTGGTCATTAGTCGAACACGTAGAAGTATGAGTCAATTTCAAAAGATTTTGCTTTTGATTGGCTTTACTCACTCAAGTTGATCGGATCAGACAAAGGTTAAAGATGAAAATGGAAAGCAAAGGTTAGATAATATATATAACGTATTTTTAGTAATATACGGTATTAAATTAGTTTTTTTTTAACAAGTTAACCATATCTCATTATGGTCCAAGCATATAAACCCATTATGGTCCTACCAGATTGTCATTCGGGTCAGGTATTCTGACTAATTTTAGTCAAAAACTGAAATTGGGGGACATTGTGTGAAATTAGGTACTTGATGTAACGGATGTGTAAGCCCAATTAATTTAGGGGTCGAATTATAAGGAGGGTGGAACTTGGTACAATAGAAGTGAATTTTGCCCACAAAAAAACTCAAAGTCAGGGTGTTAATAATTATGACTAAATTGTAAATCTGACTCTCTTATTTGTCATGTTTTTGTCAAACGATTTCCTAATTTTTTTTAGCATAACTATTCCTCATAGATGCATTAGTCGTGCAAAGGTGTTCCTCCAATGTTCTATAACCTTTTTTTAGCACAATTGGTTCTCATAAATGCGTTAATCATGCAAATGTGTTCCTCTATTTTTTTTCCACCTATTAAAAATTGATTTCCTCTCTCCTCTCTCTTTCCTCATTTTTTATTTTTTATTTTTAAAATTTGTGTAAAAAGTATACTCTTCTTTTTCTTTTTATTTATTTATTTTTATATTGACACTTTGAATTCAATATAAAAGATCTCTAAATTAAAAATTAGTATAAATTAATTTTAAACAATATAATTACCAAATACTCCTCCGTCCCAAATTAATTGCTTCGGTTTTGACTTTTTAAGTCAAATTGACTATTTTAGAATTAATAATTAAGCATATATAAATATATTTCTAAAATTATAAAAATTGGGGTTAATAATAAATTGTATATACTTTCTTTTGGTTATAATATCTTCACTTATATTTTAGCAAAAATAATAAAAATATTAGTTTTAAAAATGGTCAATTTGACTTTTAAAAAGTCAAAACTGAAGCAATTAATTTGAGATGGATGGAGTATTATAAACTTTACTATTTTTTATTTTATCTAAATGGTACTAATAATCGTATGATTTATTTTAAAATTGAATATATCTCAAATTGATTTAAACAAATCCTATATTTTGAACAAAAAAAATATAAATTTGAAAATATTTTCAAAATTATCATCATATAACTATTATTAAAAGTTGAACTCAATATTTTTAAAATTTTATTTGTTTGTCTTTAAAAACACCGAGTTCAACTTTTAATAATAATCGTATCTCATATGATGAAAATTTTTTAAATTTATAATTTTTTGTTAATTCAAAATATAGGATCAATTTTAATTTTTAAAAATCAATTTGAGATATATTCGATTTTAAAATAAATCATACGATTATTAATAATATTTAGAGAAAATAAAATAATAAGGTTTATAATTTTGGAAATGAAATTGTTTAAAATTAATAAATTTATATTAATTTTGAATTTAGAGATATTCATATTGAATTCAAAATGATAATATAAAAGAAATAAATAAAAAGAAGATGAATAATCTATTTTTTACACAAATTTTAAAAATAAAAATAAAAAAAAATGAGGAGAGAGAGAATCAATTTTTAATAGGTAAAAAAAATTGAAGGATATTTGCATTAATAACGCACCTATGATAAATATTTGTTGGAGGAACACATTTGACTAAAGCATCTATGAAGAATATTTATGCTAATAAAAAAGGTTTTAGGGATTAATTTAGCAAAAACTTGACAAAATAGGTGTGCAAAATTTGTAATTTTTAGTCTAATAATTATTATATTCCTACCGCGCCTAATTAGAGACAGAGTTGTTCAAAATCAGCAGAATTGCCCTAACGTTCATTTTTTTCCAGCTCTAACTCTCTCCTCAAATCTCAAAATCAAAGAGCCGCCCAAGAAGAATTAGATCAGTTCACTGAATCGACCTTCAAGTAAGACTTCTGTCATTCCGATCTGTTTATATAATTGTAATTTACAGTTCACATTTCAGATTTAGATCATACCCATTACTGTGTTCGTGTCAAAATTGTGCAACTATTTTTTTGGGAAAGTTTTGAAGATATTTGCAACTTTTTTTTATTACAGGGTTGAATGGTAAGTGGGTTTGTATTGAAGAACAAGATAATTGGTGTTTTTTTGGGTGTGATTGATATGGGATTTTAAGAAATATAGGATTTCTAAAATTTTCAATACTTTCATTGGTGCCAAGATGAGTGCGACGTAATTTATTTTGGAGTTTGGTTGTCCTTCAAAAGTCACTCATTTTGTTTTTTAAATTTCAAAATTGGGTTGGCCTTTTATGATTCTAGGTGGCTTTGATCATTCCCATCATTGTGTCCATGTTAATATTGTGCAACTATATTTCTATTACTTGGGAACGTTTTGACGAAATTTGAGACTTTGTTTGGTACAAACTTTAGGTGGGTTTGTATTGAACAAGATATTTGGTGTTTTTTTGGGTGTGATTGATATTGGGATTTTAGTAATTTATAGGATTATGAAAATTTTCAATATTATTCTTTGATAATTTTGCTCACACTCAACCATATTGTGTTGTGCCAAGATAAATAGGATATAAATTTTATTCGGGGAGTTTGGTTTTCCTTAAAAATCACTCATTTCAGATTTTGAATTTCAAAATTCGGCATTGGCTTTTTATGAACGTAGATTTCTTATATAATCAATCTCACATTATTTGTTAAAAGGAAAATTTTGATTTTTTTAAATATATAGGTTAAACTTAATTTTATAAGTGTGAAAATGTAATGATTGTATATTTGTATGCTTTTCTTTGAAATTTTTTAGCTTAAAAAACTATGATTTGCAGATCCCTACATTTGTAATCATGTGAAAAGATTGCTCTAGGAGAAAACCTAGATTCAACTTCATTATTTGTTACTGGTTAAATTGTATATAGTATGTGTACATTTCTGTCCAGCATTGGAATGAAACTTCAGCTTCATACCTTGTCCTATTTTTCATTTTTTAATTTGATATTGTTTCTCCTGATTCAGCTAAAAGTGATATTCCTTGTATTGAGTATAGCACTTTCTTAATTCTGTAGAAGGCAATGAATGTGTCTTTACATTTTAAAACAATAGATAGTAAAGGTTGCTTGTTCCTAAATCTCTTGTATTTTTTTATCTTTCATAATGTTTTTGTAGAAAATCATGGAGCAAATGACACATGAACAAAGTGAACAAGCTGTCAAGTGTATAAATGTTCAACCTGCGGTTGAGAAGCGAAGTGATCTAGAAAGTAATATTTTATCTCGGACACCAGCAAAGGCAAATGAGACTTTACCCATCAAGCACAAAACAGAAGCTGGTGAACTTCCAGAAAAGTGGGTCTCTCAGAAGATACATTTTGCCCAACACTTGCTAGTATATCTGTATTATAATAAACTGATCCAATTTTTGCTTTATGTTTATTTCCAGATACAAGACAATATCAGAGTTTTTTGATCGTATGACTAGTTCATTGAGGTTGCTCAGTCTGCGGAATAAATCTCCTACTTTTAAGAATATCTGCAGTCAGGTCCAAATACTCACAGGAAGGTTAATTTCTTTTCTTTGAACTGCTTTCTCGGTTAGATTGGTAATATCTAACCTCTCTTCATCTATATGCTTGTGACCGTGTTAGCTGTAGGATGTTTTTGAAGCATCAATATCCATAGGAAACTTAAGCCATTGGATTTTTCTTTTTTTAATGAGAAGAACATTGATGTGTACATAATGATTGGGTAAGCAAAATTTTATTGAATCACTATGAGGTACTTATAGGGTACATGTGGTAAAAGAAAAAGTTTTTACGGTATGTTGATCAAGATTTGTATTTTTGAGATTAGGATGTAGTAACTGTCATTCAAACAATTGCATGACTCATCTTAATAGATGATTCTAGGCTCATACTCCCCGAGCCTCTTCTTAATCTTTCTTCATTTTCCATTATATATACTACTTATTAACTAGAAATTCATGAGATTTAGAGTGTAGAGTTGCACATGCCATGGTTGCTATTGGTTGATGCCGTGGTTTGTATTTTTTTCTTACTAGTTTGATGATTACTAATTCTCAACGATGTGTTCTTTTTCTTTTGTTGCTAGAAAGTTCTCATACAAGCATCTTGCACAAATAAAATTTATCCTTCCAGAAGCTGTTGAGACTGAACGGATACTGATACATGACGAGAAAACCAAGTGCATGGAGCCAGAGATGATAATTACGTTGTTGTTCGATATTGTGAAAGGTCACGATGAGCAGTCTGATTATTTGGCTCTGCGTGTAGTGTTTGCTTCTAGGCTCTTCGATTTTTACAGTACTCATACTGAGGTAATGGTTTTCACTATACCTTTTTTCCCTCCCCCAAACTAATTTGGGCTAAAAACTGTTGTTGAGTCTAGATTGGTGTTTGTCTATTATGATGTTTTTGTAGAAGATAGTAGGTGAGCGGATGATATTCAAGAAGAGATTTCAAATATAATTGTGCCACCTATTACTTGATATGATCTAGTCTTCACTGGATAACTCTAAATAAGCTAATAATAGAAGTTTTCTTGTGTGTATGTGGTTGATGGCTCTGGATGCTCCATTGCGGTACTGGAGTAATGTGATCTTGAAGTATAAGATTTTAAAAAAATTGGTTACCTGCTGTCTCTTCACTTTCTTCTCATTCAATGTATAAAAGGGTTTTCATAGATAATTTTTTCTTTTCCTTCTAATTTTAACTAAAGTTCCTTGGAAAACCAACACTGGGATTTCTTTGAATCAGATGGCTAACTTTAGCAGGGAATAGAAACATGATTATTAGATATCAGATTCAGATTAACTGCTTAGATGGACTTTAAGGTATTCAAAATTTAGATATCTAATGAATTTGTAACGTTGAATGCATGGTCTTCAACATATCCTGTATAGCTTCCTGAATCTGTGCTCTAAGTTGGGTTGCAGAGTTTATTTAGATGGGCTATTGAAATATTAACCGACAGATTTTGCATTTGAAACCAGAGTTGCGAAATCCCCGAGGCAGCTTTGCCAGAGCCATTTAACAAAAGAAGTATTAGCACCACTGCAGACACATTGCCAGTTGATTCATCTGCACTATTGCAACCAAATCTCATTCAAGCTGAACTATTAAATTCTTCCCACCTACATTCATCTTTCAGTAGACACTTCTCTCAAAAGGATCTTGTTGAAGAAACAGAAAAGACTCAACTCTTAGCATCTCCGATCCCTCTTTTGTCTATTAAATATGATAGACGTCACCAAGACACTGAGCCACAGAGCGCATCTCCTGATTCATGCATTGAACCCGCTATTGCCACAAACCCAGTCCAGCTGACGAATCCTCCATGCTTCAGCTCCGTTTCATGTGAAAGCACTCCTATAAAGCTTCCATTGAAATCTGAAGATTTAATGATTGAAACACCTGCACAATCGACACCACAGAGATCACAGGCTAGTTGTGACAAGCTCAAGACCACGACAATCCTAAAACGGACAGCAAGCAATATGTCTGCAAAGAGGACTTTGGACTTTACATACTCAGAAGGTGAAGACAGATTGTTAAACTCCACTGCAGATGGGATACTGCAGTACGAAGTTGCACCTAATATGATCCCTCAGGGAGAAACCAAAAGTTTTATTGAGGAAAACAATATTGCCTCTTTGGCTGCTCCTCTTCCAAAGGTATAAAACTGTTAAACCTGCTTGAGCATTCAGTTTTGATTTTATCAGACACTCTACAATCAGAATATTAGGGTCATATTTATCAGTTTTACTTGACTTGGACTACTTGAAACCTGTTAATCAAAATATGCACTTGAACTTGCTTCCATAAAAATAGATACATCTCATTAGTGAATATTCTAGTGTTATTACTGAGAAAGTTATGTCTTACTTTCTATTAAGGAAAAGAGTTTTATATTTAATGAAAATAATTTTTTTATTGCAACAAAACTTCAAAGCAGTATGAGGTTCATATATCCTACAAGAGCTGATAGAAAATGACGAGGCTAAAGACCATTTCTAACTGCACTCCTGTAAGAAACAGGCATGGAACCCAGCTTAAATGTAGATATATAATTATTTGGCCAACTTCATAGATATCCAAGACCATTTTAGGTTCTACAATGCCATTTCAAATGTTTCACAGACCTAACAAGAGAGTTTTGATTCAGCTGTTTATTATGATTTGAAGTCTCATTCATTCATCTAAGAAAGTTATGAACACAGTAGAATATGCATGGAGAACATTGGGGAGCCCCAAAAAAACAACTCATGTGAAGACGAAATTAGAACTTACTAAGTTTCCTTGTCTATAATTCGATACTTCATGCATTGAGGTCGGTTTCATGATCTCACCTGAATAACTGTCATTTGATGAAATTAGAACTTATTATATCAATTAGTTAACTTAACTTTGGACCCATTTGACTTAAAAATATGGGGACCATCATACCATAAGTCCTCTTAGAACTATTCTTCCATTAAAAAAATTTCACCCACTTTTTCTGTTGACATGAAACATTCATATTTTTTATTTGCTAATGATATCTATATTCTATGCTAAGGTTTTGGATTTTCACTGTAGTATTCCATGTACTTGTTCATAGTCTGTCCTTGTACTTGTTGAATTGATTAATTTTGTTTCTCTTACGTTTTGACCGTAGAGCTTACTGTGATAGGTCAGCAGCTGCTGCAGTTCCAGTGACAATGTGATCAATCGAAGTGCATCGACATCAAACCAGCAGATATCCTGTTGCCTGCCTGACCTTGTTGCCATCATTGATCAAATATTCCAGTATGCAAACTGTTCTTCTATCACAAAGGAGGAGCTTGTGCATAAAATAATTATGAATACACTTGATATTGTTGAGAGAAGTATGCACAATTGTTTCTAATCCTTTTTCTTTCTTTTATATAAGTACCCATATATAGAAGTGTAAACGATTTTTTGTTGTCTCTATGAAGGAGAAGTCGAAGAACAGATAGAGCAGCTTGAAAAGTTGGTTCCAGATTGGATTGGCAAGAAGTTGGCACCTAGTGGTGACATCTTGTACAAGTGAGTCTATCATCTTCCTTGATTGAATGTTAGTAATACTATGTTGACAGTAGCTGTTTTTGTAGGGTTTTGCACCATTTTGCATTTTCAAGAACTACACTAGATGAGTATTTTGCTCTGCTATGGTACAACTAAAATCAAGGGGGAAGATTTCCTAGGGAAGGTACCATAGGGAGAGGGAACCTCCTATCCCATATGTTTTATAATAGAATGAGAAGGAAGGTAAGGGAATAGAAGTATTATATTATAATTTTACTATTATAACCATAGACATTACTCACTTATAAGTGATGAGGAATTATGACCAGGGGAAAGTTACATATGAAATTTACTCCCAGGGGACAGGTAGGTACCATAGGGAAAGGGAGCCTCCTTTCCCTTCTGTTTTTTCGTAGAACTAGAAGGAAGGGAAGGAAAGTAGAATAACATTTATTTTATAATATTACTATTATGATCATAGACATTACTCCCTTATAACTGATAAGAAATTGTGCCTAAGGTAATCATAGAAGCCTCTCAGCTGATAGCTCATCAGATCTTGCAGCTCCTGATCTGGTCATAGAAAGAAGGAGGGCATCTTTCAAGCCTCTATAAAAAAGGAGGAGAAGCGTGCTGGAGCTGTTGGATGTTGCTCAGTGCTGTTATAACTCCCTTTCACTTCCTCCTTTACTTCCACGCCTAGAACCCATCCACTATACCTTCCTCCCAGACAAGGGCTTAGTGTGGCAAAAGCCAATAATTGCGAGGATATTTATAGAGTACACATTGCTTTAGGGCTTCAAAACTGATCAGAAATAGAGTTGTCAAAAATAAAATAAAATAATAAATAAACAAAAAAAGTAGATATAAATAGATATAATGCATAACTTAAGTTGTAGGGGAATTTGATTTGGTTATTTAGTTTGCATGTCTGACTCTGGTCTTGCAAGTCTCAATTGGAATCATATGTTTGAGAGATTATTAGGTTCTCACCTCAGTTTTCAGACGTCTGTTATAAGTATGGGTGTTCTTTGTCTGGTTTGATTCTGACATCACCGATTCATCAGCCTAAACTGGAACTGGAACTGGAACTGGAACTGGAACTAGAACATTCTAACATATGTATATTAGTTCTCACTTCAGAGGTTACCAAACAAGCCTAAGCTCTTGGATCTTAGCTGATTCTTTCATCCTTCCTCTCAAAGTAGTAGACTTTATTCTGCAATTTAGAAACATTACAATTTTAAATGCCTTTCTAAGACATAAGTCACATGACAACAATGAGATTATATACCATGAATGACATGTTCAAACCATACCAAGATGCCAAAAGAAGGGGGGGGAAGGTAGCATATCATGGCAAGAAAAGGAAGTATAAGCACATTAGAAGTTGACTTGTAATAGTACTAATACATTGTTGAATTTCTCAAACCAATTACTTTTGTTTGTTCAATCTCAAAGCAAACAAAGAATATTTTATCGAGTGTTCCCAACAAATAAAAAATGTTTTCCCACATGGTTTTGGGGATAAAAATGTGGCATGCATATTCTTTCTGTCCATCAGCCGTCTAATTTTTAAATTTATACTTTTAAGTCAAAAACAACTAAATTTACTTATAATACTCATGATTCACTAATATTTGTAAAATCGGGTCGGCATTTAGTTCTGTTCTTAGTTGGTTACAAAAATAATGCCAGTGCAAAACACACAAAAGTTTCTCATCAAGTGATTAGCCATTAGGTAGAGAGAAGCCCATACTAAGAAAGAAGAGGTAAAGTGCTGATTTGGCATCAATAGGACTTTCCACTTACTACCAAACTAACCCAAGATGGTTAAGAAATTCTCCACATCTTTCCCTTGATCTTGCTCAACCTTTTTATTTTTCACTATTCCCTCCATTGGAGAGGGAGATAAACATATGGAGGAGAGAGGTTTTTTTAACTTGCGTAGGGAGTTGTACCTTAGAAATGTCAAATCAGCTGTCGACCTCATTTTGTGAGTTACTTTTTGGGTATCTTTGGTACCATTTCATCATTTTTGTTGCACTGCTTTTATAGGCTTCTTTAGTAGTCTAGTCTCAAATATTAAAAGAGAAGGATAATTATTGACCATTATGATTGTTCTTACAAGAAGGGTAAAGTTTTAAGATTCTAGAACAGAGGAAAATGCTGAAGACTTTGCGATCTTAAAATGCCCAAGGAATATGTGTCCTCATATTTTGTCTTTAATTTGTAAATACTCTTCTATCTTGCGAAACAATGATGTTGAAATCCATTGATTTGAAATGCAACAATAATTATATTGTGCTATGAACTCTTCTTAAATCTTACTATCAATGAGGAACTTCTTTGAGAGCTACTTTTTTTTTGTTCCTATTCCATGACCCTGTTTATGTTTTCTTGGCTTTAAAATAATACCATATTATGAATCTAGTTAGTAACGGTCTCCCGTTGTTTGCAGTATCAAGAAAGTGTCGGATTTGAAATCAGTTTGTGAAAGGCTTATTTGCATCTAGTAAGGAAGTTTCTCAAGGTATACTCTAACTTGTACTTGGCAAAATCTCGAGGAAATATTTCTGATGCAATGTTTTTTTCCCTTTATAATTAAATTTTTCGTTTTTGACAGAACAAATTAGACAATCAGATATGAAGCATGTATGCATCGACAGTAGGAAGATAACCATTTGGTTGATTGCTATGGCTAAGTACTCTGGATGATTAAAAATATGGAACTGCATTTCTCTCATCCCAGTTTCTCAATCCTGGCTGAATGTGAATTTATTGTTGAACCCTTTTGTAGTGAATGTACTTTTACTGAATTTGTCATTGAACTAGAAGTGGTAAAATGAGTACTTAAATTATTTCTCACATTTTCTTTTTATCTCATCTTTGGAATTTATATTTCTTAGAAATTTTAACACTCTCATATCACTTTCTCTTTGAATTTTTTTGTCACTTTTTACCTTTAGCAATGTTTTCAGATCCGGATTGGTTGTTGAACCGGAAAAGTTATCGGGTGGATGGATAATTGGTTCAACTAGTATTGAACCGGTGATGTCATAAATATATAAAAATATATTATTAGTAAATAATAAAATTTTAAAAAATCTCGTTTTTTATAAACTAAAACATAATAAAATTGAGTTACAAAAAAAAATATTCAAAAATAATTTATCACGAACTGGATATCTCGAACGCCACCAAGATTAGCAAGTGGAAGTCTGAAACCATGATACTAAGGAGTAAATAAAAGATTACTTTGCTTGGGTATGCTATATACATGATTTCTTATCCTCCTTATATTTTGTTTGCTCAAATAAGTTGTGATCAGATAGCATATATAGAATTTTCTTACAAATAAAATATTTTTTCTGTTCTACAAAAAGAGTTTTATTCATAAAAGGAGTCGTACTTAGCAAAATATATCTTTAGTCTTAAATTGTTGAAACTAGAATTTATTACTTTTTCCGTTTTATATTATAGTAATTTTGAATTTCAATTTAAAATATTTTAAGCTTAAAATTGATAAAATTTATTAAAAATTACAAAACAATAAATATTATATTAGTATACTTTTTAGTTAGTTTGGACTAATATTTATTTTATATTAACTAAAACAAAATGAGTTTATGTCAATTTTAAAATTTAAAATATTTTAATTAGTTTCAAAAAGTCAATAAATGACAAATTTGACGGAATTGGATTATGATTAACGTGAAATCACATGACATAAGGGAAACTTGGGGAAGGGCTAAAGGGGGAACTAAGGAGTAGGGGTGGACAAGCCCAGTAAAATCTACTGAATCGGGCCAGTATCGAATCAATCGATGCAAAATTACCCCAATTTCTATCGATCGATACTGCGTATCAATTGGACCGGTATACCGAACCGGTTTTTATCGAAAATTAATATAATTATTATTTTTATTATTATAATCATTATTTTATTATTTTAATTATTTATTAATAATAAAAAAAATTAAAAAACTGGTATATATCGGTCCGGTTCGGTAAAACCGAATCATAAATAGGCCGTACCGAAACCGATATCAAAAAATCGGTATATACCAATTTTTTTGTATCGAAATCGGACCGATTCTTTTTATACCGGCGGTTTCTGTCCAAAAAACCGAGAAAATCGGAAAAACTGAATTTGATGTCCGCTACTAAGAAGACCTAGGGAACTGGGGAAGGGCCACGTTGGGAGTTGGGGAAAACTTAGAAAAACTTGCCTTTTATTCATGTTTAGACTTGGTTAATTCTAAAAATCTTTTAACTTCTATTTAGAGCTACACTCAAACTTGTTACCTTCTATGATAAGAGGAGATAGATCTCTACCACTAGTCTATCACTTTTGGTCAAAAGTTAAAAAATGAGGTTCTTAGAGCAACTCCGGCAGAACGGAAAATTACAAATCTTAGACTAAATATAGTCTAAGACTCAGATTTTATTCTAGCAGTAAGACTAAATATAGTCTATAGATTTTTTCGGTGAGCCAAATAGACTATATCAAAGAACTAAAATTTGGTGGACTATAATTTTAAATATATTTTAATGAGAGTGTGGAAGAATGATTTGTGAATAATAATTCATTAAATATAATATAATTTTTTAATATTATAGTCAGTGAGAATATAGTCCATCCGCGAAAAGGATTGAAAGACTATCTCATGAATTGATGTCATATGGACTAAATATAGTCTATGATATAGTCCACCTTGTTGGAGTTGCTCTAATTAATTCTTTCAAATCCAGTATATTGACGTATATATATAATAAAGGGCTAAATATAGTTTACTATATGAATTACCATCATATTCATGATTAGACCCCTAAAGAATTTGGGTTTACACTTTACTACATAAAGTGTCTAATTTGATATTCCCTCCGTCCCAGGATAAAAGTCCTGGTGGACTTTTCACGCATATTAAGAAGAGGAATAAAATGACAAAATTGTCTATAATAATGTCATTAAATATGGAGAGAGAATTAGAATAAGAAAAGTATGAGATATTTAATGTTACAGGCATAATAGGAAAAAATGTGTAAATGTTTGGTTATTAAAAGAAAGTTGACATTTAACATGGGACAACCCAAAATAGTACTCCCTCCATCCCATTATATCCGTCGTTCTAGAGTATTTCACTTAGATTAAGAATAGATGTAATTTTACTATTTTACCCTTAATTAATACTTTAATCTCATTTAATTCTCCATTTGTTCCTCTTTCTTCCTCATTTTGTCCCTCTTCTTCTATCTATTCTTCTGTCTGTTCATCTCCCCTTGAGAATAAAATCTGATAATTTTCTCTCACTACCTCTTTTATAAAATCTGTTCATCTCCATCCCTCACCCCTCTACAAATTACTGAAAGCTGTGCTTGAGCCATCCGTCATTAATTGTGACGCCCCCAAAATTAGGTATACATCACCCATCTTGGGTCGCCAGACATACGTGAGATGTAATTCAAATACAACTTACTAATACAACTGTCAGTACAATACGACAAAACATAAACCGTGAGTTTGAATACAATTATTGTCTACTAGAGATTATACAAACTCAAAAGGAGTCCTCATTACAATTATTATCACACTGCTTTTCACAAAATAGTGAGGACTACTAATGCTATCCTCTCGACCATCACTCCGCTTCCCGACTAAGTCCAAATTTATATTCTCATTTCACGAAGAGAACGGTGAAAGAAAGGGTGAGCTCAACTAGCCCAAAGAAGAAATATTATGACTAAGATAATGCGAAATAAATTATCATTAGCCTCCAACAATGTTAAACCGATAAAATACAATAGACATCAAGTTTAAGCTGCGGTAGTAACAAGCAATCCATTAAAAGAGTCAAGTAAAGAATAGAAACTACTATCTTTTATGATTTAAAAGTTTTCATCACTTTTATCGGCGAGACTCATTTCGATAAATAATCCACATAATTAAATCATCCCCGCACTACTACAGGCCAAGGATATTCTTTAGTATCACGACCACGAATTATCCATGCACTACGGGCCAAAGATAATCGTGTTTTCATTAACGGTCCTGATCATGCCATAAAACAATTCATCTTTGCTCCCTTGGCCGAAGAGAATCCATAGCCATAATCATACCAAAAATTGTCCATCAATGCACTACGGGCCAATGAGGACTTTTAATTTTCACATCATTTGTAACATTACGGTCATGATTATACCGAATAATCCCTGGTCATAATTATACCAAGTCCATCTATGCACTACTGAATACCACGATGACTTTCAACATAACATAAACATGAGGGATGATGACAATGATATAAGAATTCAATTAAACAAGTTCAAGAATTAATTTGTCCAGGAACCATAACATCCAAATTGTCAACATGATACTTCTTTGTAGAATAAAATTCAAGAATGCTCGGAAGAATATTTCCATGAAAAATCTTTGGATGAAGCGCAAATATCGAGGATATTCCACTAATTTCATGGAGTATATAAGTCAAAATTTTAATCAATCTGAGTATAATACCGAATGGAATAACAAAAGATATCACCATGCATGTGGTACTTAGATAGACGGTTATTCCAATGAATAATAATAACGGAACCAGTCGTGTGAAATTCACACCAAGCGGGATGTTCCAATGTAATAAATAAATGCGGATAATAAATGATGGAACCAGTCCTGCGTATAGCAAGACCGAGGGATATTCCGGCGAATAATTAAGGCGGAATAATAAAAATGGAACCAAGTCCGTATAAAGACAGCATGAGGATATTCCAAAGAGAATAATAAAGATGAATAATAGAAGAATGTCACCAAGTATAGGGTAGTCGCATGATATCTTTGGTTATTCCAAAGAATAATAAAGAATGGAATAATGTAAGTTCTCTTCATGAATACAAAAGAAATAATATTCCTTATCGTAAAATAATACTTGATATAAGAGTAGTGAAGTAATAGAAAACTTTTCTTCTATCTCTCTATAGTCTCTCTCTATAGTTTCTCCCTCTGTAGTTCAAAAATCTAATTCATAAGAAAATAATGAAGGAATGAGCTTACTTTATAGGAAAATGGAATGCATAAGAACTAATCCATGAACGGTCAGATTGATTTACATTAATCGACGGTCCATATTTAAGAAAAATCTTTTAAATAAAATATAATATATTCTATTTATATAAAAAGATTTTTACTATGCAGCACTATATCTGAAACACTATGCATAATAAAATATAATATATTCTAATTATTATACAATAAAATGATAACTTTATAAAAGTATTACATTTTTTTATATAAAAAAGATTTTACTACGCAAAATACTATGCAGCACTATGTAAACACTATGCATAATAAAATATAATATATTCTAATTATTGTCTAATAAAATGTATAATTTTATAAAAGTATTACATTTTATATAAAAAAATTTTACTATCTGAAAACACTACGCAGCACTATGTAAACACTATGCGTAATAAAATATAATATATTCTATTTATAGAATAACTTTATAAAAGTATTCTATTTTATATAAAAAGATTTTACTATCAAAAAACACTATACAATTACTATATCGTAATAGAATATAATATATTCTATTTATAGAATAACTTTATAAAAGTATTATGTTTTATATAAAAAGATTTTCTCGTATTATTACATTAATAATACCAACAAAATGAGTGACTTATCACGTAAGCATCAATAATTAATACCGTATTACTCTTGTACGCAACAACGCCAGACATTCTTTTCTTTACTACCGAGTAGTTCAACAGTATCAACGGTAAAACTTCCGCCGTTATTTTTAATAAAATATTTTTTTCATTTTCTCAATCCGATAATAATTTCGTTGTGGGGTCCACCAATGATTGTCTTGTCGTCATTTAATATTTCTGCTTAAAACGAATATTCCCCAATCAATCGAATATAATATGACAACTTGCATACTTTACAAAATTTATAAATATTATCCACAACTATAACATTATCTCAAATTCACACCATAATATAAAAAAAATTATTTCGAGAAAATTAATTCTTTATTCATAAAATCTGGGGTTTCACAATCTCCCCTCCTTATGGAATTTCGCCCTCGAAATTTACGTACGTACCTGGTATGCCGAACAGGTGAGGATACCTTGACTTCACTTCAAATTCTAACTCTTGTGGTATAACCTTTGAGTGTCGAATATAATCCTTCTTATCCAAAATTTTAACACGAGATCTCATACGTTAAATCATCTGCTATCTCGTCCGATTCTAAATTAATAATGTGGTTCGGGTCAAACACATATTTACGTAACATCGATAGGAGAAAAAAAAGTTCTGAACACGCAACATACTTGGCGGTAAAACGAGTCTATAGGCCACAGTTCCTACTTCATCGAGGATTTCAAATGGGCCAATTAAATCGAGGGTTGAGATTTCCTTTCTTAAATCGATTCTTGCTTCTAGAATAACGCCTCTTGAACCTTCTTCTTCACATCACATTCATCACCGAGTATGTAGCTTGAGCGGCTTTAACTTTATTGATTAAAGTCGATTCTACTCGTATATTCGTTATCTTCACTTGGGTTCCTAGTAGTCTTTAACTCTATCTTCATCATTTGTAAGTCGTCTTTAAATGGGCCTTTGTGTTAACAACATCGCACTCAGAACGCATACGATCTTCTACTCAACGCGTCATTCTACCATGTTCGCTTTCCCACGATGGTATTGAATGGTACGATCGTAATCTTCAACAAACTTGAGCCAACGTATTTGGCGCATGTTACGTTCGTTTTAAGTAAAGAAATATTTGAGGGTTTTAAAAATGGGTTTTTATACTGGGGTCAATACAAAATTCGATTTCACGCTCTGGGGTAGGCTAAGAAGTCTTCAGGAATACGTCAAGAGATTTATTAATAATAGAAATATCATTTAAAATCATTATTCTCATCCAAGACTTGGATAGTACGTCACATTGATACCAACTGTGACTTCTATCCCTTAACCTAGATAGCACCTCACAATGATACCTATCAACTTGTCATCGTCATTCACGACGTCGCCTACAGAAAGTCTGGCTTTAGTGCATTCCACACAAGGAAGTCATCAACAAAAGGATCGGGGCTCTTTACTTATGGCTTGATATGACAATGATTGAATTTAGTGGTTTGGTTGCTTGAATTCGCATAATAGGTTGGTTAGGAATATGAAAGCTAACAACCTTACGAAAAATATGATGAGTAGTTAACCAATCGTTTCCTAAAATCGCATCAAAGGCAAGTATTTTCAAAGAGACAAGATCAACACGTAACGTGAAAGTGTCGATTTGAATCAAACAAGATTTATAAACAGTGGAGGTAACGAAGGTTTCTCCCAATGGAGTTTCAATAGATAAATCAAAGTTTAACTTCTCCGGAGTTAAATATAAACATTGAACACAACTAGGTGAAATAAAAGAGTGAGTAGAACCGGTATCTAACACGGTATAGACTTCGTAAGAGCTTATGATTAACTTACCCGTAATAACCTCGTTCGGGTTCCTTGATAAACGCTCTCACTTAAACTACCAGTTTTGACTTGTCTGAGACATCCTTTGGCATCACTATCCCAGCTGGACTTGACTTCAGTATACGACAAAATCGCGCTAGGTGACCTTCTCTCCCGTAATTGAAACACGCTTTGGATTGCTGTGTACAGTTTGGACGGATGTGTCCTTCCTGTCCGCATTTGTAACATACGACCGGTGGTCGTTCTTCTTCATTTGAAACGGGTGCTGGTGCCAACGTCTTCACGTCATTGTTGAACCTTCTCTTCTTAAAATGTCCGTTCTTATTATCTTGGCCATGATTACCACCGAAATGGTTATCATTCTTGGCATGATAATATCCCCCACGATGGTTATCATTGTTCTGATGACCATTGCCACCGGTATGATTATTATCGTGTTGTTGGTCGTTGCCTTTTGGTTATGCTGACTCATTATCGCGCTCCAATAACTGTGAGCCCTATTCACAACATCTGAATATAAACAAAGTTTGTGAGAAATGAGGTATTGACGTATATCAGGTTTCAAACCTCGCAAAAACATTCGCGTCATTCTCTCCTCATTATCGACCAAATGAGATGCAAACCGGGATAACTCCGCAAACTTATCCTCGTACTGCGACACGGTCATATTGTTTTGCTCCAGCTTGATGAATTCTACCTCCTTCATGTGACGAATACTTTCAGGAAAGTACTTGTCGTTGAATAACTCTTGGAACTTATCCCAAGACATCTTGAGTGCGTTAGGCTGGGTACGTTTTACAGATTCCCACCAATGATCTGCTTCTTCACGCAACATAAAGGTGGCAAAAGGAACCTTTTTCTCCTCAGAGCATCCCAAGACATCAAATATCTTGGTGATCTGCTTTAACCACGTCTCCGCCTTTAAGTGGTTCATCTTTTCCCAAAAACTTCATGGTCCCAAATTGAATTGCTTAGCGGTGACCAACCGTGGGTTGCCATTGTTTCCTCCTGCATTATGAATAGGAGCCGCCTTCGTCCGATGTTGCATGAATTCTAAAAAGCTCTTAAACGTACCATCGTTCGTCAATTGATCAGTGTTGTTGTTTACAGGAGGATTATCGCCATCCTGTTGCACATTGTCCTGATTATTGATCTGTGGAGAATCAACAGTCTCCTGTGCTCCATTGCTATTCTCAATATTCTCGGATGCCATTTTCAAACACTGCCACAAAACAAGGGTTAAATAACATATCACATATTATCCCTATACTCTGACCGACCCATTAAATACCACATAAACTTTGGTAGGTTATACTAGCGAAGGAATTCTTCGTCTCTCCCCTCCTAGTTCTTATCTCACATCTTAGCCAAGGATCATATCCATAAGCTTTGATACCAACTGTGACGCCCCCAAAATTAGGTATACATCACCCATCTTGGGTCGCCAGATACATGGTACAGAATTCAAATATAACTTACTAATACAACTGTCGTGTACAATACAACAAAACATAAACTGTGAGTTTGAATACAATTATTGTCTATTAGAGATTATACAAACTCAAAAGGAGTCCTCATTACAATTATTATCACACTATTTCACAAAATAGTGAGGATTACTAATGCTATCCTCTGGACCATCACTCCGCTTCCCGACTCGTCCCCAAATTATATTCTCATATCCTCAAGAGAACGAAAAAAAAGAAAGGGTGAGCTCAACTAGCCCAAAGAAGAAATATTATGACTAAGATAATGCGTAATAAATTATCATTAGCCTCCAACAATGTTAAACCGATAAAATACAATAGATATCAAGTTTAATCGCAAATGAACAAGCAATCCATTAAAAGAGTCAAGTAGAGAATAGAATCTACTATCTTTTATGATTTAAAAGTTTTTCATCACTTTTATCACGAGACTCATTTCGATAAATAATCCACATCATTAAATCATCCCCGCACTACGGGCCAAGGATATTCTTTAGTATCACGACCACGAATTATCCATGCACTACGCCCAAAGATAATCGTGTTTTCATCAATGAGTCCCGATCATGCCATAAAACAATTCATCTTTGCTCCTCGGGTAGAAGAGAATCCATAGCCATAATCATACCAAAAAGTCATCCATCAATGCACTACGGGCAATGAGGACTTTTAATTTTCACATCATTTGTAACATTACTGGTCATGATTATACCAAATAATCCTCGGTCATAATCATACCAAGTCCATCTATGCACTACTGAAGGCCACGAGATGACTTTCAACATAACATAAACATGAGGATGATGACAATGATATAAGAATTCAATTAAACAAGTTCAAGAATTAATTTGTCCAGAACCAATAACACCCAAATTGTCGACATGATACTTCTTTGTAGAATAAAATTCAAGAATGCTCGAAAGAATATTTCCATGAAAATCTTTGGATGAAGCGCAAATATCAAGGATATTCCACTAATTTCATGGAGTATATAAGTCAAAATTTTAATCAACCGAGTATAATACTGAATGGAATAACAAAAGATATCACCATGCATGCGGTACTTATGATGAGCGGTTATTCAACGAATAATAATAATGGAACCAGGTCGGTGAAATTCACAAGCGGCGATGTTCCAACGAGAATAATAAATACTGAATAATAAATGATGGAACCAGGTCCAAGTATAGTCTTCATGAATACAAAAAAATAATATTCCTTCTGAAAATAATACTTGATATAAGAGTAGTGAAGTAATGTGAAAACTTTTCTTCTATCTCTATAGTCTCTCTTTTAGAATTAAGTAAGAAAATAATGAATGAGCTTCTATTTATAGAAAATGGAATGTATAGTAACTAATCCATGAACTATCCAAATTGATTTATTTTAATCGAATGGAATTTAAAGAAAAATCTTTTAAATAAAATATAATATATTTTATTTATATAAAAAACGGTCTATCGAGCACTATGTAAACACTGATAAAATATAATATATTCTAATTATTATCTAATAAAAATGTATAACTTTATAAAAGTATTACATTTTTATATAAAAAGATTTTACTATGAAAATCTTTTAAATAAAATATAATATATATAATATATTCTAATTATTATATAAAAAACAGATTTTATAAAAGTATTACATTTTTATAAAAAAGATTATATCTGAAAACATATATGCATGTAAATACTATGCGTAATAAAATATAATATATTCTATTTATAGAATAACTTTATAAAAGTATTACATTTTATATAAAAAGATTTTACTATGTAAAACACTATGCAGAATCTTATCTGAACACTATGCATAATAGAATATAATATATTCTATTTATAGAATAACTTTATAAAAGTATTACATTTTTATATAAAAAGATTTTTATATTATTACATTAATAATACCAAGAAAACCGAGTGACTTATCACGTAAGCATCAATAATTAATCTGCGTGCTACTACGCAACAACGCCAGTATTCTTGTACTTTTACTACCGAGTAGTTCAACAAAGATCAACCAGTAAAACTTCCACCGTTATTTTCAATAAAATATTTTTGTCGTTTTCTCAATCCGATAATAATTCCGTTAATGGGATCCACCGATGATTGTTGTGTCGTCACGAATATTTCCTGCTTAAAACGAATATTCCCAAATTAATCGAATATAATATGACAACTTGCATACTTTACAAAATTTATAAATATTACCCACAACTATAACATTATCTCAAATTCACACCATAATATAAAAAAAATTATTTCGAGAAAATTAATTCTTTATTCATAAAATTTGGGGTTTCACATCAATGGTGTAGGAGATGGCTGAGAAGCCATTCTTGATCTTTGTTGCATGATAGATGATGGAGTTTGCACGGGAAGGTCCTGAACTGCAACAGGTGTTCTGTTAACATGTCTAGATATTGATGGAGACCTCACATATTCATTAATCATATTAGAAGTTCCAAATTGTTGTAATGGTGTACTTCCGGGAGTAGAAAATTGACTCTGCACATCGATGTGGATCTGTTTTAAAATTGACTCTGTAACAGATCCGGCTCTGTTTGTATCTTTCGATTTGGAGAAAGTTTGCCAGATTTGTCGTCGTCGCCGATTTAGAGAAAGTTTGCACATCGATGTGGCTCTGTTTGTATCTTCCGAACTCGTCGTCGCTTGGCAAAGCAACACAGGCACAACGCCATCATAACCGGGGCGGTGGAGGCGCTCATCGACAGATTGCCAGATTTGTCATCGTCGCTTTCTCGCTCTGACCGGCTCTGTTGGACTAAAATATGAGTATTAATTGTGGTGGAGAAGGAAGAGTAAAGAAGGAAAAAATTAGGCAAAATAGTCTTGGTTTTGTAAAACGTCAAATATTTTGAAAAAAAAACACACTCTAAAACGTCAGATATAATGGGATGGAGGGAGTAATAAGGACTTTTATCTTGGGACGGAGGGAGTACAATTTAGCTCTCAATTTTAGAATCCGACCAAAATTGATCGGAATACCTAATTTTTCGGCCAGATACCGTATACAATACGGGCTAATGACACTTGTACCAAATTCACAATTTACTACATCAAATACCTAATTCGTATAAAATTTGTATAAATAATTATTTTGACGTATTAAATTTGTATAAATCCTTATAAATAATTATTATATATTAAAATTAAATATTAATACAAAGATTACCAAATATAATTTTTTTATTTTAAAAATTAAAAAAAAACTTAATTAACAAAAAAATCAATAAACTTTTAAACAAACAAATTATATTTTTAACACAAATAACATTAAACTTTTAAACAATTGACGAAAGTGCCCAAATTTAATTAATTTAATAATACCCTTTTTATATTAGAAGAGCTTACAAAAGGAGGAGAAAAATAATTAAAAAAGAAAAAAAATGACTCATGCTCTCTCTCCTCTCTCCCACTTCCCTAATCCTTCAAATTATTTTGTTCCTTCAAATTTGAAAATTTTAACAAATTGTATGTATAAATTTTATAAATTATATCACAACTTAAGTTTTACAAATTTTATTTATAATTTTTATAAATTTATTTATAAATATTATAATTTTAATTTTATAAATTGAAAAAGAAAAAGAAAAAAAATGACTCTCTCTCTCTCTCTCTCTCTTCTCTTTAATCCTTCAAATTGTTTTGTTCCTTCAAATTTGGAAATTTTAACAAATTGTATATATAAATTTTACAACTTAAATCTTGCAAATTATAAATTATAAATTTTACAACTTAAATATTGCAAATTATAAATTATAAATTTTACGTCTTAAATTTAACAAATTGTATGTATAAATTTTACAACTTAAATCTTGCAAATTATAAATTATATCATAAATTATAAATTTTGCATCTTAATTTAACTAATTGCTAAAAAATTTACAACTTAAATCTTGCAAATTATAAATTATATCATAAATTATAAATTTTACGTCTTCAATTTTATAAATTACTCCCTCCGTCTCAGGATAAAAGTCTTGGTGGACTTTTCACGCATATTAAGAAGATGAATAAAATGATGAAATTACCTATAATAATGTCATTAAATATGGAGAGAGAATTAGAATAAGAAAAATATGAGATATTTAATGCTACGGGCATGATAGGAAAAAATGTATAAAAGTTTGGTTATTAAAAGAAAGTGGACATTTAATATGAGACTATCCAAAATAGTAATAAGGACTTTTATCATAGGACGGAGGGAGTATATCACAACTTAATTTTTACAAATTGTATTTATAAATTGAAATTGTATTTATAATTTTATACCTTATTTCTATGGTATTAGTTACTTTTTTTAAAGGGCTAAAAATTATTATATTTATAATTTTTTTATAATGTTAAATTTTTAATAATTTTAATTTTTTTCTTTGGAGGTCAAATAATGAATATGATGGTACTTGATGTAACGGATCTGTAAATAGCTTTTTTTTAAAATTAAGTCAAACCGTATATTTATACGGTCACCTGGTATTAAATACACAAAATCCGATCTAATTTTTGGACGGGTCGGGTATTCCGGTCAATTTTGGTCGAATTCGGAAATTGGGAGCTAATTTGTATCAAATTAGGTACTTGAAGTAGTAAATTATAAGCCCAAATTCTTTGGGGGCGAATTATGAATTTGGCGGTACTTCATGTAACAGAAGTGTAATTAGCGCTATAATAAAGGAAGAGACCTCTACCACTAATCTATGATCTTTGATAAGACCGTAATCAAATTGTTCGGGCTTGATTTGTATTTGTTCGATTAAAAGTCTGATTCGAGCTCGACTCGAAATATAAACAATTTAAATATGAGTAAATTTTAAAATTCGATAAATTATTCGAATTTCTTTTAATTGCAATTTTCAATTGACACTCAACTTTTATTCGCTCGAAAAATTTAAACTGTTTTGAATCGCACTCGATTCGAAATCTTTCTCGACTCGGTAGTTAAATAAGGCTCAATCAAAGTTTATTCCATACTATAAATTTTATGAATCAAATCTGTGTAACTTAATCCCTCGATCATTTAAGCCTTTGATCTAAACCTAATAAATGAGATATTTCTTAATTACCTCAAATCTCAGTCTCATGTATCCACATATGCTGAGATTACTATTGATCTAAAATTTTCGCAGTATGTAGCACTAGATTATACACCCTCTTAACCGTTGGATCTAAACCTTACAAACTAGTGACTACAGATCAACCATAAAATTTAAGAGCAGCCATAATTCATTACATTTATCAATACCCATGCATGCCATTATTATCATTAATTCATGCATGTTGAATTTATCAGCCTTTTGTTTCTGAGAAAATGGAACTCGGATTTTTTGTCTAAAATCATCGGCAGGCATGATATAACATTGAATTGAAGAATTAGATGAACAACCAACTAACAAGCTTTCGGTATTTACTTGACAAATGCATAAACCACGAGAAACTGATCAAGCAAATTCATGCCCAGGCCATAACAATCGGTTCTCTTTTCACTCATCAAAACCTCGCCTGTAAATTATTAAACACCTACACAAAACTCAACAAACCAATCGAAGCCCACAAAATCTTCACCCAAATCAAAAACCCAGATTTAGTTTCATGGACTTGTTTAATTACTATGTACTTACAAATTGGAAGTTCAACCAAAGCTTTCTCTCTTTTCTCCGATATGGTTTGCAGCACTAGCCTCAGGCCTGATGGGTTTTCAATTGTGGGTGCTTTATCTGCTTGTGGGCGTAATAAAGACTTGAAAAATGGGAAAGTAGTTCATGGGATGGTGTATAGGTTTGAATTGGGGTCCGAACCGATTCTGGGTAATGCTTTGATCGATATGTATAGTAGAATTGGAGCAATTGGGTATGCAAAAACTGTGTTTGATGTGATGGAAGTTAAGGATGTTGTGTCATGGAGTAGTTTGCTTAATGGGTTTGTGATGTGTGATGATATTGAGAGTGCTCGCCAAGTGTTTGATGAAATGACGCTAAGAAATGCAGTTTCTTGGACAGCGATGATTGTGGGTTATATTCGTGGGAAGGCTGCAGTTTGTGGGTTGGAATTGTTTAGGGAAATGAGAGCAGAAGGTGGAGCTCATCCTACGGAGATTACAATTGTTACTATTCTTTCTGGGTGTGCTGATGTTGGGGCTCTTGATTTTGGCCGAATGGTTCATGGTTATGTCAATAAATTAGTTATGGTTGTTGATGTTGCTGTGAATAATGCTTTGATTGATATGTATTCTAAGAGTGGAAGTTTAGACTTGGGTTTGGATATTTTTTGCGAGATGGAATGTAAGGATTTGTTTTCATGGACAACAATGATATCGGGATTGGCTCTACATGGCAAAGGAAGAGATGCAGTTGAACTTTTTTATGACATGTTGGAATCTGGACTAGTCCCCAATGAGGTTACATTTGTTTCAGTACTATCTGCTTGTGGTCATGCAGGATTGATCGACGAGGGGAAAATTTTGTTCAACAGATTGATACATTGCTATGGTTTCAAACCCACAATCCGGCATTACGGGTGTATGGTGGATCTTCTTGGTCGAGCAGGGTGTTTAGACGAAGCTGTCGAGTTAATTGAATGTATGCCCATGAACCCAGATGCTGTGATTTGGAGGTCACTTCTCAGTGCTTGTTTAGGGAAAGAGGATTTGAAATTGGCTGAAATGGCAGCAAGGAAGGTACTTGAACTAGAACCTGATGATGATGGGGTGTATATACTTCTATGGAATATTTATCGCAATGCGAATAAGTGGGAGAATGCATTGAAGACGATGAAGATGATGAGAAATCAAAAGATTAAGAAAAAACCTGGATGTAGTTGGATCGAGTTGAATGGCATTGTTCATGAATTTCTTGCTGAGGACTTGATGCATCATATTAGCCCTGATATCTACACGGTTTTAGAAAATATAATTAAGCAATCAAAATTGGATGTTGATCCTAATATTTTTGGATAATTGTAAGTTGTTTTGTCCTAATTATTTATATTTTAGGAGTTTACATTGGTTCCAACCATGGGATTTCTTTGAATCAGATGGCTAGCTTTAGCAGGGAATAGAAACATGATTATTAGATATCAGATTCAGATTAACTCTTAGATGGACCTTAAGGTATTCCAAATTTAGATATCTAATGGATTTGTGACGTTGAATGCATGGTTTTTGGTTGATTGCTATGGCTATGTACTCTATGCAAACTCTGGATGATGAAAAATATGGAACTGCATTTCTCTCGCCCCAGTTTCTCACATTATGGCTGAATGTACTTTTGCTGAATTTGTCATTGAACTATAAGTGGTACAAGTTCAGTTGTTTCACTCCCAAATGAGTGAAATGACAAACAGAAAGGAGTAGTCAATATATATTTTTTATTATGGGAAAATGAGTACTTAAATTAGACCTGACAAATGGGCGGGTGTTAGCGGATATAAGTAGGTTTGAGTTTATATGGGTCGAGTTTAAATGAGTTAAAAATTGAGTGGGTTAAAAGAGTGTGGTCATAAATGGAAATGAATGAATATGAGCCGATCCATATATCAAACTATACATGAACATAAATATATATGAATTTCTGACATTCTCTCTAATTCTTTTTTTATCTCATATTTGGAATTTATATTTCTAGAATTTATTTTATCACTCTCATATCACTTTCTAATTTTTCTATCATTTTCTCTAATTTTTTTTGTCACTTTCTATCTCTAGCAATATTTTCAGATCTGGACTAGTTATTGAATCGGAAAAGTTATCGGGTGGATTAGTCACTGGTTCAATTAATACTTGAACTGTTATTGAACCTGTGACGTCATAAATATATAAAAATATATATTATTAGTAATTAATAAAAATTAAAAAAAAATCATTTTTATGAACTAAAACATAATAAAGTTGACTTGTAATATTAATAAAAGTAGTTAATTTTAATATTAAAAAAATTAAGTGCTTAATTTTAATATTAAAAAAAATTTGGTACACCAAAAATATTCAAAAATAATTAAAAATCGGTTTACTAGGTCAACCACTTCAATTCGAATTTTGACTAAACTAGTTCAGGTCAAACCAAATTGAATATAGAACTGATTCTCGATCAACCGGTTGAACCGGCCGATCCGGGGCGAGCTTCAAAATAGTGATCTCTAAGATTTTTTTATCACTCTAAAATTGGAAATTGTAAACCTTATATATATATTTCAAAACCTAAAACGAAAATTGAAAATTATATTAACATCCTACTAATTTTAATGCACAAGACTTAATTTTGAAGCCCATTTCTAAAAATCATTTGCCCAGTCCCCAAGAAAGATAATAATAGATCAATTATTTTTGAATATATATTTTATGAAAATTGACTCATTTTATTAAAAAAAGTTTCTAATATTTTTTCCTGAAAAATAATAATTATTTTTTAAAAAAATTTAAAATAATAATTATTTTTAATATTTTAAAATAATAAATATTTTAAAAATAATTTTAAAACTTTTTAGTTGTTTTTTAAAATTTAATTGGTAAAATTGGGATCAGATCAAACTAGGTCGGGTTGAGTCAAATTTTGGTAAAAATGGGCCGTGTTTAGGTCAAATCAAGTAAAAGGGATAGAATTAACAAAAAATGTCACTTTAATGACTTAATTGACGAAAAATAAATTTAAAAAACGACTTTAATAGTGAGTGACAACTTGGAGGGTCAAAAGCGTCATTTAGCCAAAAAAAAACATGAAGATTAAAAATAAAAAATAAAAACTTTTGAATTAAAGAGTCGTGAAAGTTGGATTGCTGAATTGAATTAGGACCAACTAAATTGTCTCGGTATAAATAGATGGGTAAGAAAATGGTGTTTGTACATTGACATGACAATATAGTTAGTTAACTATTGGGTCAAACCATATTAACTGGAACCAAATGGGTTGGTTAACCATTTTTATTTATTCAGGTTGGTTAAAGTTTGGACCCATATTTTTTAAAACAAATATAATTCTGAACCGATCAACCAATTTTCAACCCATATTCTATTACATTTTTCAACCCATAGTCCTGAACAGGTGAGAATTGGGGATTTGCATTGGATACTTCATTCCGCACATAATTAAATAGGTATACGGAGTATATTTTATTCATATGCATGGAGATTAATTTTTGTAGCGGTCCTTAAATTAGTGTTTTTGGCACATAATTTAATATTTGCCAAACATAAATTATACATTTATTTGTATATTACATATTTAATTATACTATATATGTGTGTGTATACATACACATGTACAATTATAAAAATAGGGGTACGAGACAAATTAAACAATGCATCAACTTTTTTCAAAAAGCTTCGATCTATGTTTTGAATGATCAATTCTTTGTGTGAAATATATTGAAAAAAATTAAGTTACATTTCTACATAAGTATATAAGTTGCATTGGTATAGAAAAAGATACTTAAATGACAAGTAAATCAGCTTAATCATTCATTAATTATGATGCCTAATTAGAGTAATAAAAATATATGTTTTATAATGTTAAATTTTAATATGTCTATCTAATTAATTAAATTTTAATATGGTCTATAGAAATTATATGGTTCAGTTTTCTACTTATCTTGTATGTTCTATAAATTAATATGTATTATAAAAGATTAATATATAATATGAAGAACAAAGATGATGATCGAGGAGGAGCATTCTCATTTCATATCTTGTAATTGTATATGTCCATCCCACCTTTACTTTACAAATGTTATTATATATAGATATAATAACATCAATACTAACATAACTTCTTAGGATGTTACAAAACTTCGAAAGTCATGAGTTACAAAATTCGATGGACATGGGAGTTCTAGACATCCATTATATAATGAATCTAGACATAATTTTATAACACTCCCCCCTTGGATGTACATTGTATATGATATATCGTTTGAAAATTGCCTCATTAAAAACCTTACGAGGAAAATTCAATGGGAAAAAACCATGGTTAAGGAAAAAAGAGTGGCAGCGCGCATTAGCTCCCCTCATGAATGTATACTTAAGTTCTTCAGCTGTCGCATTCCAATATTGCAGCGCAATCCTTCAAACATTGCAGTTGATCTGCTAGATTATCTTTGATGTATCCTCCCTTTAATTGAGCTATACATGCAACATTGTCTTCATACAGAATGGATGGAGTTCTTTTGTAGCAATTTTCTAAGAATATGCCTCGTTAAAAACCTTACCAAATAAAAACCCAGTGGAAAAAAAATTTGGCGAAGGAAAAGAGTACAATATTCTTGTATAACTTCTAGTGCCTTGGGATTGCCTCATTAAAACCTTGCAAAGGAAAACCCAGTGGGAAAAAAACCTTAGCGAAGGAAAAAGAGTACAATCAGCACATATCCTTTTTACTCCCTTCATAAGTACATAGAATTTCCATTGTTCATGGTAAAAATATCATTAAGTCGAGTATGCCAATATTGTGCACCATCTTCTTCAAAATCATAGTTGGTAATGACTTAATGAATATATCAACCAAATTATCACATGATCGATATTGCCATTCTTACGGGGCTCGTGTATATAAAATAATTTTGGTTCAATATGTTTGGTTCTATTACCATTTGGATTAAATAATCCCAAATCAATAGTCTCACGAAGACAACGTAAAATATGTTTAATTTCATTACAATATCTTGAGTTGGTGCATAACTATACATTGCTAGTAAGTTAACTTGCAAATGTTATATCAAGTCTTAATAAATTTGCAAGATACATCAAAGTATCAATTGCACTAAGATATAGTACTTGAGGACCTAATATATAGTACTTGAGACCAAAAGTTTCTTTATTATTTTCTTGTGGTCAAAAGCGGATTTTTCATGATATCAAGTGACCAATCCATCATTGGAGTACTCGAAAGGATTAACATTATTCATGTAAAGTTACTTGAGGACTTTTTACGTATGCAAAAATTCTATAGTTCAATTTGTAGGCCAAGACAAAAATTTGTCTTTCCAATATCTTTCATCTCAAATTTGTTATTTTTGTCGACTCTTACGGAGCAAAATCTTTCATCAATAAATCTGATAATAATAGTAAATCCAGTTATGATCTTTTGATAAAAATGCATGCATAAATTGGATTATTCTCAAATCCTTCTTTCAAAAGATATCTACTTGGCGATTATCTGACAATATGCATCTGGATTGCTTTAACCCGTATAAAGATCTTTGTAGCTTAATAGAATACATATTTGAGATGTAGAATTATATGCTTGAGGCATTTTATATCCTTGAGGATTTTCATATATTATATAATGATCCATACTGAGATATGATGTAACAACATCCATTAATTTCTCTTTCTACCAAGCTAATTAAAAATCTGAATGTAATTGTGTCCATTACGAGAGCATATGTTTCTTCATAATTAATATCATGTCTTTGCGAAGAAATCTTGTCTTTCTGAAGTTAAGCTTTATACCATATAATTTTATTTTTCTTATTTACGTACAAATACTCATTTGTATTTCTGAGCATTACACCTTTAGGTGTTGGGACTCTGAGTCCAAAACTTCATATTTACTTAGTGAATTTAATTACCTTGAATAGCCTCTTTTCTACATTGGCGAAATATTTCTACATTCATCAGCGATGATCATTACTTCAGTAATATCCATAGCAAATTTATATGAAAATATGTTGTAAACAACGATTTTATTTCTATCCATATATATCGTCTCTCATGTATATACATAATGTATCGAGATCTCGTTATTTTCGGTACTGATCCTCTTGAGGATAACTCTTGAAGTTTTATTTACGAGAGATTTTTGTTCATAAGTTTTGGATAGATTGATAAATTTTGTAGCTTTGTTTCATGGGTATAGCCTCTTTATAGAATTTATGACTTGTTTTTTCTTGTACTTTCTTCTTACGGGAAATTCTATCTTTAACACCGATCATTCTTTCATGTTTTTTGGTGTGACTTAGATTCAATTTATTCTTTGCATTAATTGATTGTCCTACGAGGACATTAATCTCTGCTAGAGTATATTAGTAGCTAGAATGTGATATATCACTATTTTCTTATTATCGGTGAATAATTATGGTAATTAATTTGCAATTCATTGCAAATGAATTATCCTTTGAACTTCTAGTTCATATTGATTTGTATAAGGATCAAGATTAAATAACGTTGAAACATTCTAATTAATCTCCCATCGTCTTGAGTAATGACGATCTAACGTCGTGCTTTAAGCAACGACTTTTCTCCCCACAATGGTGGGAAAATATGTTTCATTAAAATAACAATCCTCAAATTATACCTTAAAAATATCACTTATTGAGGTTATGAATAGCATGACCCCAAGCATGTATTGGTAATTAATTTACTTTGATATAATCAACAAGTAAAGGAATCTTACAGTTCACTTACGGGATGTTCATGGGAGTTTTCAATAATTGATGCAACATTATTGATCTGGATGATCAATATGATCATCTTAAATAATAAAAATCTTTTGATCTGAACACTTACGGTGTATTATATATTTACGGTGTATTACAACATTTATTTCAACTATTCTCATTTTAGTATAATATATCCCGAGAGAGAAAATTTGACTTTTCTAATATGAGCTTACGGCGATACTATTGAAGTAATATAAGAAATTCTTCTTGCCTTGATAAAATAGCATGCCCCCAAAGAGAGAGAGGAAGTTTTGTTCTCATGAGCAATGATCTTGCAATTAACTGGAGGCGTTTAATAAATGATTAATGAAGACCATTTCGAGTATGAACACAAGCAACATGATGTTCATTATATATCCCAGTGACGTGCAATAATCATTAAATGTTTGGGATGTAAATTCACAAGATTATCGAGGCGAATAGTCTTGATTGTATAATCGAAAATTGTGCTCGTAATCTAATAATTTAAGCAAGTAATCTACATGAGCGCCGGGTTGGTTGCGAGTTGATAATAAACACACATGTGACCATCTTGTAGATGCATCTATTAAAACCATAAAATATTTAAATGGTTCACTTGGTGGGTGAATAGGCCCTGAAATATCTCCTTGAATACGTTACAGAAACTTTGGAGATTGATCCCAAATTTAGTTTGGTGATGATCTAAATGACCAATTTGCCTTGAAACAAGCGACACATGAAAATTCCTTAAATTGAAGAATCTTACGGTTCTTGATGGATGACCGATTATAACGTATATCTTTAAAAGCGAGCAAATTTACGCTTGCCTCGAGAAGAATATAAAGAATCATCAATACAAAGTTTTGTGCTCTTTGTGATATTATAATCGCTCTTCCGGAGACTTTAATTAAGTTTGATGAGCTTCTAGCCCATCTGACTTCATATATCAAAACATAAATTTAACTTTATTACTTGAAACATAAATAAAACATATAATAAAAATACTTAATATAATGTCATAATATAATGAAATAAAAATAATTAATTAGTATGAACATTTATCAACATAAAATCAAGGAAACCATAGATATCAAAATGAGTTATATCCACTCCATTTGAAAAGTCAAAATAATCCATGGGATCTTCAGGATCATTATGAACAATAAAATTTATTTCAATTCCATTTTCTTTTCTTTTATGGAGTCTTGGTACAAATCTATATACCAAATGTTTAGGAGTACGACAGGTACATTCCTTTTCTATATTGATTATTCCTTTCACGTCTACTACCATAACCACAATCATAATTTTCTCTATGATTATCAAATGAGGTTCCATTCACTTCAGGGAATGTATGAGAATCGGTCGAAAACTAGATTGTTGATTTTTCAGCAAAAACTCATTATTTTGTACAGCCACTAGAAGAAATGATATCACTTACAGGAATATAATTTCCTTTATCGCTTGAGGGAATATATTATGAACTTATACTCACAATATTGCTACTACGAGGAGCATATTAGAGAGGCATGAAATATAGTAAATATTTTTTTTTAACATGTCTTTATCAATTTTTTTTTTGGAGATGATAGCGAATAAAAATAATTAATTTTGCATGATCCTACGAGGGATGCATGATTGTCGACTTTAATTGTATCTCCAAGGTTCTTTGCCTTTATATGAATCTCAACATCAAGATTCCATTACAAACAATTCTTGCTCGATATAAATCAAGAGGCGACAAATTCAAATTTATAAAATTTGAATATTAAATAACTAAACATATTTTCCATCAAATTAAATAATTATATATATTCGGTTTTAATTATAATGAAACAATTTATAGAAATGCGTTAAAATCTGAAACTAAATTTTTCTACTAAAACTAAATAACAAGCCAACACTACTAAGTATATTTCTTTATGACCCAAAGGGGTCGAAATGGATATGAAGCTTTGCGATGTAAGATTCTATTTATGTTAGTTACTATCTTTATATTATTATCAAATTGATATGGCGATGGCGGGTGTTCCTCTTGATGCGATCAAATGCTCTATCAACGAGCTATGGACCCGACCGTAAAGAGACAAATAATCGAGGCGAATAATCGAAAGTTTACACTTTGAATGCTTACTTGTTTTTTTTTTTTTTATCTTTCACCAATGTTACAAGCGATGCTTGGTTCAAATTGAAAAAGAAGGGTTAAGAATTTTGCCACATTAATTGTTATAAAGTTGCTCAACTAGTTGGTGAATTTATCGGATAGATAAAATCATGATGGTGTAATCGACTTATTCTGAAATCTTTAAGCAATGGCGAGATAACATAATATAACTAAAAAGAAAATCTCACCCCATGTTAAGGTTACTAATCTCTATGAACCTAAATCAAAGTAAACAATTTATACATATTGAGGTGATATTATCATCGATCGCCACCATGGTTGAAATCTAAAAGCATCTGAACTCCAATTAATTTCTATTTTTCTATAGGTTCCAAGTAAGCGCGATTGAGTCTTCCATTTATCAAAAACCAAAACAAAGTCAGACGGTTAATTACTTACATCCCTTACTTAACAAATTTCTCGACTTTTGCAACGGTGGCGAAATTAGTTATCTTAGCATGCTTTAACAAATCAAATCCGCGTGAGCAAATATAGACTGTTTAGGCCACCATGCTTTCAAATGAAAGCATAGTCACGAAATCCTACAACATCGATATTGAAGACATGCATAAAAGTATATTAATAATTTGTATAAATAATAGATAAATATACCTTCTACTTCTTACCATAAACCAAATATAATTATACGCTTTAAGGCGAAAGTGAGAAGCAAATCGTCTTGATAACGTATTATAAAAGATTAATATATAATATGAAGAACAAAGATGATGATCGAGGAGGAGCATTCTCATTTCATATCTTGTAATTGTATATGTCCATCCCACCTTTACTTTACAAATGTTATTATATATAGATATAATAACATCAATACTAACTTATAACTACTAGGATGTTACACAAAACTCGAAATCGCGATTCTTACAAAACTCGATGGACATGGAGTTACTAGACATCCATTATATAATGAATCTAGACATAATTTTATAACACTTCTTAGTTTATATATGTGAATTTTCTAGATATAATTTATATATTTAAACGACATGTTAATATGGTTTTGAACCATAATCATATATGTGACAACCCCAAAATAGGTCCATTCCATCCAACCCATTTTGAGTCACCAAATACATGGTACAGAAAACTACTACAACTTTATTACAACAATTGTGCGTGCAAAATACAACAACACATATCTTTGTGAGTTTGGATACAAATATATACCAAGCTGTAACTCTGGACACCAACTTTGGATAAAGACGTCACAATGACACCTTACATAAAGGTATAGTCAAAATTATTTTAGAAATTAGAATCTTTGGGAAGTGCTCAAGGAAACCTTCCGTACATGGGAGGCCATGCTTCAGGTTATGATAGATAACATATGGCCCGCGAGAATTATCCTTGGTTGACCCAATAGACCCCAAAGAGAAAAACGAGAAGATTACTATCATATTCTTCCCAATGACGAGTCTTCTCTTGACATATCATTATCTCCATTGTCTCTAATTGGGTATTATACTCAAAACAAACACCAAGATTATATAGGTAGTGCTTGTAAATATACTCAGCAAGTGGATGAGTACAACCTTGTCTTATGATGACATGAGATTGTATGTCATTAGACATCTTGTATGATAGTGGCAAAACACCCTTCCAAGTTAAATTCACCTCACCCTCAACATCTATAGACCACCGTTCTATTCCCCTGTTATTCCCCGCTTATCCCAGCTACACTTTTATTACCTAAAAGGAATTGTGAAGCAAAAAGGGTGAGCACAACTAGCTCAGTAAAGAATATCATGACTAAAGATAAAATAATTATCAATAGCCTTCAACAGCAATAAATAAGAGATTTAGAACATATGGTAGATGATAAAACTTTTCAACCATAGTTGCAGCGGAACGAGCAATCCATTAGAAGAGTCAAATAGACCATAAAATCTATTATCTTCTCCATGTTAAAAGTCCATCAACAATATTTTATCCATGTAACATTAATCAATAATTCATGTCCACAATCACGTGTATAACTCATAATCGTAATTGTAGTTCTAAATTCCTTTCCTCATCCAGGATAAAGTTAATTTTCATCACCTGAAACATCAAAGATCATGGTTATACCAAATCACGAGTTCTCGCTTCATAATCATATTCAAGAATGATCAAAAATGATAAATTTATCTTTTTTACCTACGGGCCAAAGATATTCATCAATAGTTCATCTTTGCACTACAGGCCAAAGATATTCATCAGTTGGTCAAGTTCATCTAAACACCTGTTCATCTTCGCACTACTGGCCAAAGATATTCAGTTATATCATTATTTAAGACTAAGGATGATAAAAAATATTTTAAAGAAAACAAATCCAGTGAAACAAAATAATAAATATTAAAGATTAAATGCTTATTCCATGTCAAAAAAATATCTCATAAATAATCATAGTAGAGTAAAATTCAAGAATGATCAAAACATGGATACAATCAAAGCTAGTATCCATAATAGATATTTTTTTTACCTGAAAAACAAAAATTTAATTTTTCTCCCAATTACTTTCCAAAAATTTCTTGACGAAAAATTATATCATCTATTTTAGCCTTCTTAGATCCTTCAGATTCAAAACATCTCTTTCCACAATATCCACGTATCGTGGTCAATAAATAAATAGCTTTACCCATGCATCACCAAATTCCAAACGAAATTGACCAAAATCTATATCATCTATTTTAGCCTTCAAATTCTTACTTTCCACAACAAAAATCCTCTTCGTTATCACCATTATTATATTATAATAAAATTTTTTTCTTCTTTCATTTTCAGTTCCATCTTTATCATCTTATACTACTCTTGCAGATGTAACTTTCTAGACATTCTGCCTAATAATGAAAGATAATATGAATTATTGCTTCAATAATAAAAAATAAGCATCACATATCGAGTAACAAGCTTTAAATTGTTGCATCCTTTTATTCCACGACCTTTTGCTTTATCGTTCTTCACATGCTCACTCTTCTAACTCATGAATACGATTTTGAAATTCTACATTTTGATCATATAATACCTCTAATAAACTCTCCTCGTGTACCTCTCTTCTTCACTCTCCCCTCGATTTTTGTTACCTCTGCATTATTTTTATATAGGCAAATACTGTTATTAATTCTTCACTCACCACAATGGATATCTCTAGTTCCTTCTTCGTCTCACTCATTCGACATCACATTATCATGGTTAGTGATTAGAGGTATCCCCTTTTATTCCACGGAGTCTCATTCACTCCATTGTTAGCATTCTCAAATTCCATTCTCAAATCTTGCCATAAAAAAATCAAGGGTTAATTAAGCAATTAACGTATCACATAATATCCAGTATATTATGGCCAGGCCAACAATTAAGCTTAGGTAGGACACACTTTAGCGAAGGATTTACTCATCTCTCCCCTCCTAGTTATATTCCCCGATCTCCGCCAGAGACCATATCCCTAAGCTCTGATACCAACTATGACAACCCCAAAATAGGTCCATTCCATCCAACCCATTCTGAGTCGCCAAATACATGGTACAAAAAACAACTACAACTTTATTACAACAATTGTCGTGCAAAATACAACAACACATATCTTTGTGAGTTTGGATACAAATATATACCAAATCTGTAACTTTGGACACCAACTTTGGATAAGACGTCACAATGACACCTTACATAAAGGTATAGTCAAAAAGCTGTTTTAGAAATTAGAATCTTTGGGAAGTGCTCAAGAAACCTTCCGTGCATGGGAGGCCATGCTTCTAGGTTATGATAGATATCATATGGCCATAGAATTATCCTTGGTTGATTCAATAGACCTAAAGAAAAACGAGAAGATTACAATCATATTCTTTCCAATGGCGAGTCTTCTCTTGACATATCATTATCTCCACTGTCTCTAATTGGGTATTATACACAAAACAAATACTAAGATTATATAGGTAGTGCTTGTAAATATACTCGTGAAGTGGATGAGTGAACCCATCTTATGATGACACGAGGTTGTATGTCATTAGACATCTTGTGTATGATAAAACAAAACACCCTTCCAAGTTAAATTCACCTCACCCTCAACATCTATAGACCAGATTCTATTCCCTGTTATTCCCCGCTTGTCCCAGCTACACTTTTATTACTTGAAAGGAATTGTGAAGCAAAAAGGGTGAGCACAACTAGCCCAGTAAAGAATATCATGACTAAAGATAAAATAATTATCAATAGCCTTCAACAGTAATAAATAAGAGATTTAGAACATATGGTAGATGATAAAACTTTTCAACCATAGTTGCAGCGGAACGAGCAATCCATTAGAAGAGTCAAATAGACCATAAAATCTATTATCTTCTCCATGTTAAAAGTCCATCAACAATATTTTATCCATGTAACATTAATCAATAATTCATGTCCACAATCACGTGTATAACTCATAATCGTAATTGTAGTTCAAAATTCCTTTCCTC
This sequence comes from Panax quinquefolius, assembly GCA_020205615.1. NCBI lineage: Eukaryota > Viridiplantae > Streptophyta > Magnoliopsida > Apiales > Araliaceae > Panax > Panax quinquefolius. Next base: position 130,829,231 of record CM035172.1, on the reverse strand, counting down.
ATCCAGGACAAAGTTAATTTTCATCACCAGAAACATCAAAGATCATGGTTATACCAAATCACGGTTCATGTAATCATATCGATAAATTCATCTTTGCACTACGGGCAAAGATATTCATCAACAGATTCATCTTTTGCACCTTCGGCAAAGATATTCAATAACATGTCATCTTTGCACTACAGTGCCAAAGATATTCATTAGTTAGTCGAGTTCATCTATACACTGCTCATCTTCTTCCTTCTTGGCCAAAGATATTCATCAGAAATCATTCATCTTTGCACTATAGGCTAAAGATATTCAGTTATATCATCATTTAGGACTAAGGATGATGAAAAATATTTTAAAGAAAACTAATCCAGTGAAACAAAATAATAAATATTAAGGATTCGTACTTCAGCTATTCCATGTCAAAAAAAATATCTCATAAATAATCATAGTAGAGTAAAATTCAAGAATGATCAAAACATGGATACAATCAAAACTAGTATCCATAATAGATATTTTGGACGAAAAATAAAAATTTAATTTTTCATGAATAATCACCAGTATCGTGAATAGTTTCAGATCGTGAATAGTAACTCACACCAAAAGATAGAAATTTCACAAAAAACATCATCATGCTTCGTGAATAGTACTCGTGAATAAGAATAGTAACTCGTGAATAAGAACTCATGAATAATAACTTCATGAATAAGAACTCGACATGAAAAAGTTTCAAATTTGATAAAAATTCAAACCAATATTTTGGCATAATGATATTGAAGAAATAATATCATTTATGAAATAATATCATTTATGAAGAAAATAATCTCCCCGACCTCGTAAAAGAATAAAGTACTTACATTTGGAATACTTGGATATAGTACTAAAAGAACTTGCACCGTATAGCAATACTCGAAGTACTAAAATACTCACAAAAATACGCTCGATATATAAAGAGAGAAAGAGAGAGAAATCTTTAGTTTCTGGTGTGATTTTCAATTCTAACCTAAGCACCCTATTTATAGGAAATTGCTTAGAACACCAAAACAGAAAATTTAATATAATAATAATATATTATATATAAATTCCTACGCACACATTCAAGGATCTGAATTCAGCCATGCTTAACAACAAGTGGGTCCCACCAACCACAAAAAACATGTTTTAAATAATTTTTGTAACAAAATATAAATTCAGACCCAATATTCGGAACTTCAATAATTCATAATAATAGCCCTTTTATTAGAAAATTCGAATCTCGCGAGTTTTTATAGGAAATTCAATTCTCTACAACTTTTCGTAAGAAAGTTTTTCTAAATTCAAAACGAAATTGGCCAAAATTCACATACAGACGATTTTAAAGGCTATAATCAAATTTCGATCGAGAAATGGGTTCAATGAGCATGTTTAACATGTTTTAAACAACTTTTGCTATAAAATACTCTTCCTCCTCATATACTCATATATCCCACATTCATTGTAAAAATATCACCATTATTATATTATAATAATATAATAAAATATTATTTTATCGGAAAAAGATAAAATATCGATTTTCAACAATTGTCACTTTAAAAATTTTCTCCATCTATATCCACATAAAATGAATATTTTCCTCATCATATAAATCAATAATTAATTATTCACAATAATATTACGAAATCACAATAATGACCAAAGTAGCCTTCCAGAAAGAGGGTTTTCCAATAAGAATTTCTCCTTCTTCTGGTACCTTGATTAGGTGACCAAACCTCTCATTAGATGTAACTTTCTAGACATTGCCAATAATGTTTTCTAATAATATTATTCAGATAATATGAATTATTGCTTCGATAATGGAAAATCTTTGTGTAGTGATAATTATTAAAACAACGAAGAATATAAAATATCAACGCAAAGAATTATTGAATCAATAAAATATCGATAAGTATTTACTTTGTAACAATTATTGAGTAGTGTCTTAAATAAGAATCAATAATTGGTGCAATACCGCAGGTATCTTCTTTGTCTTGATAACGTAGACATCAGTATTTTAACCAACCGGGTATTCCAACAATATTAATTGTAATAACTACGCCAGTTATTTATAAAAATTCCCTTTTGTCGCTTTTCTTCATCCGACAATTATTACATTATATGGGCCCACAAATGGTCGCTACTGTCGTACGAATATTCCCCAACAAAAAGAATATTCCACGACCAAACGAATATTTCCTTGAGGAAAGAATATTTTATAACCACTTGCATATTTTGAAAAAAATTTCATATATCACCCTTAACTTTAACTTTTATCAATTTAACCATTTACTGAATTGTAATTATAAGAAAAATTGAATACTTTTATTTCATAAAATTCGGGGTCTTACAATATAGTTCCAACCCACACAACACATATTAAAAATGGTTAATATGGTTCTTAAATGGAACCATAACCATATTTTGAAAACCAAAATTAACCCATAATCATATTTTGTCAGGTCTATTTGTGCACAAATGTTGTTGTGCATGTTTTGCGCATAGAATTACTCAATATTAAATCTGACAAATTGCAATAGATTAAACATTAAATGGTCTAGGGTTTCTAGAACCCTTTTTTTTCTTTTTCAACCAAAGAAGTTGACACCATTTAATTAGAAGCCTTTCTTAATAAAAGAAAATATTTTAATGATGATTAATTTGTATGAACTTAGAACAAGAAAGATATTTAGTTAAGAATTTGAGGTTGCAAATGAAAGGGAGTAATTTATAAAGTAGCATATGGAGCTCACAAAGCCATCAAATAAAAAAGTGATTTTTTTATTTATTTGGACATAAGAAAAAAACTAACAATTCATAGTAAGAGATTACACTCAATGTTTTAGGGGTTGTTTGTTTATGACTGAATATATCTGAATGACTGAATGATTGAATCGGTTAGCTATTAAATGCGTTTGTTTTGGAAAAAAATCATCTGAATGACTGAATCGGTCAGATGATTGAGTTGAATGGTTAACTAAGATATTTTTGGCTGAATGGATGAATGAACAACTAAATAAAGTAAAAAAAATTTAAAATTAAAAAATTAAAAAAAATATTAACTATTATATTAAGTAATATTAAATAAATTTACAACAATTTTGAATTTTTTCAGAGGGGTAAAATAATAAAATTCTTAATGATTCAGATGTTTCAGACATGTTAATTATCAAACAACTTTTTTCATTCAGATTCAGCTCATTCAGATTCAGATTCATTCAGTTTTTATCAAACACCCCCTTACTTTAAAAAGTATTGACGCTTTTTGTCGGCAAATTAATTTATAAGTAATTATTTACTAAACAATTTCTTACTTATTTTAAAATGATTTATAAGTCATTTTAAAATAAGTAAGTCTGACAAAGTATAATGACTGTTTTGCCCTCATTTTAGTTATTTTTACAACTTCTTTTTAACTAATAAGTCATTTTAACCAAACACATTCACAACTTTTTTTAACTTATAAGTAAAAATGATGTCAAACACTTTTGTTTATAGATCACAACTTATAATAACTTATAATTCATTTTAAATTTCAACTTATAAGCTATTTTAAAATAAGTTATAATCGAACATGCTCTCAAATCCTCAAAATTAATCCCTTAAATTTTTAACTGTAAACCCCTAAAATCCCCTAACCCATCAAAAATAAACTCTAAATCCAACATCTTGACCCCCAAACTTTTGTAGAGGTTGGATTAAGGGTGTTAGCCGAGCAGAGTAGTTCGATACTCGACTCGAGATCGGTTCGAAAATATGATCCAAACCTCGTATTCGAAATTGATTCGAGTCGAATATAATCCATACTCGTTTTCTGTTTAATGATACACGAGTCGAATTCGAATATACCAGTATTCGCTCAGATTAGAGTTCGAGTATTTTATTTTTTCTCGAATCATACTCGATACCTGCTCGATGGATCATATTCGAATACTGGTCTGATCCATACTAATAAGCTAAATATTTGATATTTGTATCAATATTTATAATTTATAAAGTGTAGTATTAAATTGTGTAAGCTTGTACTTGAATAAATTAGTGAATTGATTGTCAATTTGTATTACATTCTTTGTAATGTCTGTACATAAATAAAAGTAAAAGACTTTTATATATAAACATTAGTTCAATAATCAATTTAGTATGTAGTGGTTTAGTATTAAGCGAAATGGTTCATATTCGAAACTCGATTTGAAGGCTCGTGAGTGAGACTTTGGCAAGCGGTTTAAAAAGGTAAAACGAAGGCGTCGAAAATGACCTTTATTTCGACCGGGTTTTGTGGGATAAGAATGTATGCACGTGGCTTGGTTGAGGCAGTAGTACCACGGCTTCTTCCTCTTTTTTTTTTTTTTGCAAAATTTTATTACACCAAAAATAGTAATATTAATAAATATTAATAAATAATAAAATAATTTATAATAAATAATAATTCTAATTTATATATATTTCAACAAGTTGCCAAAATTCTTCATATCAATTGTTGAAAATGTCGCATATTAATAAATAAAAGGCCATTTTCTTAAGGAGTACAGTAATATTACATACTAATAACTTGAGAAGTTCTTGTCATGAATCGGTTGTAGTTAAATACTCCATTAATAAGTAATAGACTTTCTAGAAGAAAAAAATGCTTTTGTTTGCTTGATGTTTGAATTTAAATAGTAATAATTTGATGTTTGAAAAATAGTAATATTAATAAATATTAAAAAATAATAAAATAATTTATAATAAACAATAATTCTAATTACCCTTATATTAACAATAATTAGAGATTATAAAATAATAAATAATCTTATAATGAGTAATATTTTTTTAATTCAAGCAATTAGCAGAAGCCAAGCAATTGAGCATAACCAAAAACCAACAATAACAATATAGTAACAATACAGCATTAGCAGAAGCCAAGCAATTCATGAGCTAAAAATGGCGAAAATTGAGCATAACAATAACAACAAAAACCAAAGGCACAACGGAAGTTGATATTATTGGCTGTTTGGTTTCATTCCTCTCTCTCTAGTCTCTCTATATATAGTAATGCTCATAAATAATTAAATATTATAAATTATGCACGATTTAAGTTTTACTTTTTAAGAATAGTAAAATTTGAACAAAAGTAAAGAAACAATATATTAAAGATTGCATTAAAAATAAATAGTTATTGTAGGCTTTCGACTGGTTTGAATTATTTATTTATTATGTTTTAAGTTATATTTGGCTCTCATAACTCATGAAATAATAACATTTTGTTTTAAAAAAAAAAAAAAAAATGTCGGCAGGCCTTTCACCCGAGCCAAAAACACCAGATTAAAATTAAAAATTAAAATTCCTTCGAATTGGAAATTTCATTTTTTTTGAAATGTTAGTAGAATTAGAATAGTTAGAGTGTTAGATTGAAGAATCACGCATTAGAGTGTTCGTTGAGATTCGACTCGTTTTTATCCCTAGGTTGGATCTCAAGACTCGAGCAATGGTTGTGATTTACGGAGCTCTCAATTGCAGAGGGGAGGCGGGGATCGAGGTTAATTGCAGGGACAAAGAGGGGGATTTTAAAGGTTCAAAACGACATAGTTTGTGTAAGCTTCATTTTATCATATTTTATGACTATTGTCTTTTGGAATTTTATTTTACAAAAGTCAGCTCTATCAATTTTCTCTAAGAATCTACGGGAAGGGTCATGCTTTTATTATTTATGGTTGTGTGAAATAAATTAAAAGAATATGTGGCATATAAAGTAATCTTCTTAACTATGTGGAAAACTCTTTTCATTTCTTTTGGAAGTCTCAAATACATTACAAAGTAAGATTCCCTCCATAACACATTTATCCCATTTTTCTTTCAATGCATATTTAAAAATGATTATTTACAAAAAATATTATTCTCTCTAAATATGTACCGAGAAAAAATAGATGAAAATGTAACAGAGAGAATCTCTATCCGATAATTACTGTCAAAATATAGCCTAACAATAAATACAAATAAGAATAAATCTATGGGTACCTCTGTTTTCCACCCTCCTTGCCGAAACGCAACTCCAGCGGTCGTTTAATTATTATTTTTTTTAATTCTTTGGCCTTCCCGCACCTCGGGCACCCACTCACTCCGCACGCCCCGACCCCACCACCCCACCACCCCACCGTCTTTATTTTCTTCTTCTAGCCCTCTCAATCTAAAAATCTCCGGTGTACAAAGCTTCTACCTTTGCAAGAGAGAGGTTTTATCTGCTGCTCTTGCCCTTGAATTAATTTGAGAGAGACCCATTGTAGAAGACAAGCTCAGCCGTCATTGTACAAGAAAACAAGCTCAACCCTCACCGAACAAACACCCACTACGCCTTCTCTCTCCCTTTTTGAGGTGATTTCATGTCAATTTTCTTGAGAAATTGTTCATGAATTGTGTTGGGCAATGAATTGAAGAAGAGTTTGATTGATGTGTTTAAGTGGGTTTTTGTTCATCTATGCTTATTTCTTCTGATTCTTCACTTATATGATTAGACTATTTATTGATGATATTGTCTTCTTGTTGAAATGGGATTGATGATTATGTTGGGTCTTTTCCTTCATTAGACTATTTATTGGGATTTTCTTTGATAACTTGTCTAATTATGGAGTTTTGTTGTGTTTATTTTCTATATATTAGTATTCATTCTAGAGAAGGTTGGAGGAAGTTTGCTGGATTTTTAAGGTTAGATTCGATTATTTTCATTGAAATTGTACACTATCTGTTTGATGGAATGACACAAATAGGTCTTACATAGTTTTTAATCTTTAATTAGACAAATTAACATATCTTTGAAAAATGTAGTTTTACTAAGTCCACAAGCTTTGCTTTTTTCAATTCTGAAAAGCTAATTCTATTCCTAATACACTAATTAGGTAAGAAGAGACTGTAAAGCCTAGTGTTTAGGCTTTGAACATGCACACCTATCATGAACAAACTACCTCTGGCATCTATTTCCAATCAAGTGCTGTTTGCATCCATTTCACTTGTTGCGTATCTAAAAATATCCGATTAGCTTTTTTTTTCTTCTTTCTTTTCTTGCTAGACCAAGTTCTATTTGTTCCTAGACAAAAATTGATTGATTGGATCATATGTTGTCACCCCGGTCCTTTTCTTGCTGGCTCCTGATATTTTCCTTATAGGAGATATTTTATGAGTATCTTTTAGTAGCTCATCTTATTAATTGGTATCTTTTATGAGTGTAATCTAATATTGAGCTCATGTTCCTGATTTTGAAATATAGGTTATATATTCTATAGCATAGTTTTATTTCTTCATTCAGAAATTTTGAAACTGCAAAATTCCACAATTTTCTTTATGTGGAGTTCACTCAACATTGAAATAAATATCAGTAACTTGTATCTAAACTTTTTTTTTGCGCCACATGATTTTGATTCTATAGTGTGCAATTGAATGATATTCTTTATGCTTTGGTACATGCAAGTAATTATCTATTTGTGCCTTTTGAGTTTCCTCACACCTTTCTATTACAAATACTCTTGATTGATGAAGGAGCCTAATTAGATAAATTCACCGCGTTGTCTTGAATTTCTGAACACAATTTTTTACTTTAGGTATGTGATGATTATTTATAGGACACACTTATTATGATTAGAGACATCCAAGCAACCTTCAAATAGACTGCAAGATAACAAGAATGCCTTTATTTGATTTAAGAACCTGAAGTAATTGGTAATTACTTTATTAATTAATAGTTGTCAGCCTTTTATACTCGCAGGATTAATCCAGCTCTGGGATTGAAGCTGTCAAGGGACACCCCACGACTTACTCAGGAACTTATAAATAACAAACAAAAGAGCACAGTGCAAACGCACAACAGGAATGACCTATTCACTGAAATGAAACAGAGGTTCCTGAGATTCAAAAATCACAAGTACTTGTAAGCAGCACATAACTCTGGCTCAAGTCTCTCAAATAAAATATGAAGAAATCTATTCTCATTTTTATGGGTGATAATTTGTTTATAACAACCAACAGATAAAGGGCAGATAACTTATTTTTCAAACATATCAATCCAAAATGGAACATTCAACAGTCCTGGTACACTTTGGCAGCAAGGGAGATTACGCCTGACAGTATCACACGGTGCAATGAAGCTACATAGAAAAACTCTAATATTCTCTTATTTGTAGTTGCTTGAACTATTAAGTTTTTGTATCATCATTTTTTAGTTACCTGGGGTATGCCCCTTGTAAACATGTAAATCTTGATTATTGTGTTTATGAAATGAAATCCAATTATTATGTTCATCAATTTAACTTGACATATATTGTGATTGTTTGGTAAATATTTAGTGTCTATTGAGAGAAATTACTAAAGATGAAAATAAATTATCAGAATTAGAATACATCCATAATTTTTAGCTGTTCAGCCCAATACAAAATGCATCTATAATATTGTATTCATCCCGATACACAAATTGTACCATATTTATCCCAATACACAAATTAAGTCTACAATGACAAATCTCTACGATCGTAGAATCATTACTCTACGATGACTTTACGATCGTAGAGTAATGACTTTAGTCTACATTGGAAGTGCCTTCACCTATAGACCCAAAATTCCACACCATGCCAAGATTCAGAAGTTCATCTCCCCATACGGATTCCTACAAGTTACAAGAAGAACCATCGAGGTCAAGAAAGTTCATACATCTGAAAAATGATCATCAATAAAGTAAAAATAATAACAATAACAATATGAAAGAAAAAGAATCATTACTCACATTCAAGTTAATATTTCCAAAATGACTCTCTTGTGTCTCATGAAAAATAGGTGGTTGATTAATAGTCGTATCAAGCTCAAATGCCAGAAATAAAAGAAGCATAATTCATCATTTTATAAGACAATATTAATGGCAAAAAAAGTATATATATATATATATATATATAATAAAAAAGAAAAATCATACCTTCTTCATATTATATGTGTTTCTTGATTCAGACTTATTTCTACCTTTTTTTTGGCCCTTCTGTTTGAATTTCTTCGAAACTTGTTTTATCTTACCTACCTTCCTTTTACTAGGAGGACGCCCTTTGCATCGGTTCTTTTTTGGTGAAAGTAATTTTTGGCTTTCACTTGGGTCGTCATTTTCATATTCGCTCGTACGTTTGACTTTTGGGTAGGTTGACTTTTTTCACAAACTCCATCCTTCGTCTTCCATTCCACCTTTAGTTCAAGAAGTCGATCTACAAGTTGATCACATCTTTGTTTAGTGTCATACGCAATGTCGAAAAAAATATTGCACACCTTCTCATATCTCTGTAAGAAGACCCTTAATTTTATGAAATAAAAGTATTCAAATTTTCTTATAATTACTATTCAAGTAAATGGTTAAATTGATAAAAGGTTAAAGTTAAGGGTGATATATGATTTTTTTCAAAATACAAGTGGTTATAAAATATTCATTGTTGTTTGGGAATATTCGCTTAGTCGTGGAATATTCTTTTCCGCTTGAGAATATTAAATTTACTGCGGCAATGATCATTTAATGGGCCCCATAATAGAATAACCGCTTGATGGAGAAAAACGACAAATTTGAGTTTTTATAAATAACGAGCGTGTAATCGTTCTGAATTAACATCGTTGGAATACCCAGTTGGTAAAGTAAGTAATGTCACAGCGTTGTTGCGACATTATTTGCGGTATTGCATATTTTTTCAATTATTGATTCTTACGTGAGAAGGCACTACTCGAATAATTGTTACAAAGAATTCTTATTCAATATTTTATTTTATTGATTCAATAATTCAACGTGTTGATATTTTATATTATTGTTGTTCAATAATTATCACCGCAGACAAGATTTCCCATTATCGATCAATAATTCATATTATTTGAATAATATTATTAGATAGCATTATTGGCAATGTCTAGAAAGTTCATCGAGGAGAGGTTTGGTCACCTAATTTGGCGCGCCAAGAGGAGAAATTCTTATTGAAAGCCCCTCTTTTTCTGAAGCTACCTGGTTGTAATAAATGTGATTCTGTAATATTATTTGTGAATAATTAAGTATTGATTCATATGATAAGAAAATATTTATTTGATGTGGATATAAATGATGGATTTATTTATGTATTTATAAGTGAAGGAATTAATGATGAGGTGTTTTATCAAGTATTTGTTCGAAATGGAGAACAAAATATGGGATTTTCGTAAAAATTAGTTTATTACTTGATTTTGTAAAATCCATAACTCTTTATGTATAATGAGTTAAGAGATGAGCCATATATCAAAAGAAAGCCCTAAGTAAGTAAGCTTAATCAGAGAAATTTGAATCACCCAAAATTCTTTTGTAGATATTTCAGTGGTGAAATTTTGAATGAAATCGTCCGGAAGGACTAATAGTCCGAAAAATCAGTGTTCTTCAAATTTATATTGCGTGAGTTATAAATATTTAATCAAACCGTTGGATCGTTGTAATTTTTGGATATGTTATACATATATAAGTTGAGTATATGTCCACAAATTTTGAACCGTTAAAATAGTAAGATAATTTGTTATGAATTTTAAGAGGTGGTGATTCAAAATTAGGTTATAAATGATTTTGGTGGAAAATTCTAGAATTGGTGGGCCCCACTTTTGGTTGGTGAGAAATGTGCTGAATTTTATTTCAAATGTGGTGGGTGGCAATAGTAGCGAGTAAAGCCATCAAAGTGGCAATTCAAGTGCCTTGGTACGGCTAACATTTTCCTATAAATAGAGGGCTAGTTAGAATTGAAAATCACACCGAAACATAAAGCTTTCTCTCTCTCTCTCTAGATTATTGAGTGTAATTTGTGAGTATTTAGATACTTGGTGAGTTGATATTCATCGGTCAAGAAGTTTCCTTCATGATCATATCCGATATCTGCCGTAAGTCTTTGCTTTTTTTTGGTAAGGGATAGTAAGGGATATTATTTTTTTCAGAATGATATTATTTCTTCAATATCATTATCTTTGAAATATTGGTTGAAACTTTTATCAAATTTGGAACTTTTTCATGTCGGGTTACTATTCACGAGTTACTATTCACGAGTTACTATTCATGAGTTATTATTCACGATTTACTATTCACAAGTACTATTCATTAAGCGTGAAAATGTTTTTTGTGGAATTTCTATCTTTTGGTGTCTGAGTTACTATTCACGTATATGGTACTTATTCATGTATACGGTCTTATTCACGTATCTTATCACTATTTATGTATGTGGCACTATTTATGTATATGACATTATTTACGTGTCTGGTCTATGTACAAAATACAGTACTATTCATGAGTTACTATTCACGAGTTACTATTCACGATTCTTATTCATGAGTTACTATTCATGAGTTACTATTCACGAGTTACTATTCACGGGTACTATTCACAATAAAATTGGTTTTTTTTTTCCGACCAAATTATCGTTGATTTATGAATCTTACTCTTGAAATTAAAACCATGTTTTGATTATATTATTTTATATAACATTCTTATAACCCTAATGATGATATATCTCTTTAACTTGAGTGTAAAGATGAGTAGATTATTGGTATGATCATGACCATAGGTTCTCTTTGGCCGATGGTGCAAAAGTTGAATTATTGGTGGTATGATCATGACCATTGAATTCTGAATTGAATAATTTTTAGCTTAAGTGCAAGGTGAATTGATCAACATGGTTATAATTATTATTATATAACTTCGAAATGATTATGTATTTCTTTGATATATGAATATCTTTGGCTCAGTGAGTGAAGATGACTTGTTGATGAATATCTTAGCTTTGCAGTGCAAGATGAATTATTAATGAATATCTTTTGCTCAGAATGCAAAGATGACTTGTTGATGAATATCTTAGCACAGTAGTGCAAAGATGAATTATTAATGAATATCTTTTTGCTCGTAATGCAAAGATGATCTGTTGTTGAATATCTTTAGCTTTGTAGTGTGCAAAAGATGAATTATTGATGAATATCTTAACTGTGTCTGCAAGATGACTGTTGTTGAATATCTTTACTTTAGAGTGCAAAGATGAATTATTGATGAATATCTTTGGCTCGTAATGCAAAGATGACTGTTGTTGAATATCTTTGCTTTTGCAAAAGATGAATTATCTGAATATCTTTAGCTCGTAATGCTGAAGATGACTGTTGTTGAATATCTTTGCTTTTATTGATGAATATCTTTGGCTCGTGTCTGAAGATGACTTGTTGTTGAATATCTTTGCTTTGTAGTCAAAGATGAATTATTGATGAATATCTTTGGCTCGTGTGCAAAAGATGACCATTGAATATCTTTAGCACATGTAAAGATGGGCTGTTGATGAATATCTTTGGTAGTGCAAAGATGAATTTATTAGATGATTATGAGCAGAACCGTGATTTGGTATAACCATGATCTTTGATGTTTCGGGTAAAGGCAATTGATGAAATTATCTTACGTCACGGATGAGAGAGAATTTAGAATCACAATTATGATTATGATTTATATATATGATTGTGAAAAGGCTGTTGATTGATGTTACGAGGATAAAACATTGTTGGTGGACTTTTAACATGTGGAAGATAATAGATTTTATAGTCTATTTGACTCTTCTAATGGATTGCTCGTTCCATTTGCAACTATGGTTGAAAAGTTTTATCATCTACCATATGTTCTAAATCTACGATTCATTCTTGATGAAGACTATTGATAATTTATTTATCTTTAGTCATAATATTCTTTATTGAGCTAGTTGTGCTCACCCTTTTGTTTCACAATTCCTTTCGTAATAAAAGTGTAAATTGGGTTGAGTGGGGATAACAAGGGAATAGAAACGGTGGTCTATAGTTGTTGAGGTTCTCCTAAAGAGTATGAAAATAATTTTATTGAGGGCTTTAGTGTGTTATATTTTATACATCATTTAATAGTTATTTTGGTGAATTAAATAGGGTGAAAAACCCAACTTTGGAAGGTGTTTTGTCACTATCATACAAGATGTCTAATGACATACAAACTCGTGTTATCATAAAACATGGTTGTGCTCATCCACTTGTATTGAGTATATTTACAAGCACTACCTATATAATCTTGGTGTTTGTTTGGAGTATAATACCCAATTAGAGACAATTGGAGATAATGATATGTCGAGAGAAGACTCACCATTGGGAAGAATATGATAGTAATCTTCTCGTTTTTCTTTGGGGGTCTATTGGGTCAACCAAGGATAATTACGTGGCCATATGATATCTACCATAACCTAAAAGCATGGCCTCCCATGTACGAAGGTTTCCTTGAGCACTTCCCAAAGATTCTAATTTCTAAAAGCAGCTTTTTGATATACCTTTATGTAAGGTGTCATTGTAACGTCTACTACAGTTGGTATATATTTGTATCCAAACTCACAAGATATGTGTTGTTGTATTTTGCAGACGACAATTGTTGTAATAAAGTTGTAGTTGTTTTTCTGTACCATGTATTTGACGACTCAGAATGGGTTGGATGGAATGGACCTATTTTGGGGTTGTTACATCTGTCCCGGTTTCGTGTCTTTCCAAGGATTATTATAAGTGACTTTAGCTTTAGTATGACGTCGCTTTATGTCCTTTCTCCACCTCTTCAAAATGTATTTCGTTGGAACGGTAAATATAAACCTTTCAAAATGGAGTACCTTAACTATATGCTTACATAAAATTCCTCGAAATTCAAATAATTTACAGTTACACTTCACATCAAATTCAGATTCATTTTTCCCTTCAATGAAGCAAACTTTGAAGTCCACAATTTTTGGACGATCTTTTTTCCCCCCAAAGTAACAAAGTTGTTTCACTTCGTAATGAAATATTTTATCACGAGATTCGACAAACTTTGTGTGGCAATACATTCCCCCATCCGCCACTTCTGTTTGCAACTCTTTAAATTTGGAATTAGTATAAACCTCTTGAAATTGTTTTTCAATGGCATTATGTGTAACACAAGGTACATGTGAAGTCAAAGAATGAGAGTTCACTGCTATTTCTTTTTCCACTTTACTCCTTAACGCATTATCATATTGGTCCACAAATTCTTTCAGGGAAGTTTTAGCATTGACAAATCCATCAAAAAAAGCATTCATACTTTCACTTCTTTGTGTTGTAGACATTCTCGCCCAAAAACAATCTTTCACAAAACAAGGAACCCACCAATGCCTTTCATTATACAATCCTTCTAACCAATCATTATTCTCAAGATCATAATTTTCTATCATTGCATTCCATTCACATTCAAAATCATCTATACTCAAAGAATCATACACAACGTTATGTAATGTAAATTTAATTGATTCATAATGCTCATACCCTTTTAATTTTTTAGGAACCTTCTTCATTATATGCCACAAACACCATCGGTGGCGAGTATTGGGAAAAACTATCTCAACTGCATTTTGCATCACTTTGTCTTGATCGGTGATAATGGCGTGTGGAGCTTTTCTAGACATGGAAGAAAGACACACATCAAACAACCAAACAAAAGTGTTAGTATCTTCATTCGATATCAAGCCACAACCAAGTAGTATGGATTGTCCATGGTGATTAACTCCAACAAAAGGAGCAAACGGCATATCATATTTATTAGTCAAATAGGTGGTGTCAAATGTGATGACATCACCAAACTCCTTATATGTGGCTCTAGACCTCGAATCTGCCCAAAATAAATTTTTGATCCGACTTTCCTCATCTAGGTCTATCACATAGAAAAAATTAGAATCCACTGCTTGAACTTTAGCAAATTAAATAACTTTGAAGTGCACTAGCATCACCCTCAGCAAGCCTTAACTTTTTTAAATTTTCCCATATAATTTTCACAGTCTTTCTTTAAACGAGGCATTCCATTTCTCCATACTCAATTCTAAGTGAATTATAACTTTTATTCATTAGTATCCCAGCATCATTGTTTAGCTCAAGTCTCCTCTTTATATAAGGGGTCACATGCCGATTACACCTGTGAAAGCGAGACTTACTTGGACTTAAACCATGATTATGTGCAAGCTCCAAAGTGGTTATACCCCATTTTCCATCATTCAATAACTTGGCACAAATCTTAGCATTACAACCTGCTTTAATAACCGGATGCGGTTTTAGAGTAATCTTTGAGTTCTTCTTTGGCTCTCTATATTTGTGACATACAACTGTAAAATATTTCAGCACTCCGTTCAATTTTTTAATACTTCTTTTAGTTACTCCAAATCCTTGTTGCGGACCATATTTTCTATAGTATTCATAAACTTCATCAACATTATCAAATACCATATGTAATTTGGGCTCTTCCACTATTTGATTATTCTGTTTTCCATTCTCTTCTACTTCATCATCCCTTTCGTTGTTAGACGTGTCATCTACGCCAATATCCATATTTGTAGAGATAATATCTCTTTCCGATTCCATTGTCAAAACTTGCACACCACTATAAAAACTGAAAATTAACATTAATATATGTACTTTAAGAAAAGTAGCAATAACAAATGAGATATGTGAAAAGATTTATATGTATTTTAAGAAAAGCAGGGTGTGACGCCCCCAAAATAGGTATACATCACTTATTCTGAGTCGCCAAATACATGGTACAGAATACAAATACAACTTAATTATACAACTGCCGTGCAAAGTACGACAAAACATAAGCTGTGAGTTTTAATACAAATATTATTGTCGTCTAGACAATATACAAACTTAAATTCAATATTATTACATTTATTTTCCCACTATTTCATTTGAATAGTGAGGACTACTAATGCTATCATCCGTTCAAATCACTCCGCTCCCCGACTAGTCCTGCTACGTTCTCATTTCACTCAAGAGAAAATGAAAGTAAAAGGGTGAGCTCAATTAGCCCAATGAAAATATTATGACTAAGATAATGCGAAATATATTATCGTTAGCCTTGAACAAATGTTAAAACGATATATAATATAACAACCATCAAGTTTAACTGCAGCGGAATAAGCAATCCATTAAAAGAGTCAAGTAGAGAATAAAATCTACTATCTTTTATGATTTAAAAGATTTTTTATCACTTTTATCATTTGGGACTCGACAATAAATAATCCACATCATCGAATCACCCCTGCACTACGGCCAAGGATATTCTTTAGTATCACGACTACAATTATCCATGCACTACGGGCCAATAATATTTGTGTATTCATTAATGGTCATGATCATGCCAACAACTGTCCATTAATGCACTACGGGCCAATGAGGACTTTTACCACATCATTTGTAATATTACGGTCATGATTACACCGAATAATCCCTGGTCATAATCATACCAAGTCCATCTATGCACTACAGGCCACAAATGACTTTCAAAAAAATAAACATGAGGATGATGACAATGACATAAGAATTCAATAAAACAAGTTCAAGAATTAATTTATACATGAACTAATAATGTCCAAATTGTCAACATGATACTGCTTTGTAGAGTAAAATTCAAGAATGCTCAGAAGAATATTTCCATGAAAAGATACTGGATGAAGCAAAAATATCAAGGATATTCCACTAATTTCATGGAGTATAGAAGTCAAAACTTTAACCAACTAAGTATAACAAGGAATGGAATCAAAAGAAATTACCAGGCATGCGATAGACCACACAGGCAGGTTATTCCAACAGAATAATAAATAATGGAATCGGTCCTAGAAGTAAAAATGCACGAATGGATATTCCAATGAGAATAATAAAGACGCGAATTAGGTCCCACAGAAAAGCCTTGCGACATGGATATTCCAACGAGAATAATAAAGACTTTAACCAGGTCCGCGTAGAAACGTCTGAGCATGGATGTTCCAACGTAATGATAAATAATGGAACCAGGTCCCAAGGTAAATGCACGCATGTGATGTTCAACGAGAATGATAAAGAATGGAATAACGGAAGAATTTCACCAAGTATAGGGTAACTCATATACAAGTTATTCCATAGAATAATAAAGAATGGAATAACAGAAGTTCTCTTCATGGCTAAGAAAGAAATAATACTCCCTACCTTGAAAAACTGGATACTAGAATAGTGAGGTAGCAGACTTCTCTTCTTCTTTCTCTATAATTTCTCTCTAAATAATCGCTCTAAAGCTTTTGTGAATTGGTGAGAAATGAAGGAAGAATGAGCTTCTATTTATAGGAAAATATAGTTTCGATAATTGCACGTTTTGGGGCTCGAAAAATTACAGTACAATACCTCCAACTTTTCTTTCATTTTTAATTTAGTCCTGCAAGTATTATCAAACTTGCACCACCTCCCCTAATAGTAAATAATGTGAATCAATAGTTCAATCATGTGAATCAATAGTATAATCATGTGAAAAATACGAATTACAGTATAGTACCTCCATCTATACCTCCATTTTAACTTAGTCATGCAAGTATTATCAATCTTGTACCAACTCCCCTAATAGTAAATAATGTGATTCAATAGTACACACATGTAAACAAATAGTTATATAAGCATGTGAATTAGTAGCAATTAATTGCTCATTTATCCGATAAATTACCCGATTTATCAATATAAGCCCTAGACATCAATTATCATCAGAATAGATGTCGATTTTCACTAACACTAATAATCCCAACACAATAGAACTATCAAAATTCATTTTTAATCAACACAACTTATTCATCATTAATATTATAACTCACAATATTTAACAACCAATTCGTTCCCGGGAAAGAGGGGGCTTTAGATAAGGATTTCTCCTTATTAGGCGCAATGATTAGGTGACCAAACCTCTCCTTGATGAACTTCTAGACATTGTCAATATTTGCAAATAATAATATGAATAACTTTGTCGTCTCAATTATTGATTTAATAATATAAAATATTATACAAATGATATTGTGACAATAATTGAATCAATAATATAGAGAGATATGATCGTGAATTACTATAGCAATAATGAGTATAAGCGAGTGACTTCTCACGTAAGCATCAATAATCAATCTGGTATGCTACTACTATGCAACCACGTATTCTTCGCTTTTTTAACACCGGGTGTTTCAACAGTTAACGGTAAAACTTCCGTAGTTATTTTCATAAAGTATTTTTGTCATTTTCTCAATCAAATGAATAATTTAGTTGTGGGGTCCACCAATGATTGTGCCATTGTGCGAATATTTCTCATTAAAACGAATATTCCCCGACCAATCGAATATTATATAACAACTTGCGTACTTTTGCAAAATTTGTAAATATTACCCATAACTATAACATTATATCAAATCCACACCATAATATTCAAAAATATATTTAGAAAATTTAATCTTTATTCAAAAAGTTGGGGTCTTACAACTTCCCTTCTTATGAAATTTCGTCCTCGAAATTAGGGTGCGTACACAGGTATATGTCGAAGAGGTAAGGATATCTTGATTTCATCTCGATTCTAACTCCCGGTCATTTCTTCCACATCGTGGTTTCTCCACAAAACTTTGACTTGAGGTATAACCTTGGGCGTAGAATATGATCCTTTTTATCCAAGATTTTAACAGTAACTCTTCATCGTTAAATCTTCCTCTATCTCGTCTGGTTCTAATTCAATAATGTGGTTTGGGTCTTTCACATATTTATAACATAGATATGTGAAAAACGTTATGAACACGAGACATACATGGCGGTAAAGCGAGTATATCCTGCGCTTCTACTCGACCGAGGATTAAAAATGGGCCAATGAATCGAGGGTTAAGCTTTCCTCTCTTTCCAAATCTCGTAACTCCCTTCCATGGAGCAACACGTAATAACACATGATCTCCAATATCGAATTCTACGTCCTTTCGATGAAGATCAGCATAACTCTTTTGTCGATCTTGTGAGGTTTTTATACGTTGTTGGATCTTTTGAATCTTTTCCGTAGTCATACGTACCAACTCTTGTCCCAACAACGTTGCTTCACCCACCTCATCCCAGCATACTGGAGAACGACACTTTCTTCCATACAACGCCTCAAATGGAGCTATGCCAATACTTGCTTGATAACTGTTGTTGTAGGAAAACTCCACCAATGGTAGGAACTTATCCCAACTTCCCTTGAAGTCAAGGACACAAAGTCTTAATAGATCTTCAAGAGTATGAATGGTCCTCTCCGACTGTCCGTCCGTCTGAGGATGATATGTCGAGCTAAATCGTAAATCCGTGCCCATAGCTTTTTGCAAACTAACCCAAAATCTTGAAGTGAATCTTGGGTCTCGATCGGAAACTATGGATCTTGGCATACCATGCGATCTTACAATCTCGTTTATGTATATATCTGAGCAAGGCGTTCAAGTGTATAAGTTTCTCGTATAGGTAGGAAATGAAGCGGACTTGGTCAATCTATCAACAATGACCCAAATTGCATCTATGCCTTGAGAAACCTTGGGAAGACCGATGCTTGAAATCCATGGTAATGTGTTCCCACTTCCATTCTGGAATTTCAAGTGGTTCTGATGGACCTTTTGGTACTTGATGCTCTCCCTTGACTTCGTTGACAAGTTAAACACCTTGAGATAAATTTTGCTATCTCTCTCTCTTCGTATTGCTCCACCAAAATGTATGTCAAAGATCACGATACATTTGGTACTCCCGAGATGGATTACAAACGCGTGTGTTGTGCGCCTCCATCATGATTTTATACTTTAAATCGGGGTTGTTAGGAACACAAAAGTCCGGAGTTGACTCAAAGTATTCCTTCTTCATCGATTCTTGCTTCCGGCATAACACCTTCTTGTACTTTCTTCCTCATACGCATCAGCTCCAGGTCTGTAGCTTGAGCAGCTTTAACTTTATCGATTAAAGTCGGTTCTACTCGTATATTCGCCATCATCACATGGGTCCCTGGAGTCTTTATCTCTAACTCCATCCTTTGCAAGTCATACAAAATGGGCCTTTGCGTTGACAATATTACACTCGTGCAGTATATGATCTTCTACTTTCGGTGCATCGGCTACTACGTTAAGCTTTTCGAGGATGGTATTGAATAGTATGATCATAATCTTTCAACAGTTCGAGCCAACGTCTTGCCCGCATGTTGAGTTCCTTTTGAGTGAAGAAATATTTGAGGCTTTTATGATCCGTATAGATCTCCACTTTCTCCCCATACAGGTAATGCCTCCAAATTTTAAGCTCAAAAGCAACAGTTTACCCAACTCTAGATCATGAGTAGGATAATTCCTCTCATATTCTTTGAGTTGTTTGTGAGGCATAAACTATGACTTTCCCATATTGCATGAGAACACATCCTAACCCTTTTCCCGAAGCATCATCAGTAGATGACAAATCCTCAAGGCGGATGGTATTGTCGAGCAGTCTTTGAAATGAGTCTCCTCTTGAGTTCTTGAAAACTCTTCTCACATTCCACGCTCCAATCGAATTTTGTATCTTTTAAGTCAATTTGAGTTAATGGAGTAGCGATTTGAGAAAACCCTTCTACGAATCTCCGATAATAACTAGCTAAAGCGAAAAGCTACGTGCTTGATCACTGATTTAGGTTGCTCCCACTTTGAATTGCTTCAATCTTTTTCGGGTCAACAGATATCCCATGATTTGATATCACGTGCCCAAGGAATGTAACTTCCTCGAGCGAACTTCGCATTTCTTCAACTTGGCATATAGCTTATTTTCACGAAGCTTTTGGAGTATCAGCCTCAAGTGTTGCTCATGATCTTCACGGCTTTTGGAATATATGAGGATGTCATCAATAAAGACGACCACAAAATGATCAAAATATTCCTTGAATACTCGGTTCATCATATCTATGAAGGCAGCAGGAGCATTAGTCAATCCAAAGGACATGACTAGAATTCATAATGCCGTCTGGGAGTTACGAAAGCCGTCTTTGGAATGTCATCGGTTCTAATCTTCAATTGATGATATCCTGAACGAAGATCAATCTTTGAAAAGAATTTGGCGCCTTGCAACTGGTCAAAAAGGTCATCAATACGTGGCAATGGGTACCTATTTTTGATGGTGACATGATTCAACTCCCGATAATCAATACAAAGTCGTATACTCCCATCTTTCTTCTTCACGAATAGAACAGGAGCACCCCAAGGAGACGTACTAGGACGAATGAAACCAATGTCTAACAATTCCTGCAATTGGATCTTTAACTCCTGAAGTTCAATATGAGCCATTTGATATGGGGCTTTGGAAATGGGTTTTGTCTGGGGGTTGAGGTCGATACAAAATTCAATTTCACGCTCTCGGGGTAGGCCGGGAAGTTCTTCGGGAATACGTCGAGAAATTTATTAACAATAGAAATATCATTCAAAAATCAAGTATTTTTTGTTTAAATCATGACATGAGCTAAGAAAGCTTGACATCCGTTTTTCAATAAACGAATAGCTTTATGGCTTGAGACGACCGTGATTGATTTTAATGGTTTGGTCGCTTGAATTCGCATAATAGGTTGATTAGGAATATGAAAACTAACAACCTTACGAAAACAATCAATTTTTGCATGATGAATAGTTAACCAATCAATCCCTAGAATCACGTCAAATGCAAGTATTTTTAAAGAAATAAGATCGACAGGTAACGTGCGGTTACCGATTTGAATCAAACAAGACTTATAAACAGTGGATGTAATGAAGGTTTCTCCCAATGGAGTTTCAACAGATAAGTCAAAGTCTAATTTCTCCGGAGTCAAATTTAAACGTTGAGCGCAAGTAGGAGAAATAAAAGAATGGGTAGAACCGGTATCAAATAAGGTATAGACTTCACTAGAGTTTATGATAAGCTTACCCGTGATAACCTCGTTTGGGTTCTTTGCTTTCTGGGAGGTCACAACAAACGCTCTCCCTTACTTTCCTCTTTGGCTTTTTTTTTGGGGATGGCCTTTGGTGCCTCCATCCTAGTGAACTTATCTTCTTGAACGACAAAATCGGGCTAGGTGACCTTCTCTTCCACAATTATAACATGCCTTTGGATGGCATCGCGCTTTGGGTGATGTGTCCCTCCCTCGCATTTGAAGCATATGATAGGTGGTCGTTCTCCTTCCTTAACAACGGGTGTTGGTGCTGACGTCTTTCCATCATTGTTGAATCTCCTCTTCTTGAAATGTCCATTCTTATTGTCTTGGCTATGATTACCACCGAAGTGGTTACCATTTTTGGCATATTGATTCCCTCCACGTTTGTTGTCACCGCTTCGATGACTGTTACCACTGGTATTTTCATTCTGCCGGCTGCTTTCTCTTGGTTGCGTTGACTCGTTATCGCGCTCCAATAACTGAGCCCTATTTACAACATCTGAATACAAACACAGTTTATGAGAAATAAGATATTAACGTATCTCGGTTTCAAACCTCTTAAAAACATTCGTGTCATTCGCTCCTCATTATCGACCAAATGGGATGCAAACCGGGATAACTCCGTAAATTTAGCCTCGTATTGCGACACAGTCATATTGTTTTGTTCCAACTTGATAAACTCCACCTCCTTCATGTGACGAATACTTTCGGGAAAGTACTTGTCGTTGAACAGCTCTTGGAACTTCTCCCAAGACATCTTGAGTCTTGTCGGTTTGGTACGTTTTCTGATTCCCACCGATGTCTGCTTCTTCACGCAACATAAAGGTGGCGAAGGGAACCTTTTGCTCCTCGGAGCATCCCAAGACATCAAATATCTTGGTGATTTGCTTTATCCATGCTTCCGCCTTAAGTGGTTTTGGCTCTCCAATAAACTCCGGTGGTCCCAGCTCCTTGAACTGTTTAGCGGTGACCGTCATTTGAGAGTTTCGGTGTTTACACCTGCATTTTGAGCAGGGAGCCGTCTCTACTTTGATGTTGCATGATTGCATGAAACCTCTAACATTCCATCGTTCATCATTTGGTTAGTGTTGTTGTTTGCATGAGGATTGTCGCCTTCTGATGCACATTATCACGGTTATTGATCATGGGAGACTCAGCGGTCTCACATGCTCCATTGATGTTCTCAACATTCTCGGATGCCATTTTCAAACACTTGCCACAAAACAAGGGTTAATTGACATGCAACATATTATCCCTATACTCGACCAAACCAATCAAATACCAAATAAACTTAGGTAGGTCATACTAGCGAAGGAAATCCCGTCTCTCCCCTCCTAGTTCTAGTCTCACATCTTAGCCGGGGATCATATCCTAAGCTTTGATACCATTGTGGCGCCCCAAAATAGGTATACATCACCTATTTTGAGTCGCCAAAATACATGGTATGAGAATATAAATACAACTTAATTATACAACTTTCGTGCAAAAAATACGACAAAACATAAGCTATGAGTTTTAATACAAATATTGTCGTCTAGACAATATACAAACTAAAATTCAATATTATTACATTTATTTTCCCACTATTTCACTTTGAATAGTGAGGACTACTAATGCTATCATCAATTAAAAATCACTCCGCTTCCCAGACTAGTCCACTGCTACGTTCTCATTTCACGAAGAACAATGAAAGTAAAGGGTGAGCTCAACTAGCCCGATAGAAAATATTATGACTAAGATAATGCGAGAATATATTATCGTTAGCCTTGAATGATGTTAAACGATATAATATAACAACCATCAAGTTTAAGCTGCGGTGGAATAAGCGATCCATTAAAAAGTCAGTAGAGAATAAAATCTACTATCTTTTATGATTTAAAGGTTTTTCATCACTTTTATCATTTGGGACTCGACAATAAATAATCCACATCATCGAATCACCCCTGCTTTACTGACGAGGATATTCTTTAGTATCACGACCACAATTATCCATGCACTACTGGGCCCAGAATATTTGTGTATTCATTAATGGTCATGATCATGCCAACAAGCGTCCATCAATGCACTACTACGGGCCAATGAGGACTTTTACCACATCATTTGTAACATTACGGTCATGATTACAAGAATAATCCACAGTCATAATCATACCAAGTCCATCATGCACTCTACAGAATACAGATGACTTTCAAAAAATATAAACATGAGGATGATGACAATGATATAAGAATTGAATAAAACAAGTTCAAGAATTAATTTATCACATGAACTAATAATGTCCAAATTATCGACATGATCTTTGCTTTGTAGAGTAAAATTCAAGAATGCTCGGAAGAATATTTCCATGAAAAGATCTTTGGATGAAGCGCAAATATCGAGGATATTCCACTAATTTCATGGAGTATAGAAGTCAAAACTTTAACCAATTTGAGTATAACAAGGAATGGAATAACAAAAGAAATCACCGGGCATGCGATAGACCCTTACAGGCGAGTTATTCAATGAGAATAATAAATAACGGAATCGGTCCCGCGTAAAATGCACGAGACGGGATATTCAACGAGAATAATAAAGAAATGGAATCGGTCCGTAAAAACGCCTGAGACGGGATATTCAACGAGAATAATAAAAATATGGAACCCGAATCCAGGCGTAGAAACGCCGCAGCGAGGATGTTCAACGAGAATGATAAATAATGGAACCCGGTCCGGCGTAAGAAACACAGAGCGACAGGATGTTCAACGAGAATGATAAAGAATGGAATAACGAAGAATTTCACCAAGTATAGGGTAGCTTGGCGTATCTGAGTTATTCAATAGAATAATAAAGAATGGAATAACGAAGTTCTCTTCATGGATAAGAAAGAAATAATACTCCCTACCTTGGAAAAAGCTGGATCTTTGGAATAGTGAGGTAGCAGACTTCTCTTCTTTCTTTCTCTCTATAATTTCTCTATATAATAATCGCTCTAAAGCTTTTGTGAATTGGTGAGAAATGAAGGAAGAATGAGCTTCTATTTATAGGAAAATATAGTTTCGATAATTGCGTTTTGGGGCTCGAAAAATTACGATCTAATACCTCGACTTTTCTTTCATTTTTAATTTAGTCCTGCAAGTATTATCAAACTTGCACCACCTCCCCTAATAGTAAATAATGTGAATCAATAGTTCAAATCATGTGAATCGATAGTATAATCATGTGAAAATATATGAATTACGATATATAGTACCTCCATACATACCTCCATTTTAACTTAGTCATGCAAGTATTATCAATCTTGCACCTCCTCCCCTAATAGTAAATAATGTGATTCAATAGTACACACATGTGAACAAATAGTTATATAAGCATGTGAATTAGTAGCAATTAATTGCTCATTTATCCAGATAAATTACCCGATTTATCAATATAACCCCTAGACATCAATTATCATCGGAATAGATGTCGATTTCCACTAACACTAATAATCCCACCTGATGGAACTATCAAAATTCATTTTTAATCAACACAACTTATTCATCATTAATATTATAACTCACAATATTTAACAACGAATTCGTTCCCGGAAGAGGGGCTTTCAGATAAGGATTTCTCCTTATTGGGCGCGCATTAGGTGACCAAACCTCTCCTTGTGAAACTTACAGACATTGTCGATATTGCGAATAATAATATGAATAACTTTGTCGTCTCAATTATTGATTTAATAATATAAAATATTATGCAAATGATCTTTGTGACAATAATTGAATCAATAATATGAGAGATATGATCGCGTGATTCTTTATAGCAATAATTGAGTATAAGCGGTGACTTCTCTCACGTAAGCATCGATAATCAATCTGGTATGTCTTACTATGCAACCACACGTATTCTTGTACTTTTAACTTAGGGTGTTTCAACGATTAACGGTAAAACTTCCATAGTTATTTTCATAAAAGATTTTTTTGTCGTTTTCTCGATCAAATGATAATTTTAGTTTGTGGGGTCCACCAATGATTGTCTTGTTATACGAATATTCCTGTTAAAACGAATATTCCCGACCCAATCGAATATTATATAACAACTTGCGTACTTTGCAAAATTTGTAAATATTACCCACAACTATAACATTATATCAAATCCACACCATAATATTCAAAAATATATTTAGAGAAAATTTAATCTTTATTCAAAAAGTTGGGGTCTTCTGACCTCCCTTCTTATGAAATTTCATCCTCGAAATTAGGGTGCGTACACTGGTATGTCGAAGAGGTAAGGATATCTTGATTTCATCTGATTCTAACTCCCGGTCATTTCTTCCACATCGTGGTTTCTCCATGAAAACTTTGACTTGAGGTATAACCTTGGAAGCGTAGAATATGATCCTTTTATCCAAGATTTTAACGGTAACTCTTCATACGTTAAATCTTCCTCTATCTCGTCTGGTTCTAATTCAATAATGTGGTTCGGGTCTTTCACATATTTACGTAACATAGATATGTGAAAAAGCGTTATGAACACGAGAGACATACTTGGCGGTAAAAGCGAGTCTATCGCCACAGTTTCTACTCGATCGAGGATTAAAATGGGCGATGAATCGAGGTTGAGCTTTCCTCTCTTTCCAAATCTAAGTAACTCCTTCCATGGAGCAACACGTAATAACACATGATCTCGATATCGAATTCCACGTCCTTTCGATGAAGATCGGCATAACTCTTTTATCGATCTTGTGAGGTTTTTATCGTTGTCGGATCGTTTGAATCTTTTTCGTAGTAGTCATACGTACCAACTCGGTCCCAACAACGTTGCTTCACCCACCTCATCCCAGCATCTTTGGAGAATGACACTTTCTTCCATCTGGCGCCTCGAATGGAGCCATGCGATACTTGCTTGATAAGCTGTTGTTGTAGGAAAACTCCACCATGGTAGGAACTTATCCCAACTTCCTTTGAAGTCGAGGACACAAGTCTTAATAGATCTTCAAGAGTTTGAATGGTCCTCTCCATTGTCCGTCCGTTTGAGGATGATATGCGAGCTAAATCGTAAATCCGTGCCCATAGCTTTTTGCAAACTAACCCAAAATCTTGAAGTGAATCTTGGGTCTCGATCGAAACTATGGATCTTGGCATACCATGCGATCTTACAATCTCGTTTATGTACATCTGAGCAAGGCGTTCAAGTGTATAAGTTTCTCGTATAGGTAGGAAATGAAGCGGACTTGGTCAATCTATCAACAATGACCCAAATTGCATCTATGCCTTGAGAAACCTTGGGAAGACCGATGTGAAATCCATGGTAATGTGTTCCCACTTCCATTCTGGAATTTCAAGTGGTTCTGATGGACCTTTTGGTACTTGATGCTCGCGCTTGACTTCGTTGACAAGTTAAACACCTTGAGATAAATTTTGCTATCTCTCTCTTCATATTGCTCCACCAAAATGTATGTCGAAGATCACGATACATTTGGTACTCCCGAGATGGATTGCAAGCGGTGTGTTGTGCGCCTCCATCATGATTTTATACTTTAAATCGAGGTTGTTAGGAACCTGAAATCTGGAGTTGACTCGAAGTATTCCTTCTTCATCGATTCTTGCTTAGGCATAGCACCTTCTTGTACTTTCTTCCTCATACGCATCGGCTCCAGTGCATAGCTTGGCGACTTTAACTTTATCGATTAAAGTCGGTTCTACTTCGTATATTACGCCATCATCATGTGGGTCCACAGAGTCTTTATCTCTAACTCCATCCTTTGCAAGTCATACAAAATGGGCCTTTGCGTTGACAATATTACACTCGTGCCGCATATGATCTTACTACTCGGTCGTCGGCTACTACGTTAAGCTTTTCGAGGATGGTATTGAATAGTATGATCATAATCTTTCAACGATTCGAGCCAACGTCGTTCTTGCGCGTGTTGAGTTCCTTTTGAGTGAAGAAATATTTGAGGCTTTTATGATCCGTATAGATCTCCACTTTCTCCCCATCTGGTAATGCCTCCAAATTTTAAGCGCATAAAAGCAGCATTTTATGACTCTAGATCATGAGTAGGATAATTCCTCTCATATTCTTTGAGTTATCCATGAGGCATAAACTATGACTTTCCCATATTGCATGAGAACACATCCTAACCCTTTGCACGAAAGCATCAACTTGTAGATGACAAATCCCTCAAGGCAGGATGGTATTGTTAGTCGAGCAGGTCTTTGAAATGAGTCTCCTCTTGAGTTCTTGAAAACTCTTCTCACATTCCTCGCTCCAACCGAATTTTGTATCTTTTTGAGTCGGTTGAGTTAATGGAGTAGCGATTAGAAAAACCCTTCTACGAATCTCAGATAATAACTAGCTAAGCCGAAAAGCTACGTCTTGATCATTTGATTTAGGTTGCTCCCGACTTTGAATTGCTTGATCTTTGTTTGGGTCAATGGATATCCCATGATTTGATATCACGTGCCCAAGGAATGCTACTTCCTCGAGCGAACTTCGCATTTCTTCAACTTGGCATATAGCTTGTTTTCACGAAGCTTTTGGAGTGTCGACCTCAAGTGTTGCTCATGATCTTCACGGCTTTTGGAATATATGAGGATGTCATCAATAAAGGCGACCACAAAATGATCAAATATTCCTTGAATACTCGGTTCATCATATCCATGAAGGCGGCGGGGAGCATTAGTCGATCAAAAGGACATGACTAGGAATTCATAATGCCCGTCTGGGGAGTTACGAAAGCCGTCTTTGGAATGTCATCGGTTAAATCTTCAATTGATGATATCTGAGCGAAGATCGATCTTTGAAAAAATTTGGCGCCTTGCTGGCGGTCGAAAAGGTCATCAATACGTGGCAATGGGTACCTATTTTTTGATGGTGACATGATTGACTCCAGATAATCAATACAAAGTCGCATACTCCCATCTTTCTTCTTCACGAATAGAAACAGGAGCACCCCGAGGAGACGTACTTAGGGACGAATGAAACCAATGTCTAACAATTCTGCGATTGGGTCTTTAACTCCACGAAGTTCAATAGGAGCCATTCGATATGGGGCTTTGGAAATGGGTTTTTATCTGGGGTTCAAGTCGATACAAAATTCAATTTCACGCTCTGGGGTAGGCGGAAAGTTCTTGAGGGAATCGTCGGAAATTTATTAACAATAGAAATATCATTCAAAATGGCGTATTTTTTGTTTAAATCAAGTGACATGAGCTAAGAAAGCTTGACATCCGTTTTTCAATAAGCGAATAGCTTTATGGCTTGAGATGACCGTTGATTGATTTTAATGGTTTGGTTGCTTGAATTCGCATAATAGGTTGATTAGGAATATGAAAAAGCTAACAACCTTACGAAAAATAATCAATTTTTGCATGATGAATAGTTAACCAATCAATCCACTAGAATCACGTCAAATGCAAGTATTTTTAAAGAAATAAGATCGACGAGTAATGTGCGATTCTGAATTTGAATCAAACAAGACTTATAAATAGTGGATGTAATGAAGGTTTCTCCCAATGGAGTTTCAACGAGATAAGTCAAAGTCTAATTTCTCGAAGTCAAATTTAAGCGTTGGCCTTGAAGTAGGAGAAATAAAAGAATGGGTAGAACCGGTATCAAATAAGGTATAGACTTCACTAGAGTTTATGATAAGCTTACCCGTGATAACCTCGTTCGGGTTCTTTGCTTTACGGGAGGTCACAACAAATGCTCTCTCCCTTGCACTCTAAGCTTTGACTTTTACAGGGATGACCTTTGGTGCCTCCATCCTAGTGAACTTATCTTGATGTGAGCAACAAAATCGGGCTAGGTGACCTTCTCTTCCACAATTATAACATGCTTTGGATGGCATCGTCGTGCGGTTTGGTGATGTGTCCCTCCCTCGCATTTGAAGCATATGATGGGTGGTCGTTCTCCTTCCTTAACAACGGGTGTTTGTCTTGACGTCTTTCCATCATTGTTGAATCTCCTCTTCTTGAAATGTCCATTCTTATTGTCTTGGCTATGATTACCACCGAAGTGGTTACCATTTTACGGCATATTGATTCCCTCCACGTTTGTTGTCACTTTGATTTGATGGTATGCTACCCTTTGGTATTTTCATTTTTGTATTTGCTTTCTCTTGGTTGCGTTGACTCGTTATCGCGCTCGATAAGCGAGCCTATTTTACAACATCTCGAATACAAACACGGTTTATGAGAAATAAGATATTAACGTATCTCGGTTTCAAACCTCTTAAAAACATTAGCGTCATTCTCTCCTCATTATCGACCAAATGGGATGAAAATCGGGATAACTCATAAATTTAGCCTCGTATTGCGACACGGTCGTATTGTTTTGTTCGACTTGATAAACTCCACCTCCTTCATGTGACGAAATACTTTCGGGAAAGTACTTGTCGTTGAATAGACTCTTGGAACTTCTCCCAAGACATCTTGAGTCGTCGGTTGGTACGTTTCTGATTCCCACCGATGTCTGCCTCTTCTCTGTAACATAAAGGTGGCGAAGGAACCTTTTGCTCCTCGGAGCATCCCAGAGACATCAAATATCTTGGTGATTTGCTTTATCCATGCTTAGCCTTAAGTGGTTTTGGCTCTCCAATAAACTCGGGTGGTCCAGGCTCCTTGAAGCTGTTTAGCGGTGGCCGTCAGAGAGTTTCCGATGTTTCCACCTGCATTTTGAGCGCAGGGCTAACTCTCTGCTTTGATGTTGCATGAATTGCATAAAGCCTCGGAACATTCCATCGTTCATCATTTGGTTAGTGTTGTTGTTTGCATGAGGATTATACGCCTTCTGATGCACATTATCACGATTATTGATGCATGGAGACTCAGCGGTCTCTGTGCTCCATTGATGTTCTCAACATTCTCGGATGCCATTTTCAAACACTTGCCCACAAAACAAGGGTTAATTGACATACGACATATTATCCTATACTCTACGACCAGACCAATCAAATACCAAATAAACTTAGGTAGGTCATACTAGCGAAGAATTCCCGTCTCTCCCTCCTAGTTCTAGTCTCACATCTTAGCGGGGATCATATCCTAAGCTTTGATACCAAGCTGTGGCGCCCCAAAATAGGTATACATCACCTATTTTGAGTCGCCAAATACATGGTACAAAATACAAATACAACTTAATTATACTGTTATCGTGTGCAATGCGACAAAACATAAGCTATGAGTTTAAATAATAAATATTGTCGTCTAGATGATATCTGAAACTCAAATTCAATATTATTACATTTATTTTCCCACTATTTCACGAATAGTGAGGGACTACTAATGCTATCATCACGGTCCATCACTCCGTTCCCAGAGCTAGTCCCTGCTACGTTCTCATTTCTGAAGAGAACAATGAAAGTAAAAGGGTGAGCTCAACTAGCCCGATAAAAATATTATGACTAAGATAATGCGAGAATATATTATCGTTAGCCTTGATGATGTTAAGCGATATAATATAACAACCATCAAGTTTAAGCTGCGGTGGAACAAGCGATCCATTAAAAAGAGTCAGTAGAGAATAAAATCTACTATCTTTTATGATTTAAAGGTTTTCATCACTTTTATCGCTTGGGACTCGACAATAAATAATCCACATCATCGAATCACCCTACACTTTTCTGACGAGGATATTCTTTAGTATCCGACCACAATTATCCATACACTACGGGCGAGAATATTTGTGTATTCATTAATGGTCATGATCATGCCAACAAGCATCCATCAATGCACTACAGGGCCAATGAGGACTTTTACCACATCATTTGTAACATTACGGTCGTGATTACAAGAATAATCCACATCGTAATCATACCAAGTCCATCATGCACTACTCTGCCACAGATGACTTTCAAAAATATATAAACATGAGGATGATGACAATGATATAAAAATTCATAAAAAACAAGTTCAAAATTAATTTATCAGAACTAATAATGTCCAAATTATCGACATGATCTTTGCTTTGTGGAGTAAAATTCAAGAATGCTCGGAAGAATATTTCCATGAAAAGATCTTTGGATGAAGCGCAAATATCGAGGATATTCCACTAATTTCATGGAGTATAGAAGTCAAAACTTTAACCATTTGAGTATAACAAGGAATGGAATAACAAAAGAAATCACCGGGCATGCGATAGAAGCCGCAGAGAGTTATTCAACGAGAATAATAAATAACGGAATCGGTCGGCGTAAAATGCACATACAGGATATTCAACGAGAATAATAAAAGAGCGGAATCGGTCCGGCGTAAAAGCGCTTGACAGACGGGATATTCAATAGAATAATAAAAAAGGGGAACCGGTCCCAAGCGTAAAACCTTGACGAGATGTTCGGGATGTTCAATGAGAATGATAAATAATGGAACCCGAATTCCGGCGTAAGCATACGAGCGGGATGTTCAACGAATGATAAAGAATGGAATAACGAAAGAATTTCACCAAGTATAGGGTAGCCAGCGTATCTGAGTTATTCAATAGAATAATAAAGAATGGAATAACGAAGTTCTCTTCATGGATAAGAAAGAAATAATACTCCTACCTTGGAAAAAGCTGGATCTTTGGAATAGTGAGGTAGCAGACTTCTCTTCTTCTTTCTCTATATAATTTCTCTCTATAATAATCGCTCTAAAACTTTTGTGAATTGGTGAGAAATGAAGGAAGAATGAGCTTATTTATAGGAAAATATAGTTTCGATAATTGCGTTTTGGGGCTCGAAAAATTACGATCTGAATACCTCCAACTTTTCTTTCATTTTTAATTTAGTCCTGCAGTATTATCAAACTTGCACCACCTCCCCTAATAGTAAATAATGTGAATCAATAGTTCAATCATGTGAATCAATAGTATAATCATGTGAAAAATACGAATTACGATTATAGTACCTCCATAGTACCTCCATTTTAACTTAGTCATTACAAGTATTATCAATCTTGCACACTCCCCTAATAGTAAATAATGTGATTCAATAGTACACACATGTGAACAAATAGTTATATAAGCATGTGAATTAGTAGCAATTAATTGCTCATTTATCCAGATAAATTACCCAGGTTATCAATATAACCCCTAGACATCAATTATCATCGGAATAGATGTCGATTTTCCTAACACTAATAATCCCACCTGATGGAACTATCAAAATTCATTTTTAATCAACCTGACTTATTCATCATTAATATTATAACTCACAATATTTAACAACCGGAATCGTTCCCGGAAGAGGGGGGCTTTTCGATAAGGATTTCTCCTTATTGGCGCTGATTAGGTGACCAAACCTCTCCTTGTGAACTTACAGACATTGTCGATATTGCGAATAATAATATGAATAACTTTGTCGTCTCAATTATTGATTTAATAATATAAAATATTATACAAATGATCTTGTGACAATAATTGAATCAATAATATGAGAGATATGATCACGACAATTCTTATAGCAATAATTGAGTATAAGCGGTGACTTCTCACGTAAGCATCAATAATCAATCTGGTGTCTTCTTATCTGACCACAGCGTATTCTTGTACTTTTATCACTAGGGTGTTTCAGCAGTTAACGGTAAAACTTCCGTAGTTATTTTCATAAAAAATATTTTTGTCATTTTCTCGATCAAACATGATAATTTACGTTGTGGGGTCCACCAATGATTGTCTTGTTATCTGAATATTCCTGTTAAAGCGAATATTCCCAGAGACCAATCGAATATTATATAACAACTTGCGTACTTTGCAAAATTTGTAAATATTACCCATAACTATAACATTATATCAAATCCACACCATAATATTCAAAAATATATTTCGAGAAAATTTAATCTTTATTCAAAAAGTTGGGGATTCTTGCCCTTTTCATACAACAATCCTCTGTTTTGAAATTGTTACCTTCCTCGGTGAAGATTCGATTCTCTTCTTGGTCTCCACGACCACCATCGCTATAATCGCTTGGAGATTACTCATGTTTCTCATGATTTCTTTCCGGTGTCCGGCTTATTGTAGTGGGAAGCAAACTCCTTTGCTATCCAAGTATCGATTTTGTTCTTATTATCCTTTGTTTACGCTTTTACATTTACCTTCTTTGAATCGTTCTTCTTTTGGAAGATCCTTTGGCCCCTACCGGTAAGACTTGGTCTTTCTTGGTTGAAAAAGTGACTCTCAACATTTTTCAACATGTTAAGCAAATCAATGAGGCCGATATCTAGCTTGTTCATATGAAAAATTCACAACAATTGTGAAAAGAGTCCGGAGTGAGGAAAGATCAAATCTTGGCTCAACTCTCCATCCATAACAAAACCAGGTTGTCTAATTGATCAATCAAATTGATTATGTTAAGAACTTTTTATGCATCTTATAGTGCCATTGGCCATTCTAGATCGGAAGAGCTCCTCGGATATCTCGATATCTATCGGTCCTACTTTCCTCACCATCAACTACTTGATGTGCGGGAATATAGTAGGAGCATCCATAGTTTCATCTTGTGGCTGAAGCTCGTTACTCATGGATGCGAGCATGATGTATTGAGCCAATGTGCATCATCTTACCACTTTCTAAAAGTAGCAATGTCTTCCTCGGAGGAATTATGCGCAACCATTGCGAGGATAAAGCGATTAAGGACATAAGATAGCTTTTCACCATGAGAACTATTCTCAAATTCCTTAACCAATCCGCTTAATACGGTTTGGTTAAATAACATCTAATATGTTTCGCAGAGATAGTAATTTAGACATTGTAAAATTCTGTAAATGAATTTGTAATTAACAACATTTTAACATACATTCTTTTATTAATTACCAAAATAATTTAGGTCTTGTTTTAAATTGGTATCTCCCACTATTTTCTTTAAACTATATTACCCTCACTTATATAGTTCGGAAAAAATCTAATTAAAGATTTGCTAGTGAGAATAAGGATCCCATTTCAAATGTATATAGCCTTGTGGTGACACAACAAACTATATATAAATAAATAGGTAGACAACTTTTTTGTCAATTACATCAACTATACAACTCCTTTTCTTTTGCCTCTTAGATTATTTTGATCAAGTGGTGGCACATCCAGAATCAAAATTATCCAAGTTAAGTCCGACCTAGCACTCCATATATTCAAAAAAAAAATATCATCCTTGTGGTGACACAACAAAACAATATTGTTCAATTTTCTTTATAAGCATCAAATGTGATAAATTAACATCTTAAATACTTAATACTTGCTTGGTGTGGTGACACAACAAACTCATATTAAATATTTAATACTCTATTAATTTTATCATGCTAGAAAGCGACGCTCGATATTCCAAATATCTTTGAACGCTTAGGATTTAATATAAAAATTTGAGGGTTTGTTATTAATTTGTCTCATCTTGTTTAGCGCGCATTTACATATATATATAAAATTCGCGTCATATTAATGAACATGCGAAGCATGTTTGCATAATATATAATATATATAGTATAAGTATGCACATATAGAATATTATATTCTACACCAATTGATTATGGACTTTTATTCTAGTTTGGTTCACTAGAGCCACCAAGTGAACCAAAAGGTCAAACCCCAGGGGTGCAAGAAATAATATTTAAATATAACTATTACATTTAAACCCGGGCTCCATTACAAACGGGTCTTCAAGCGCTCCTTGCTCCTTGATCTCCAATTTTTCAAAATTAATTCTAACTATTTCTATTACAAAACTATTTAAAATAAATAGAAACCTTGATCAGCAGTCAAGGGGAAGTACATAGGAGGGAGTTAGAATTTACATTAAGAAAAAATTAAAGAAGACGAGGTACGCAGACCCCATTTAATAAAACCCATACATTCATGCATCCAACTAAAATAAAATCCAATCGCATTGGTCAATAGTCCATAATCAATCCCATTTATTATCATACACATCACCATATGTATCAATAAATTAACATTCATCTTATGAATTATAAACATTCAATATATATATTGATATCATTTAATGGGCAAATTTAGTTAGTATAAAATTTAATTTTGAATCAAAATAAACTCCTTTATTTTAATCCAAATTTAAATCAAAATAAAACTATTTTATTTTAATTTATCTAATTTTGAATAAAATAAACTATTTTATTTTAATCAAAATCTTTAATCAAAATAAATTCCTTTATTTTAATTAATTATGGAATCCAATTCCATGTAAAAAAAAACTCCTTTATTAAAGGAAACACGGATTCTTTTCCTATTCACAAATAAACTCCTTTATTTTGAATAATATGAAATCTTATTTCATATATAAATAAACTCATTTATTTAAGAAAATACGGATTCTCTTTCCTATTCACAAATAAACTCTTTTATTTTGAATAATATGAAATCTTATTTCATATATAAATAAACTCCTTTATTTAAGGAAATATGGAATCCAATTTCAACTCCAATTAGTTATTATGGAATCCAATTTCAACTCTAATTAGTTAGCATGAAATTCAATTTTAAAATTAAAATAAACTCTTTTATTTTAAAATTAAAATAAATATTATATATATATATATAATATTATACTAATCGTGATTCCTTGATTTGCGTGATATATTAATATTATATTACGTACGGTTGTATGTTACCAAGTTAACATAAAACATATGATTCACCGGGTTATACATATTATATATATAATAACCAAATAAGTGAATCATGGAAATCCAAGAATCCTGCTTGGTTAATAACATAATATACATATAATACAAAGTAATCCATGATTCCTGTAAAGTGATTTAAACTTGAATCCAGCCATGCTTTTTAAGAGAAAAAAAAAACATATACTTTACCCTTGTACTGGTATTCAATTAAATCACGTGAATCATAGCAATCCGAATTCGGGAAATCAAAGAAAACAAAAAAAATTGTTCCGCGATTAATTTATTTTATTTTTTTTAAAAATTTATACAACAAAATTATACCCAATTAAATTATTCTAAATACATATCAATATACATATCAAATTAAAATAATTAATAATTCGCATAAAGGTTTGGCTCTTATGCCACTGTTAGGTTTGTAATATTCATGTGCGCAATCAAATTGCATAAATAAGCGGAAAACGTGTAAAAATCAGAGTTTAAAATTTTTACAAACCATATACCCGGATCACCCTTTATGCACAATTATTAATTAAACGAAAAAGATGAATAAGAAACATACCCTTGAAGATCCGAGCTTCCTCAGGTACAAGTTCACCTCCAATCCTTTTCGCGTTCAACTTGAATCCACCGGGTTTGGTTCCTTCCTTTGATCAACGTTAGCCACCCAAATGTTTGGCCTCTAGAGGTGATCCACCAAAGAAGAAGAAAGATCCAAGAAGATGGGTGGTTGGCTAAACCCTAGTTTTTCTATCTCTATAGAAAAAGAGCGTACTCTCCAACCATTGGAATTATCACGTAGTCTTGATATTTGATATAAGACTCATCTTATAAAGATATCAAGTAACCCTATTAAAAAAAAATAAGGTATTATTTAATTAAACCCTTTTAATTAAAGGGCTCCCTAATCTTATTAGGGATAATTAATTAAACTCCTTTAACTAATTATCTTTCCTAATCCAATTAGGAATAAATGAGAGTACTTATATTAAATTAATTCCTAAACTCTTTTAGAAATTAAAATAATAATAATAATTGTAATAATATTAATAAGACTCCTCTTATTAATTTATATTTAATATTTCTAAAATATTAAATAATAAATATTAAGCTATTTAATTTATTCTATCACCATAGATTAAAATTAAATATACTTAACATATTATTACGATTATGCCATTAACTTCTTAAATAATTATTCTTCCTTTTATGGTGTGACCCTTTAGGTTCTCCATATTAAAACTAGTTGTGAATAAATCAATTAGAACAATTCTAATCTTATTTAAATAAATAAATTAAATAATTAATTTATTTAAATAAATAATATTTATTCTACAATAGGATAAGCCTCCTAACGATCAACGACTTTCAGATAATATAGATTTCAACATTAATCATAAAAGAACCTTTGAGTAAATAGTTACTGCGTCTGATTCAATCCTTCCACCATACAATGTCCCAATTAAATATAAGACATGGAATTACTTTGTCAAGTCTTATTTTATTTAATTATATGTATTTCGACTCTTAAATGCACAACTCCAAATAATGCAAATTAGAAACTCCTTTCTAATTTCATTCTCGCTTAACCAAGGACTCTTTGGGTTGTCATTTATCGAATCACATAGGACATTTCTCTTCTTTTAATAAGTGGTAGATTCTTTATTGATCATACATTATCTCCATGTACAACTTATTATACCCAAGCATACCCTTTGATATACCCTAAGGGTCTTAAGGAATAAGTCAAAGTATAACTCATCATACACAAGATACTATAATGATCTCAAGTCCAAGGATCACTTGTCTACTATCATTACATGAATTCTATCGACAGTATGTAAAACTCCATTAGGTATTCCTTAGCGAGCCACGTTCAAATGAATTTATTCTCTAATAAGCACCTACATACTTGCTTTAGTGTCTCCACCCAAATGATCGTGAGATCAATCATCCTCATCCAACGAAGCAAACAACGTATGTACCAATCTATCCGGATTCACTAATCCCCAATTTAGTAATCCAATGATTGGGAACTATTTTAGTTTTAAGCTTTCTAAGAATTTAGATCTCATTAGAATGATCATCATCATTATTCTAAAAGCATTGCTTAAAACTATGGGTTTATCACATATTATAAAACAACATCATGTAGATAATTAAAAGCCTTTAATAAATTAATACTTTTTATTAATAAATGAATAAGATTGTTACAAAGTATATGCTTTATCATCAAACATGATTGACTTGTGTGCATACTACTTTCAGCTTGTAATATCAAATATGCATTTGTAGATAACTTTTACTGAGATTATCTTGTATATTTTGGCAGGTGAAGTGGATTTGGTATTCAATTAGTTAACTTTTTTTCATGATATATCCCCAAATAGCTTCTGGATAAACTATATTTGCTATTCGTTTTGTTTAATGTATCGATGCTTCTTGATCCTCGCTTGTACTTTACCACTTATTGGCAATCGCCATCATTACTTGTTTAATATTAGTGATATTAACTCCTCTGCTTTTGTTTTTAATTTTTGTGTAAAGTTTTTTCTCTATATTTTATATACTACAAAGTTTAAACTATTTATTACGAATGTGAATCAGTAAGGTATTAAAGAAGAATTGTATTGGAACATTGGTTAGTCAATAAATGTGTCTCAATTTCCTGGACCTAAGGTTGATTAATTAACTCAAGGGTGGCGGACATATGTCCGGAATCTGAAAGCAGACAATGGGCCGGGAGGTAGCGAGGAAGCATAAGAACGATTTGGATTTTGCAGTTGTCTTGGCAAACCATTGTTATGGGAGTTGGTTTTGCGGGATGTAATTTTATCTCTTATAGTATTGCGGGATCATTTTCTCGATCTGCTTTGAATTACAATCTTTGGAGCACAAACAATGGTTTCAAACATAATAATGGCAACATCATTTTTATCAAAAATAAAGACTCTGATTCCCTCTCCTGATATGTTCTTTCCTTCTAATCTTTATTTTTGGCCAGAGGCCCAGACATCTCTAAATGCATTTACTTTAATAACTGATGGCTTGAAAAGATTGTACATTGAAAAGTTAAAGCCTTTGGAAGTGGCTTACTGCTTTGAATGATTTTGCATTTCCTTATTGGTGAGTAGAATCGAAAATAGAAATATTTTGAGTTTGTGTTGGGCATGAAGTTTTCATGAATCTTTATATATTGTTATTTGATGTGTCTATGTGCAAACAAATAGTGATTTTGATGATAAACCCATGGTTATGCTCTTGGGTCAATACTCAACTAGGAAAACAACATTTCTTAAACATTTGTTTAAATGCAACTACCAGTCGATTAGGGTTGTACATTTCTTGAGACTTCTTGTTTTGCATATAATACTAATTTACAATAGTCTTTCTACAATCTTACAATATCTACTCTTAACATTTTAATTTTTTGGAGTGCGAGGAGCTCACATTGGACCAGAGCCAACTCATCGATTATGGAAATGAGAAAAATAATTCACCTAAATTGTCTATTTCATATTTATGTTATAATTTTCTTATAATGGATTTACTAGTTATTGTCGTCAATCAGAGTGTTTTTTCTTTTAGCTATTTCTTATTGTTAGATTATTTGACATATCATGCAATCTGATATTTCATTTGTCGTAATCTTGTACTCGATCTGGACACGATGAGAGGAGTATACACGGGAACACAATAGATGTTCATGCTGATATGCCATTTAGTGGTCTGACAACTTTTGGTGGAGCATTTTTATCAAAATTTGAGTGTTCCCAAATGCCACATAAGAGAGGCAATTATGCTTGTCCAATTTTTCTCATATTTTCTAAATTTTTTGAGGGTGAATTGTTCCCATTTAATAGTTTCAATTCCCAGTTGGGAAGACCAATGAAATTTTCATATTTGTCCCTCTTTAAGGCAACTCTATCATTGTTAATGACATCCTTCTTTAATTTTGTGCTAATGCCATCCTTCTTTAATTTTGTGCTAATGCCATCCTTCTTTAATTTTGTGTGTGAGGAAAGCACATGCTTAAACAGGCAGAATGTATAGCTACATACTCACACATTTTATATAATTTTGGATGTGTGTGTGTATTAATCATTGCTCACTCATTGATGATGTCATGAGTTGGGTGCAGATTATATAGCAAACATTAGGCTGTGATGCTACTGCTCACATTCCGTAAATCGCGTAAGTTCACCGCCATTTTAGGATTGAATAACTCTTCTAACCATTTGTCTTGCGATTAGGATTGATCTTAGGAGTGAATGAATTCTGACCTTTATCGATTCTCCATTGCAGCAAAAAGTGTTCAAGTTTTGGTACACTAGTGTAGCACACAAAAGCAGTCCATTGATAATTTCTATGGGGAAGATGCTCAATGTGACAACCCCAAAATAGGTCCATACCATCCAACCCATTCTGAGTCGCCAAATACACGATACAGTAAAACAACTACAACTTTATTACAACAATTGTCGTACAAAATATAACAACACATATGCTGTGAGTTTGGATACAAATATATACCAATTGTGACTCGTGTCCCAACCGTAATGTGACAAATGTCCCATCAATGGACAACACCTCACAGTGATACCTACATAAAGGTATAGTCAAAAACTATTTTAGAAATTAGAATCTTTGGAAAGTGCTCAAGGAAACCTTCGTATATGGGAGGCCATGCGTCTAGGTTATGATAGATATCATATGCCCACAGAATTATCCTTGGTTGACCCAAAAGACCCCAAAGAAAAACGAGAAGATTACTATCATATTCTTTCCAATGGTGAGTCTTCTCTTGACATATCATTATCTCCACTGTCTCTAATTGAGAATTATACTTCAAACAAACACCAAGATCATATAGGTAGTGCGCGTAGATATACTCAATAAGTGGATGTGCACAATCCTGTCTTATGATGACACGAGGTTATATGTCATTAGACGTCTTGTATGATAGTGGAAAAACACCCTTCCAACATTGGGTTCGCTTCACCCTATTTGATTCACCAAATATAACTACTAACTGATGATCACCGTTATATTCCCCTGTTATCCCCCGCTCGACCCAGCTACACTCTTATTACCTGAAAAGGAATTATGAAGCAAAAAGGTGAGCACAACTAGCCCAGTAAAGAATATCATGACTAAAGATAATTAAATTATCAATAGCCTTCATCAGTAATAAATCAGAGATTTAGAACATATGGTAGATGATAAAACTTTTCAACCATAGTTGCAGCGGAACGAGCAATCCATTAGAAAAGTCAAATAGACCATAAAATCTATTATCTTCTCCATGTTAAAAGTCCACCAACAATGTTTTATCCTTGTAACATCAATCAACAATTCTTGTCCACAATCACATGTATAACTCATAATCGTAATTGTAGTTCTAAATTCCTTTTCTCATCCAGGAAAAAGATAATTTTCATCACCTGAAACATCAAAGATCATGGTTATACCAAATCACAGTTCATGTTCATAATCATACTAATAAATTTATCTTTGCACTACAGGCCAAAGATATTCATCAACAAGTCATCTTTGCATTATAGGCCAAAGATATTCAACAACATGTCATCTTTGCATTACGAGCCAAAGATATTCAACAGGTCATCTTTGCACTCTAGGCCAAAGATATTCAACAATAATTCATCTTTGCACTACGGTCTAAAGATATTCACATCTCAAAGAAATATATAATCATTTCAAAATCTATATAAACCATAATTATAACCATGTTGATCAATTCACCTTTGCACTTAAGCTAAAAATATTCATTTGTAAATTCAATGGTCATGATCATACTAGTCACAATTCATCTTTGCACTACTGGCCAAAGAGAACCCATAGTCATGATCATACTAATAATCTACCCATCTTTACAATCAAGTCAAAGAGAAATTTCTTCACTAGGATTATAAAAATGTTATATATGATAATAAAAACAATATCATCAAAACATGGATTTAATTTTAAGAGTAAGATTCATAAATCAAAGATAATTTGGATAGAAAAAGAAACCAATTTTGTAGTGAATAGTACCCGTGAATAGTAACTCGTGAATAGTAACTCATAAATAGTAACTCATGAATAGTAACTCGTGAATAATAACTCGTGAATAGTAACTCATGAATATTAACTCATGAATAGTAACTCGTGAATAGTAACTCATGAATAGTACTCAGATTCGTATACATAGTAATCAAAGTATCGTAAATAATGTCATATCGTAAATAAAGCCATATACATGAATAGTCTTGATATCGTGAATAGTGCCGCTTTACGTGAATAAGAACCCCGACTCAAAAAATAGAAATTCCACAATAAGATCCATACCAATATGTCAATTATAATGATATTGAAAGAATAACATCATTATGAAGAAGATAACATCCCTTAATATCCCTTACTATCCCTTACAATTCCTTACTATCCCTTACCACAAAAAGAGCAAAGACTTCATTGGATATCGGATATACGCTTTGAAGGAAACTTGCAGACGATGAATAAAACTCACAAAGTATCTAAATACTCATAAAATACACTCAATAATCTAGAGAGAAAGAGAAAAAACTTGTTTACGGTGTGATTTTCAATTCTAACTTAACCTCTATTTATAGGAAAATGTTAAGACGCAAGGCAGACTTAACTCAAGAACTCCGATGGGTTTACTCTCTACTATTCTCACCCACCACATTTGAAATTCAATTGAGCACATTTCTCA
This sequence comes from Panax quinquefolius, assembly GCA_020205615.1. Lineage (NCBI taxonomy): Eukaryota > Viridiplantae > Streptophyta > Magnoliopsida > Apiales > Araliaceae > Panax > Panax quinquefolius. The sequence goes on along the minus strand of CM035172.1, from coordinate 130,786,210 downwards.
CCAACCAAAAGTGGGGTCCACTCAATTCTAGAATTTTCCACCAAAATGATTTATAACCTAATTTCCGAATCAGTCACCTCTTAAAATTCATAACAAATCATACGCTCATTTTTAACGGTTCAAAATTTGTGGACATATACTCAACATATATATGTATAACATATCCAAAAATCAAAACGATCCAACGGTCGGATTAAAAATTATAACTCACACAATAGAGCTGTAAGAACACCGACTTGATCTTTTAATACCTCCAATCCGACAAAATACTGATAAACTACCTCAACATTAATTCCTTCATTTATAACCACGTAAATAAATCCATCATTTATATCCACATCAAATAAATATTTCCTTAACATATAAATCAATAATTAATTATTCACAAATAATATTACAGAATCACAATTATGACAACCAACCGTAGCTCCCGGGAAAGAGGGGACTTTTCGATAAGGATTTCTCATTCTTGGGCGCCGCAATTAGGTGACCAAACCTCTCCTTGACAGAACTTTCTAGACATTGCCAATAATGCTATCTAATAATATTATTCAAATAATATGAATTATTGATCTGATAATGGAGATACTGTGCAGTGACAATTATTGAGCAACAATAATATAAAATATCAACGCATCAATTATTGAATCAATAAAATAAAATATTGAACAGTAACTACTGTAACAATTATTGAGTAGTGCCTTCTTACGTAAGGATTAATAATTCAACAATACTGTGCCAACCACGCCTATTACTGTATTTTAACCACGGGTAATCCAACAGTGTTAACGGTAACAACTACGCCGTTATTTATAAAAACTCAAATTTGTCGTTTTCTTCATCCCAGCGAGTTATTCTGCTCATGGGCCCCTACAAATGGTCAAGCAGCGGTTGTATGAATATTCCCACGTAAAAAGAATATTCCACGACTAAACGAATATTCCCCGACAACAATGAATATTTTATAACCACTTGCGTATTTTGAAAAAAAAATTCATATATCACCCTTAACTTTAACTTTTATCAATTTAACCATTTACTGAATAGAAAAATTGAATACTTTTATTTCATAAAATTCGAGGTCTTACACTCGTAGTCAGCGCTGAATTCAACTGTTCAAATGAAATTCTTTCTATATCAGCTATGCTTTCAGGTATTGTTCTTGCATCTCTTCAGTTTTATCTAGCCTCGTTTGTGTCCTACTTCTCTTAGGATTTTGTCCCTTTGTGTATCCATTTTGTTTTGTGTTTCATTCAAAGGTGTTGATGGTGGATTAGATCAATAAAAAAGCTCAAATAGCATCATGTGCAATTTTAAGCTTGTGCAGACCTACATGAACCAAGCTCAAAACCTAGTTGAATGGAAATGGAACTATTGACTGTTCAACAGTTGGCATTCTTGTCTTTCTGTTCTTGATAATGACATATTGTAATGCTTTTGTAGTAGCTTAATTTTATGGATAGTTTGGTTTATTTTGTGGTTTATTTTGAGGATTGAAAAGTGAATTTGAGATGTATATATGGATAATTTGGTATATATTTTGTGGATATAGTAATTTGAAACTGTAAACGAATGGTATTATTGGGATGTATTTTGAATGGTTGATACATTTTGGCTATATATCATGGTATTAGCATATTGCAGGTGCATTGGTAATATAGGTGAACCATATTTTTTTTTCTATTTTTTTTATTCTACAACATTTAAAAAACGTCGTCTTATATACTAAACAACAACATTTTTTTTATTCTAAAACATTTAAAAAATGTTGTCTTATATACTAAACAACAACATTTTTAACCAAAAAACGTTGGAATCATACATTCTACAACGTTTTTAAGCATCTGCTAATTTTTTAAAAACAAATACTCAACGTTTTTTTCTAAAAAGGTTGTGTATTGTGCTTAACTACAACGTTTTTAAAACGTTGTGTAAGGGTGTCAAATAGACAACACCCTTAACCACGACGTTTTTCTGACAGAAATCACAACGTTTTTTCCGCGTTGTCTATTTACTGTTTTGTAGTAGTGAAATATAGAAAGACTGAATATTTTTACCGTTTGCGTTGTCAATCCGAAGGATTGAGCTGGTATTATTGAGGCGGACAAATATAAACCCTAGAACGCGCTTCTTTGCCTTTTCTTTTCAATTATAGTGTGAGAAATAATTTCATCCTTCAATTCCAATCAAAGCTACCTTATAAAAGAGAAAGGCCAATTGAGAGGGCTAGAAGAAGAAAAGAAAGACGGTGGGGTGGTGGGGTGGTGCGGAATGGGAGTGGGTGCCTGGGTGCAGGAAGGCCAAAGAATTAAAAAAAATAAGTTAAACGACCGCTGGAGTTGCGTTTCGGCAGCAAGGAGGGTGGAAAACAGAGGTACCCATAGATTTATTCTACAAATAAAAATATATAAAATCTTTGGGGGAAAAACATCTTCTCGCTATCATGGTACCTAATGTGTTAAAATTATGTACTGCAAGTGCACAACGTTTATTATAGATTTGACAAGTACAAGTCGAACCACAGAGACTAGATCAATTCTTTAATATATTCTTAATTAATATTTTAGGCAAATTAGAAATAAATATAGTGGAGATGATTAACTAACTAAATAATGCAAACTAAAAATTTAATGATGAAAACTAGTAATGGGAAAAACTACCTAGGAATCCGAATCCACCAAATATTAACAAAATAAACCATTTCTTATTTTTTTAAATTAATTCCCAAATGATTATTTTTAAATTATTTTCCCTTACTTTTAAAAATAATGATTCATATAATTAATATGGACAAACATAAGTTATGAAAAATTAACATATTAACTATAACTTATCAAAACCTCGCAATCAATATAAGAACCATATGCAATTTGTGCGAAGGAAAATATGAAAGCGAAAATAATTAGGCACTAATTTCGGAACGAAAAGAAAATATTATTATGAAATACTTAGTTTCATTTTCATCCTAAGTACTAGAAATTTAGCTAGTCATGGAATCGAAAATTAATACTACTAATTGTATGAAATAAGAACAATAATTAAAAAGAGAATTTCTATTAAATCAATAAAAAAAATTACAAATACTCACTGACACTAGTACCACACATGATTGGAAGAAAAGATAAAAGCTCTAAATATCTCACTCCCTTCTGCAACCGCTAAAAACTATGGAAAAGAAAATAACAAGTGGTGCCCCACTCTTTCTAAAACAAGAGACCTATTTATAGGGAAAATAATTTTGTGTCTTAATTTAGATATATTGAACTTAGTCTCTTTCGTTCCCTTTCCATGTAGGTTTCAACTTCTTAGTGATAGTCAACTTCTCAAAGAGATTTTCTAGATAAATTTTTTCTTGTCTTCCTGAATTTGACTTGCACACCAAAATTGTTCCACCTCATTCCTTCTCGTTGTAGATTTTTTTTTGGATTTTTCTTACATTAATAAGAACATTAAATATTGTTTGATTCCTAAGATTTTGATTTTATTGCTACAAAATATTAAATCCTACACAATAACATAAAACATATTAATTTAATAAAGAACAAAATTTATAAAATATATAAATTATGCGTCTATCAGTACCGAATTACGGGCAAAGAGGTAACATATATACTAGAAAATAAAACTTCAATTTTTTTTAATTGGAGAACTATTCCACAATACCAACCACCCAATTTATGTATCCAACAATTTGATATTTTATAAACCTGCAGTTAAAATTAAATTATAGCAAATTGAGCTACATGACTTTTAATTTGTTTTTTTCTCTTAAGAGTCTTTGCTTCAATTTGATACATTTTCAAACTCAAAATTAATTGAGATAATTTATTAAAAAAAACTGTAGAATGAGTTGAACTTTTGAGATAGTTTAAAATATTTATTATTGTATTAATTATAATCAAAGAAATTCATGTCAATTTTAAATTTAAATATGTCTTCGTTAATAATTATCTTATATTTTGGAACGAAGAAAATATAAATTATCAAATAAATAAATATATATACCTGTCTTTGTCATATTTTATGACTACATTGTTTTTCTTTTTAATTGTTTGAGACTTTTCCACAAGCTTGTCGAGTTACTAGTGCAGATCAGGCAACGTTTATTTACCTATTATTTAATTTATCCCACACTACCAATAAATTATTAAAGCTGACTTTTGTAAAATAAAGTAAACGTAAGCAAAAATTAAACAAAAATACGGCTCTGAAAATAAGATAAACAATCACATTTGACTAACATTAATTTTACTTATGTACTTATTGTTTATGACTTCCGCATAACCTTATTTACTACTCTTTTCGTTCAAAATTAATTACTCAGTTTTGATTTTTTTAAGTCAAATTAATTATTTTTAAAATTAATAATTAAGCATATATAAATATATTTTTAAAATTATAAAAATTGGGGTTAGTAATAAATTGTATATACTTTCTTTTGGTTATAATTTCTTCACCTATATTTTAGAAAAAATAGTAAAAAAATTAGTTTTAAAAATGGTCAATTTGACTTTCAAAAGTCAAAACTGAACAATTAATTTGGGACGGAGGGAGTATCATTTATCACTAGGTTCACTATCACTTTAAGTAACATCTTAGGGATAGGATCATTTCTTTTCACTCATAATAAATTAGAGAAACGATTTAGATTTATATATATATATATATATATCTTGTGACGAGTTGAATTATGATTAACGTAGAACTCTAAGTGATAAGATAGAATGAGATCATTCTTAATTCCTATTTGTGTCATATATGTACATACGTTGAAATTTACTTTCGACATATGTACCTCCCAGGCCCATTATAATATGGAAATTGATATTTTCACATGAAAAATGTCGCTATAGATGTATAGCGACGGTAAAAACCGTCGCTATAGGATCTATAGCGACGATTTTCACGTGAAAATATCAAAAAATCATGTGAAATTATTAGTTTCCTTATAACAATTCCTCAATAACTTCATTTGACTCCGAAATTTATTTTTACTTTTCAGAAATTAATTTTTACCTGAAATTACTTTTCAGAAATTAATTTCATTTATTTTTAATTTTTTCAAGTGTATGCTGATTGTATCACTCCTTTAATATCCCCAGGTTTTATCCCTTGTTTATCTTCTTTTTTTCTTTCAGGTGAAAACTCATAGATTTCAACTACTGATGTCCATGGCTTCTACAAGTAATCAAGTTGGCTCTTCTTGCTTTTCTTCTTCATCTTCAACTCCTCACCGGAACCACGATGTCTTCTTGAGTTTCAGAGGAACAGATACACGCAATAATTTTACAAGTCATCTATACACGACTTTAAAGCAGGCTGGAATCAAAAGCTTCATATATGATGAAGAACTACCAACGGGAAAAGAAATTAAGCCGGAATTGCAAAAAACTATCCGAGAATCAAGGATGTCTATTATAGTTTTCTCGAAAAACTATGCTTCTTCTAGGTGGTGCCTTGATGAGCTTGTGGAGATAATTGAATGCAAGAGAACAATGGGACAATTGGTTCTTCCTTTATATTACGATGTTGAACCATCTGTCGTACGTTATCAAACTGGGAGCTATGCAAAAGCTTTTCAACACTTTGTTGCCGAGTGGGATAAACCGAAGGTGAAGAAGTGACGAGCTGCATTAAAAGAAGCTGCAGATCTCTTTGGACATGTTCTTGCAAATGAAGAAAATAGGTAACTAGACCATAATCTCTCATCTTAGTTTAGTTATTTGATTAATCGATGGATTTAAGTTCTATTTAGCCGGTTCGCTATTAAAAACAATATAATAAACTTCAAGGATATACAGTTTAGCTCTATTTACAAAATAATCATTTGATTGAAACAGAATAAATGATCCCTTCTAATTTACTCTTTTTTCTGAAAAAAAAGAAAATACCTTTAGCCTGAAATTGGGTCATTTTATAGTGTTTCAATTATTAGAAGTGCACTTATTAAACTATTTCTGTTGTAACATACTCATCTCCCAACTACTTTATCACATTACATGCATCATGATAATTACTTTTGTTTGGAAAATTTTTGCAGGAACGAAGCGAGATTTATCAAAAAATTGTTAGGAAAGTTCAACCCGAAGTAAACTTGAGATTCTTGAATGTTCCTGAGTCTCTAATCAGACTAGATTCTAATTTTAACTGCATAAATACGTTACTAAGCATTGAATCTGATGATGTAGGTATAATTGGGATCTATGGGATGAGTGGAATTGGTAAAATAACTATTTTCAAAGCTGTTTACAATAAACATTTAAACCACTTTGAAGGCAGTGCTTTTGTTGAGAATATCAAAGATATTTCAAAACTATCAGATGGTCTACTTCGTTTACAAAAGAATCTTCTCAGTCAACTTCAGAAAAAAAATAATTAAGCTTTCTCATAGTGATGAAGGAATCAATTGGATAAAAAAAATCTGTTGTTCTAAAAGGGTTTTAATACTACTTGATGATTTGGACGACTTTGATCAGATAAAAAAATTAGCAGGACATAAAAGATGGTTCAGTGCAGGAAGCAAAGTCATCATTGTTACAAGAGATGCGAAGCTGCTTAAAGAAGCACAAGTAGATCATTTATATGAAATGAAGGTCTTGAATAACGATGAGTCTTTGGAGCTCTTTAGGTGGAATGCATTTGGAGAAGGCATTCCATTTCCATCTGAAGATTACAAATCACTTTCAATAGATACAACAACATATTGTGGAGGTCTTCCATTAGCTCTTGAGGTTATAGGTCGTCATATGTTTGGTTTGACGCCGTTGTCTTGGAAAATTGCTTTAGAGGAGTTTCACAAATATCCCGAAAAGACTATTCAAAATAAGCTTAAAATAAGCTATGATGCACTCAGCGAACATGGAAAGAAAATTTTCCTCGATGTTGCATGCGTTTTCATTGGATGGGACAAAGATTATTTAGTTAAGTTTTGGACTGGTTGTGAGTTCTCCCCTGAAAATAGTATTAGGGAGTTGTTGAACAAGTGTTTATTAAAAGTTGATGAGAAAAATTGTTTAAGGATGCATGATCATTTTCGTGATATGGGCCGAGCAATAGTTCTTGAAGCATCCGACCGTTCACTTGAAAAGTACAGTCGAGTGTGGATTCATGAGGAACTATGTGATCTGCTAGAACACCCGAAGGTAAAAGGAAAACTTGTAACCTTTTGTAGTTAAAGATTTACAATGATAGAAATTATTGTAATTTATTTGAAATTTTGAGCATATAATTCCCCCAGTACTCATCCTATATATTCTTACTCAGGGAGCAGAAGCAGTTGAAGGAATTAGCTTAGATCTCTCCAATTTACAGTCTATTGTGTTGGAGAGCAAAGCCTTTGAAGCGATGTACCAGTTACGATTTCTTCTAATCAACAAAGTTGATGTTACTGGATCCTTTGAACATTTATTTGGAAACCTAAGATGGCTCAGTTGGCAATACTGTCCTTCGAAGAGTTTACCCACCGATTTTCATCCTAGAAAACTTGTTGGGCTTGACTTGAAATACAGCAAAATCAAAAAATTATGGGAGGGGGTGAAGGTATGAGATTACTCAAAACATTGTTTTCTCTCTTTATTTAGGTCTTATGTTTAAATCTTGTTGCATAATTTTATTTTTATTTTTGGGAAAGTGTGGTTAAAGAAACTTATTTCATATTTCTGTGTTGTTGCACAACACCTAAATAATCTGAAAATCTTAGATCTCTCATACTGTAAGTTCTTGGTGGAGACCCCAAACTTTACTGGCGTACGAAGTCTTGAGCGCTTAATGCTTAGAAATTGCAAAAGATTGTCAACAATTGATCCATCAATTTGCGAGCTGAGATCACTAGAAGAACTGCATCTGGAGGGCTGTTTGTGTCTAGACCAATTGCCGGAGCAATTGGGAAATATGAAAAGCTTGAAGACTTTGAATGTAAGTAAAACATTGCTTGAAGGGTTACCTGATTCAATAGGACAATTAAGTAGGCTGGTTCACTTATGTTTGAAATGGTGTAAGAAACTTAAAACTCTTCCTGACTGCATTTGCGATTTGTTATCTCTAGAAGTATTAAATATCGATTACTGCTCTCGACAGCAACAATTGCCGGATCAATTGGGGAATATGGTAAGCTTAAGGAATCTGAATGCATTTTCTATTGGGTGTCATCAGTTACCTGATTCTATCAAAAATCTGAAGAAACTTGAAAGGTTAACTCTAGTTTTTCCACACAGAGGTCCTCAGTTAAGCACCTTCGAAAGATTTGTCCTACCTTTCAAAAGTTCCTTGAAAAGATTGGAACTCCCGTATTGTTATCTGCATGACGAGGACATTCCAGATAATATCGGAATCTGTTTACTTTCATTGCAATTCCTGGATTTAAGTGGAAATGATTTCTGTAACCTACCTTCCGGCATTTGTCAACTAACCAATCTAACATATCTTTCCTTGAAGAACTGCAAGAGTCTCGTGTCACTCTCAGAACTTCCTCCTAATCTAGTGACGCTAGATGCAAGTGCTTGTACAACAATGGAAAAAATACCAAATCTATCAAACTTGAAACGCTTGCGGGGCTTGGATCTTTCAGATTCCAATAGATTGGTTGAAGTGCAGGGTCTAGAGAACCTCAAATTATGGTTTCTTGACATGGCAGGATGCAACGATTTGACAATGAATACTACTTTTAATGAGAGTTTCTTTCAGGTATCTCTCAATCTCAATTTATATATATATATATATATATATATATATATATATATATATATATCTTCCACAAAATATCTCTCTCAAATCGTCGTCTCTATGTAACAGCGGTACTTTGAACGTGATTATTATGATGAATCCAATATTACACTTCCAAAGTGGAATTTTCAAAATTGGATTATTTATCAAAGCATGGAATCTACAATTTCTTTTGAGTTACCGCGGAGTCTACCAGATAATTTCAAGGGATTATTCTCTGGGTTGTTTATGCTGGCAGCTTTTCTACCAAACACTACAGCGCTGATATAACAAATAATACAAGTGGCAAGGAATGGTATCATTATCGACGTAACCATATCCGTTGTTTGGTAGGGTTTTCATGGGTGAGCTGTATAAAATCAAACTTCAAAAGTGGAGATCGCATCAGGATTTCCATCCCAGAAGATATTAATGTGAAGGTGGAGAAATGTGGGGTTCATTGGTTCATTGGAAGTGAAGGCGATGAAGATGAAAATGTGCATTATGATGATGATGATGACTTGTATGATGATGATTGCTACCCTACAGAACCTGAAGACGATGATGATAACCCCACAGAAACTGATGGTGATGGTGATGATGACGGTGGTGATTATGATTATGATTATGATGATGAGGAGGAGGAAACTGAGAGGGTTTATCATAACCCCACAGAAACTGAGAGGGATGTTAACCTCAAGAGAGGCCATGATTTCGATTTGAACGCAGAGCCTAATGAGGAAAGCTCAAAAAGATTGAGAAGTTTAGACACGTACTAATGGGTCTAGACATTACTTTTGTGCATCTCCTGCTGCTCAAGGTGTTGACAGGATTAGCTTCCATTTTATATTGTTTACTACTTGATCTATCCCTTTATACTGAAGCTATTGTCTGTCCGAAGTTCAGTTATTTATAAGATTTTTTATATATGTTATAAGATTGTTGGATATATATATTCCTCTTTCCTTCACACCTGCATGTATATGCTTTTCATTGCAATGTATTGTAGCTTGTGAAAATTTTGTTTATTCCTTCTGTTTTTTTATTTCTATCTGTTGTGAAATACATGAAGATCAATTTTGGCCATTTGAAGTAAATTTGAGATGTTTTTAAATTCAATATTGATACGATTTAAATTTTGAAAAATTTATGTTACTAATATTATTTTTATACAGTTTAGAATTTTGCACTGTATTGTCAAAATTTTATGAATAGTGATATATGCCCACCCTAAATTGATTGTTGCACACCTTATATATCAAAGAGAGTATATTATCCTTGGTTAATGTGAACCCAATTAACATATTTATCACTTATTTATTTTAATTGAAGTTTTTTAAAAAAACAATTATAAATAATTTTCTGAGTTTTAAATTTTTATAAATTTATTTTAAGTCAAATTAAAATCTCTTGGATTAGACGGACCAATAAACTATATTATAAGTACTTTAATAAAATAGTAAGCTAAATTAATATATATCATGGCTTGAGAACACGAAGGTTTACCGTTATTTTTCCCCCTAATATTTTATGTGTTCTAATATTTAATTCAAAAAAATAACGCTATTAAGTAAAATCGTAAAAGATAACAGATATAATAAATTAGTTCAATTTTATATATGGTTGAAAATTAAGTCTTGACTAACTAAGTGTATACACATTCTATCTTATAAATATAAATATGATGTATAACAAAATTAAGACAAAATAGATAAAGAATAAATGATTAATTTATTTTAGGTATATTAAAGATAATATAGTCTTTTTAATATATGTGGGTGTGGTGTGCATATATCAACAACCAATTTTATTGATGTCAATTTTAAATTTAAAAATATTTCAAATTCACTTTCTCAAATATATCAACTTTACCATCCCTACCCATCTCATTTTGAATCATTCCTTCAAAATGAAACTCAAACACTCCATTAAGGAACCACATTATTTGACCCTCGACTAGAACTGATTTATACTCCAAGTAGGAAGTAGTGATCATAAAGCTAAAGAAGAATCAAGAGTTTTTAGTATAATTTCCAATTAACATTGTGAGTGAGGTTGTTGTTTACAGATGCACAAAAGATATCTAGAAAGGAATTGGATAGATCTTTTAAAATTTTTATTTATTTAAAATCAATTATCAGATAATTAATTTGTTCAATCAATTACAGTTAGATTTAAAATTTAAAGTTGATGGTCATTAATTTTAACCCTATTCCACAATTAATTTTCAATTGAATTGCTTAGGTAAAAAGATAGTGGAGATATTGATAGTCATTTTCTGAGAAATTCTTTATGATAATAGTTTATAATGGTCTTCTCTCTCTCTCATGTGGTAACAAGGCTGCTCCGTTATCATCTACCATACTCGTGAAGATTTTTTGGCTTCTTTATTAGGTTATAGTAAATTCATTCCAAAATTAGAGATATAATTTGATTTTTGAAATCAAACGATGACATATTAAACTTTAAAATTGGTATGACTCATAAAATTTAGAACGAAATAAATTTTGTGATTAATAATTTTTGTTATATACTATACAATTATAATAATTGTATAATTGTATCAACTAAAATTAAATAAATTTATATCAATTTAAAATTTAATATCTTTATCGTTTAACCTCGAATATCAAATCTATTATATATACTAAATCATAATACATAACACAATATATATATTGACATATGTCCTTCTACAAATTCAACACATGTCCATCCTAAATAGTTTAATTATGTCCCAATTATCTTAATTATATCCTATCCTTTTTTAAATTATGGATAAATAATAGCAAAATAATTAGAATTTAATCTCTTCAACCACCGATCAACAAAATTTTATAGGGATAAAACTTCCCAACTCAATTAGAGTTTAAAATAATGTTAATAATCACCTGACCTAATCCTCCATGCATATATATATATATATATATATATACACACACGTAATTGTTTATTCTCATCAACCATGGCTTCTTCTTCTTCTTCACTGTCAATTTTCCTGTTCTTTTCTGTTTTGTTTCTTTGTCTTTCTTCTACTTATGCCATTTACGTCTTTTTAGTTGTTGTTGCTTCCATCATGACTAATTGGGCTTTTGCAAAGCACCGTCGTCTAAAAAGGGTAACTTTCTGAGCATTGTTTCTAAACCCAACGCATCTATATAGAGTCGTTCATGGATAATCTCATATCAAATTAGCTGTCGGAGAATTTCCTTCAGTTTCTTAATGCTCTGATAACCTTCATACTTGTAATTTTTGTGTTATACATTGATGCGCTTAGACTTCGATTTTAAGGATTTAATATTATTAAGCCAATCTGCTGCTACCAACACAAAATAAAAAAAAATGTGTTGGAAGAGTTGTAATCTCTTTATAATTTGGCTTTGAGGTAGCTTTTTTTGTTATTAAGCCAATCCTGCTACCAACACAAAATCAGAATTGTGTTGGAAGAGTTGTCAACTCTTAATAATTTGGCTTGAGGTAGCTGTTAAAGGCATATATTAATGGCATGCCTTGGAAATTAAGAGTAGCTTTTTCAGTTCTAAGAAAAGAAGAGCTGATTAGGTGTTTCAATGGTAATTTATTTTCAACCATATGATTTGAAGATATAATTGTGAAAATATATTAATAGCTGTCTAATAAAGCTGAGCGATTCTTCAGGGCTGGAAAAAGGTTCGAAAGACCCAAAACAGGAGAGAGTTGAGAAAGTCACGATTGACCAGTTGATCGCTATTGCAACAGAGAATTCGCCGGACTTGAACTGCTCAAGCATAGAATCAGCAATGAGACTTATAGCAGGCACTGCTGCTAACATGGGCATTGACGTGGATCCTCCTGTTCTTTAACAAATGTTGCAACTTGCAAGGTTTTCAACATGGGTGGAAGGTTGGTAGGGATATTGAGGGTAGAAATACTCTGAAAGATATTCCTTGCATCTTGAGATTGCATTTAGAATAAACAATCTCAAAACTCAAGTGTTGGCACTAGAACATAAACGTTGTGTTCATGCAGTCAGCCTTGGTAGGATCCATAGTAGGCCTTCGAGTCACATAGGAATTCAAGTTCAAGCAAGTTTGGATTTTCAACCAAAGAATAATTGCCTCAATCAGACAAGGGCACAAGGCCAGTTGGATGAAGACATTTACCCTTCTCAACTGAATAATGAATGAGATTGTTGCTGATCAACCTAAATTATCTCATTCCCTTCCACTGGTTGCTGAATGATAAGGCAAAGCTGAAAATGTTATTGTTGACATTGTGGAAGAGATGGGGGCCGACGGTAGTGAAAGGATCGGCCGCTGATCTCGACTCTAACATGCTGTCCGGATTGTCTGATGACAAGCATTGGAACCAATAAATAGAGCTGCCCAAAGTTGAACAAAGAGAAAATATTAAAGGGATGAACTTTAAAGATGTTACTTAGCATTAAGCAAAGCTTCAAGCCAAAATAGATCAAATCAACTTGGGGTGGTACCAGCATTAGTGTACCAATGGCTCCAAAAATTGACTTTGTGATACCAGAAAATTTCTGCAACTCAGATTGAGAAAATCAACCGCTTTGTCCCCTCAAACAAAGAAGACAAAAATGGCTTCACACTGCTCTTTCGAAATATTGTTTTCATACTAAATGCTCTAGGACGTTGATACTCTAATATTACAAAATTTAGGATTGAGTTTCCTCTGACGGGGGAAAATGGAGTTTGTGAAAAGATCAAGAAAGAAATTTTTTTGGAGTTTTGTTCAACTGTGAACTTGGTTCAAAAATAGGGTGTCTTTATGTTCAATTTGCTGATACTTTTTTTTACTATGTGTTGTTTTAGTAGTCTCTATAATGGTACAAGTTTTCACAGAAAGGTCAACAGTCTTTTTCATATTTCAAGTTAGTCATCAAATGTGATATTTACTAACAAGCCCCAAGATTTTTCTTTAGTCTTTCAATTGAATGATTAATTTTAGTTCCAAGGTCTTAAGGTCGATAAAATGGCTTTCATGTAATCCTTTGAAGGCAGTTATAAATGAATTCAATTTATGAGTTTTCCTATGGTCTATTTTAGCTTTGATAGTTTTCTTATACTCTGTGAATTTGATTCATCATTGTATGAGATATTTTTTTTAGTGTTGTATGAGATATCAGTTGGGATTTTCTTTTGGGTGATACATGTTCTGTAGGGAGACTAAATGGTGCAGGGATAAAATTTTGCATACAATGTGTTCATGCACAAACTATAAAGTCTTCAACTACAAAGTCTTCAATGGGTATACCAAAGATAAATTGCCTCTAAGAGGCTGTCAATTAATAACATGTTAATAGAGAAGTGGAAATGGAACTAGGAATGTTGAAAAATTGAGAAATTGCCTTCATCTCCAACTGTAATTGCAAACGAAAATGGAACTGGGAATGTTGAAAACATGAACTAAAGAGGTTATAATGCAGCAAACATAAGATTTGGGCTTCTCCGTGAGGTTTGGTTAGCATGAGTTTTTTTTATGTATGTTAGTAATCTTTGCTTGTGAAAGAAACTTTGGGACAAACTTACGAAAACTGTCAAGAATGTAAATTTTGGGACATTCAGAATTGTGTCCAAATCTCTAGCTGTTTTTTGTATACTAGACAATTGTGGTGGTTAGTGTATTATATTGCGCAACACACTTTAGATTTCTCCGAGAGAGAGAATCTGTCCAATTCCAGAAGAATAAACAGGAGCAACTAAAGCAATCCAATCTTATCTAAAAGCTCTGGAGATCATTATGACATTCTGTGGGTAGACGTAATAGTATTAGAGTTGTTTGAGTCCAGCTCCGTAATCATGATCAGATTGAAGAACAAATATAATTGAAACAGGCAAGAAGAAATAAGCATATATATGGCCTCTGCCCATCCTAAATCAATGTTCAAATTTAACTTCAAAATTTATAAACAAACTACATCAAGCTGACTTCAAGCTTATTCCCTACGGCAACGCCAAGATTTGTAACAAAACCATCGTTTGCCAGGTATTTTTTTGTTGACTTTCCTAACTTTTTCTAATATTTTGCTCGACTGTGTTAATTTACGTTTTTGATTAGATTTCTCGTGTTTGTAGATTAAATTTGGATTCATTTGGTACTTCGTTTGATACTCTGAATTTTATGAAGTAGCACATGTTCATAAAAATGAACTATAATTAATATGAGAGTTTAAATTACTAAAAGTATGCTTGGTAACTGTAATCAATATTTTAGCATACTGATAGAAGTTCCAATATTACTTAATATTTTGACAGGTATTGACTATTTAAAGTATGTGAAAAATAAATAAAATGGAAAACTAAGAGAACAATACTTATTTGATTTAACAATCTATAGTATTGGGATTGTTTTTTTTTTTTTCTTAAATACATACAAAAAAGTGGGATCCGGCCGTTAGCATGAAGTACATTTTTGGGTAAGTTGATCAATTGACCAATAACATATAGAGCAGCACTGTATTGGACAATTGACCAACTTACCCAAAAATAAACTTCATGCTAACCACTTTCAAAAAATTGTAGTTTTAAGAGATTTTTTAAACCTTCGAATACCCTTTTATTCTCTTTTTGTCATGGATTGTAAAAAGTTAATTTGAGGCAACCCTTTCTTTGCGGTAAACAATATAAAAAAGTAGTAAAGGATGGGAAAAATAAATCAGTTGGTTACACTTTGGTTAAGAAAAACTGGGAAAAAAAATAGAAAAAGGGAAGAGTAGAAAAAAAAATTAGTCCACAAGTTGAGGTCCCTTACTTTGCCACTAGCCTAAAAGCAATAGTCACATACTTAGAGTGTAATGCACAAACCGGTAAACTTTCACCACTACTCCTATAATGTATATTCATTTGTTTTTCTGTGTAAAATTTGATCATCGCACAATAATCTACCATCTTTTTATTATATTTTAATTTATTAATTGTACGTACACGTTTATTATTAAAAAATTAAATAATCCCGCCGCAACGCGCGGGTTTGTATCTAGTTATATCTCTAATTTTAGGACGGAGGATGTATTAATTATATCAAATTATATCTCTAATTTTAGGACGGATGAAGTCACCAAATTTAGTATTTCTTATCAGAACAAGTCATGTGCTTACAATTTTTATACCTTCAAAGATATCTAAGAGTGAAATTACCCAAAATTACTCTTATTTGGATCAATTATTACAAGCTATAGTGACCAAAAAATTTTATTTATAAAAAGTTAAAGACATTAAGGTTTAATATCTTAAAGTTAAAACATTAAGATTTAAGTTATAAAAAAATAAAAAGTTTAAAAGTTTAAAGTATATTTAAGCCTAAGACTTAAAAAAATAAAAACACTGCAAATAATTTACCAGTATTCATCTTTATCAAATATTGATTGATAGACAAAGTTTAATTGTTTTAGGGTAAACATTTGTGCTTTTGAGTCCTTTTCAGGTTGGAAAGCATTTCCATAAAGCAATTCCCTGGAATAGCTAAGGTGCTGGGTTCTATAGTAAGTGTTTCAGGTGCTTTTGTTTATATTTTTGTCAAGCCCCCCCTCTCCCCCACCCCCTCCCCCTCCCCCCCACCTCTAAATATCATGAAGTGGCTTCGTACAAACAAAAAGGAAATTCCAAAAATGCATTTTTATTATTAAAAAAAACTACATTTTTTTTATTTTTTAAAAACAAAAATGCGTTTTAATATTTTTTTTAATTAAAAAAAAAACTAATTATTTTTATTAAAAAAAATGCGTTTTAATTTTTTTTTTATAAAAAATAAAAAAATAGCGTTTTTTAATTTTTATTAAAAATAATTATTTTATTTATTTATTTATTTTCATGTTTTTTTGGCTAATTTTTATAATTTATATTATACTTTAAAATATTTTTTTCCATTTTTTCATCAAAATTTTCTTCCAAATCCACATCATCACTGCCACGTCGCATACTAACTGCCACATAGGCTTTTTTTTTAGACAAGTCAGCTGCCACATCATCACTTCCGTTAAGTCAACTTTGACTTAATGGTTTTTGTAACGTTTTGTTAGTAAATTAAAGTTTAGTGAGTTGACTGTAAGAAAAAATAGTTCAGTGACCCATTTGTAAGTCGACCTATAGTATAATGACCTAGAAATCATTTAACCCTCCACCATACTCGTGAAGATCTTTTTGGCTTCTTTATTAGGTTATACTACATTCATTTTAAAATTAGAGATATAATTTGACTTTTGAAGTCAAACGATGGTATATTAAATTTTAAAATTAGTATGACTCATAAAGTTTGGAACGAAATAAATTTTGTGATTAGTTTGATGAATAATGTTCATGATGACAATAATAACTTTAAAATTAGTATGACTCATAAAGTTTAGAACGGAATAAATTTTGTGATTAGTTTGATGAATAATAAATTTTGTGATTAGACACATTAATTAATTATCTGTGTATTTATATTAATTTACGGACTACACAATTGTATTTATTCGCAACAAGAGTCGATATGTTTTTGTCACAACATATAAGACTCTAGTTAAATACACTTTAAATCTTAAAGTATTTTGTTTTTTACAAATTAAAAATTAATGTTTATAAATTAAATTTTTTGGTCACCAAATTTAGTACTCCCTCCGTCCCAGGATAAAAGTCCTTATTACTATTTTGGGTTGTCCCATGTTAAACGTCCACTTTCTATTAATAACCAAACTTTTATACATTTTTTCCTATTATGCCCGTAGCATTAAATATTTCATACTTTTCTTATTCTAATTCTCTCTCCATATTTAATGACATTATTATGGGCAATTTTGTCATTTTATTCCTCTTCTTAATATGCGTGAAAAGTCCACCAGGACTTTTATCCTGGGACGGAGGGAGTATTTCTTATCAGAACAAGTCACGTGCTTACAATTTTGAGTATTTTGAGTTGACATGAGTTGATTTGATGTGAGTTAAAGTTGAGTTGGCAAAATGATCATTTTGCCCCTCCCGGGGTTATCTCTGGTTTTCGCGCAGTTGTAGCAGTCTTTTCTCAGGATTATCTTTGAGGTTGACTTGATGTTGACTTTGACTGTCCTCAGGGTTATCTCTGAGGTTGGCTTGACCTCCTGGGCTATCTCCAGGCTTTGATCTTGATCCTCCGGGGCTATCTCCGGGGTTGGAAACTGTTTTCCCGGGATTGGAAATTGGATCTCCCGTGGCTATCTCCGGGGTTAAAATTGATGTTGTGGTCCTCCAATGTTATCTCTGGAGTGTGAAAAAGACGCTTTTGCCCTCCTGCATGGTTAGTAACAGGAAAAGAAAATTTCGAGTGTCTACACTTACAATTTTTATACCTTCAAAGATATTTAAGAGTGAAATTATCCAAAATTACTCTTATTTGGATCAATTATTACAAGCTATAGTGACCAAAAAATTTTATTTATAAAAATTTAAAGATATTAAGGTTCAATATCTTAAAGTTAAAACATTAAGATTTAAATTATAAAAAAATAAAAACTTTAAAAGTTTAAAGTATATTTAAGCCTATGACTTCAAAAATAAAAACGCTGCAAATAATTTACCAATATTCATCTTTATATTGATTGATAGATTAAGTTTAATTGTTTTAGGGTAAACATTTGTGCTTTTGAGTCCTTTTCAGGTTGGAAAGCATTTCCATAAAGCAATACCCTGGAATAGCTAAGGTGCTGGGTTCTATAGTAAGTGTTTCAGATGCTTTTGTTTATATCTTTGTCAAGCCCCACCCCCCCCCCCTCCCCTCCCCCTCCCCCCTATAAATATCATGAAGTGGCTTCGTACAAACAAAAAGGAAATTCCAAGCCCCTTTATGCATTATGGTTCCAAAGGACATTGGGTGAAAGCTTCTCTCCCAACCTTGAGGAAATAAATTTCTTACTTACTTTTCTTGCTTTTTGTTAGAAAATTCACCACTAATGCACTGATACAAATTAGTAATCCAAGGTTCTCTTATCATGATTTTCATCAACGCAACACGGTCATGTTGCTTATTATGCATGTTATTTTATCTCTCTCTCAACCTTGAGGAAATAAATTTCTTATTTACTTTTCTTGCTTTTTATTAGAAAATTCACCACTAATGCACTAATACAAATTAGTAATCCAATATGTTGAGATATAAAGTTTCGTATGGGACGATTAAGAAAATTAGAGACGGTTAAAGCCAAAATCTGTCAACTCGCCGAATCACTAAACAACGAACTTAACCTGCACAATGAACAAACAATCACACCAAAAAGTTTGACGGCCGGGCCAATCCGGGGATAATTTCGATGTGAGAATAAGTAAAGACCAGCAAACGTCAACAATGGAGATATGTAATTGTTCTAGTGAATAAAAATAATAATTGTAAAAGGTACTTGGAACCTGAATTATGATTGTATTTATAGTGTGATCACACCGCCTAAATGTATCACACCCGTCTCCGAATTGAAATAGATGTCTTAGGTAAAGATTTCATAATTGAATATAATTGAATTATATTTGATCTCCTTAGAAATAAAAAGTCAAATAGGATGTGAAAGTCATAAGTCAATTTTGACTGTAGACCTTCTAGAATGTCAAATCCTCTATGCAATATTTTGTCACGTGGCATGGGTCCCACCGAATCTCTCGGACCCATCAAACCACACTCCAACATTGTATCCACTCTCTTATTATAAGAAATTTTAAAAAAGAGAGTACATAAATTAGTCAGCTATTGTCGAACCGGAGCCGACTAAGCCCGTCACACCAAAGAGCTCGTCCAACCAAACATCAAAAAGCTGTCACATTGAACAAAAAATGTGACGCCCCCAAAATAGGTCCACACGACCCATTCCGAGTCTCCAGATATCACATTATAAAAATCAAATACAAACTTCATTTATACTGTCGCTGAATCGTCGTGCATGCGTATGCGATACAACAACAGTTAACTCGTGAGTTTTAATAAAATATTGTCTCGTAGACCGTATCCAAACTCAAATTATTACAATGCCATATATAATACAGCAGTAAATAATGCTTCCAAAGTCGGGTTCACTTCAACCTATTATAGTTCACCAAAATTAAATATTACATGACGTATAAAATACGACATCCACATCTTAGGTCCTCAATACAATTATATATTGTATGTAAATGCCGCTTTTATAATGTATTGAGAAACTTGACGGTCTCGAACCATCTCACTATTTCCTGTTATCCCCGCCGACCCAAATTACACTCTTATTACACCGAAAGGAATTGTGAAAGCAAAAGGGTGAGCCAACTACCAAAGATAAGAATAATATCACGACTAAAGATAATTACATTATCAATAGCTTTCATCAATAATAAATCAGAGATTTAGAACATATGGTAGATGATAAAACTTTTCAACCATAGTTGCAGCGGAACGAGCAATCCATTAGAAGAGTCAAGTAGAACATAATGTCTACTATCTCCTCCAAATTAAAAGTCCATCGTTAATATTTCATTCCAGTAATACTCATCAACAGTTCTTCGTTGTAACCAAAACAAAGAGAACTTTCATCACCTGTCTTCACCTGAACCACTAAAGATTATAATTAAGTTCACAATTCATAAATAATGTGAATTTAACAGTTCCTTCTTGCCACAAAGGCTTAATAGAACGTTTACTCAATATCCTTACCCCAAAGGTCAAGATATTCAAATGTAATAACAATGATCATACTAATCGGTTTGTCTATCTTTTGCACTACGCCAAAGATATTCAACTATAAAACCAATAGTCATGATTATACCAATCAATTGCTCGCCAAGGCACTACTACCACCAAAGACATTCAACTTTGTTAACTAATGGTTATGATCCTGCCAATCACATCATTGAATTATCCATGCACTACGGCCAAGGATATTCGTTAGTATCACTAGTAGTCATGATCATGTCATACACCTGTCCATCTTCGCACTACGGGTCAAAGCTATCAAACAACATATCATCTTTGCACTACCGGCCAAAGATATTCAACAACATATCATCTTTGCACTACATGCCAAAGACATACAACTGTAAAACCAATAACCAACAGTATAATAAAGAATAAATGAAACTGCAAATGGATTTTCACCCGCCATGCGGTAATCCACGTATACAGATCATTTTCACAATTTAATAAAGAATGAATACAAAGGATCATTCACCATGCATGCGATAGAGACCGTACTGACAGGTTATTCCCAACAGAATAATAAATACAGAATAATAAATGATGGAACCAGGTCAGGTGAAATTCACACCGATAGGATATTCCGACAGAATCGTAAATACGAAATAATAAATGATGGAACCAGGTCAGGTGAAATTCACAGCGACAGGATATTCCGACAGAATAGTAAAAACGGAATAATAAATGATGGAAACAGTCGTGTGAAATTATATGAAGCGTGATATTCCTCAGAATAGTAAATACGGAATAATAAAAAAAGATCACCAAGTATTGGGTAAACCGCATATACAGGTCATTCCACCAAGTATAGGGTAAACCGCGCATACATGTTATTCCAACAGAATAATAAAGAATTGAATAACAAAAGAAGATCACCATGTATAGGGTATGCCATGTATCAAAGTTATTCCAATGAATAATAAAGAATGAAATAACGTAAGTTCTCTTCATGAATAAGAAAGAATAACACTTTTTACTACAGATTACAACAAATAATATCCCTTACTATAATAATATCCCTTTACCTTTCAAAGTAGAGTATTCCACTAGTAGAGGCGAGGATATACTCAAGAAAACTTATACTACGCTTCAAAGCTTTCTTAAACTCTAAAAAATACTCTCAAGATTATAGAAGAAGAATTCTCTCTATAGTTTCTCTCTCTAGTTTCATAGAATTAAGTAAGAAATAATGAAGGAATGAGCTTCTATTTATAGAAGAATGAAATGCATAAGAATTAATCCATGAACGGTCCAGATTAATTTACTTTAATCAGACGGTCAGATTTAAAGAAAAATCTTTTAAATAAAATATAATATATTCTATTTTATATAAAAAGATTTTTACTATCTTATTAATTTCTTATCTGAAACACTATGCATAATAAAATATAATATATTCTATTTATAGAATAACTTTAATAAAGTATTCTGCTTTATATAAAAAGATTTTACTATGCAAAATACTATGCACAATAGAATATAATATATTCTATTTATAGAATAACTTTATAAAAGTATTCTGTTTTATATAAAAAGATTTTACTATACAAAATACTATGCACAATAGAATATAATATATTCTATTTATAGAATAACTTTATAAAAGTATTCATTTTTATATAAAAAGCTTTTCATTATAATTTCAACCAACTATTCGAAAAATTAGTACATCTCTTCATAGAATAATATTGTACCCAAAAATGATTTGGACCGAAAAGAAATATATTTTGTTCGGGTGAATAGTATCCCATGAATAGTAACTCGTGAATAGTACTCTGACACAAAAAGTGTCCCAAATACTCGAGTGAACAATACTAGAGTGAATAATAATTTGGGTGAATAGTAACCCGTGAATAGTAACTCCGACACAAAAATTGTCCCAAATACTCGAGTGAACAATACTAGAGTGAATATTAATTTGGGTGAATAGTAACCCGTGAATAGTAACTCATGAATAGTATTCCGACACAAAAAGTGCCCCAAATACCCGAGTGAATAATACTAGAGTGAATAGTGACCAGGTATTTTATGACAACTTGTTTATTTTAAAAAAATTTCACATATCACCCTTAACTTTAACCTTTTATCAATTTAACCATTTACTAAAATAGAAAAATTGAATACTTTTATTTCATAAAATTCGGGGTCTCACAAAAAACACTCGTTACATCGAACACCATACGCTAGACGAAAACTTCTGGCTCTAGCATTGCCCCCACTCCTTTATTCCACTCGAAGTAAGGAAGTTTTATGGATGATGGTTTCGGGTTGTCTACCCTCTTCGGGGACTGAAAACTTACACCATTTTTTGCAAGGAATTTTTATCCCGGAGGATATATCGAGCTGGCTTCCCTGGAGGGAAATTTGCACCATTTTATTCTGGATGATGTTAGTCCTAGAAGACTTTTAGTTCGGAAGATGTTAGTCCCAGAGGATGTTAGTCGTGGAGGACGTTAGTCCCGGAGGACGGTAGTCCCGGAAGACGTTAGTCTAAACGGACACGCGATGAGCACGCAGCGTGCACGCCGATGAAGTGGCGATGGGCGTGCGTAACAACCCCAAATCCAGTCCTCAACCACTAGGTCCGGTGTGTCACAATCTTATACAAATCAGAATTATTACTAATTATATTTAACTTAACGATAGTAAGTAAATATAATTATTGCAATATATCCTTACATTTTCTTAGGTGATTAACCTTTGAATAAATATTAAAATTATGTTTGATTAAAATTACAACTTAACACTACTCTAGAATCGCAATCTTTATACATTTCAATATAACTCAAGGTCATATTTGATCACATTAATAGTTAGTACCAACCTGTAACTCTTATACATAAATGTTCAACACATTATTTTGGTACGTACCTATCTGCTTTAAATATTATTCTAACATTTCATTACATAGGTGCAAACGAGACATAACACTACTTCTAGATAATTGCACATAGGCCCAATAAACACACACACATATGCAGATAATTAGGGTAATTGAAAAGTTGGGGTAACCGTGTTTTCACGAAAGTCAGGGGGTGTCTAACACCTCCCTCCGCTTAATTAAGCCCCCGAACTCAATGAATCTCGATTTATAAGGCCAATTAAATAATGTCCAACCATTGGGCCTTTGTGTAAACCTTTTCAAAATCGGTTGAGTTGGTATAACCATTTCAAATCTACCAACTGGCGACTCTAATTTTCAAATAGTCGACATTTACATGTCGGACCTTTTCAAACTCGCCTTTTCAGACAAAACTCAACCAAATGAGAACACAAAAGGGTAAGAACAGAAAGCGACACAAATTTTCCCGACGTCGAAACTAATCATGAATTAATATGGTGGTACTTGATGTAGTAAATTGTATTTAGCCATTTTCTGATCAACAACATGTAAGCATTCTTCTTCTCCGAATGAAAGAAGCTCAACATCCTCGATAACTGTAGATGCAGTATTCTTCTCCTCAACCTTCCCTTGCTTACGAATTTTCTGCTTGTCTAACCAGATCTTGCAATTTCTTTTGAATGACCCTCCTTGCTACAATGGTAATACCTGTATATAACACCTTCTATGGTCTTTAACTTGCTCCTATGATTTTTGGAATTTTTGCTTTTGCTGCAATTCATGTTTCCTTATGAGATCCCCTGAAGTTACTTCTACCCCTGATCTCTGCCACAAGTGCTTGTGTCTAAAAATTCAAACCCTGCTCTATTCGCCTTATTTCCTCATTGTGTATGCTATCATTGACCGTTTGCATGATTATTTTTCCTTCCGGAGATGAATTGCTTAGTGACACAACCAAAGTTTCCAAACTATTAGGCATTGAACTTAGAAACAACAATGCGTAAATATTGTCCTCAAGATTCAACATGGTAGACAATACTGCTTCACCAATCCTTAGAACTCACTCATATGGTCGGATACACTGCTACCATATATATTTGTACTTCAGGTTCACGACCTTTCGAATCATAAATGTCTTATTCTGTGCATTCTTCTTCTCGTAAATGGAATTTAATGTAGTGTGAAGTGTATAAGTATCCATTTCCTGCGAAACATAGTGGAACAACCTACGAAACTATAACTGTCTTTGATAAATTAAATAAATAATGCAATTCATCAAATAAATTATAATCGTAGAAAATAATAGTACGAAAAATAAACCAAACACAAGATACCAAATCTTACGTTGAAAAACTTGTAAAACTAAGTGGTAAAACCACGAGCCGAGGTTCGAAAAGTACACTATAATCAACTGTAAGTACAAATAGTAATTCCTAGTTTTATAACTAAAAACTTGAAATATCACAAAAATTAAAAAAATACAATGATACCTTAATTTGAATGAAAACTAAAATTATCTTGCCACTCAAAATCCTCCAAATTAATTAAAATTTTTAAGCAATTTATTGATTAGAATAGATGACACACCCGAGAATAAACCTTTCAAAAATTCTCAATTTTCCATTCAATCTGCGGTATAACTCCCTGTATATTGCTGCTGCCGAAATCACCCTCACAATTGAGTATGTACTGCTTTTTATTTCTCCTGTAGCAACTCTCACGTTATAACCCAATCCTTGTAGGATTGAGTTGCCACTAAAATCCTAATAAGGATTCCTTATTACTTGTCCTTATTTACGCCACATGCTCTCACTGATTCCTATATATAGCAAGTTAGTTTCGGAATTGCCAAGACATATGGCTCACTACCATATTCAAATTCATACCGACTTTAGGAATTAATCCAGTGTGACAAACCCACATGGTTAATACTTGGAGTCCAATTTCTATTCGAAAAATACGCATACTAAAGTAAAATACTCTTTAATTTAAATAGAATAATTTCATGGTTTTGAACCCACAAACGCAACATCTTTAATACAGTCAGCAATTTGGGCCATGGTGATGAATAGGAACCTAAGCTCATGGAAGCTTGGATGGGATCTCAATCTTTTCTCAGTGGCCTATTGTGTATGCATGTCTTTTCATGTACAATTTCCTTCTTGATTTTGAGATTACATAAAATCCGTTAGTGGAGTACAGGTTTAGTACACGATACCTAAAATCTTCATTCACACAATAACTGAAATTAAATTCATGACCCTTTTTTGTTGTCTTCACAAAACCAGTAGACATTAATTATTATATGTTGGGAGTTTCGTTGGAATTCCACTCAGATTGTTGAGATAGAAAGTCTCAAACTATCTAGAAGCATTCAACAAAATGGGAAGACGTGCATATATATATATATATATATATATATATATATATATATTTGTCCTTTCTGTATGACTTTGGAGTTTTAATAAATAAAAAAAATTGCCCAAAAAAAATATTCTTACTTGTGATCTGAAATTCTTACAAAACTCGAACTCATAATAGCATTCATCGCCTTTAACCACTTCATTGAAATGAAAGCAATATGCGAAACGTTTAGAAAGAAAGGGATGAAAATTTTTGTATTGTGGGCAAGGAAATCGCGCTTTGCTAGTTAGGGTTTCGTATTGGTTGAGTAAGAAAAAAATTCATAAAGAGTATATAATTGGTTGATTAATTGAAGAGAGGAGAAGAATAGG
The DNA here is from genome assembly GCA_020205615.1 of Panax quinquefolius. NCBI lineage: Eukaryota > Viridiplantae > Streptophyta > Magnoliopsida > Apiales > Araliaceae > Panax > Panax quinquefolius. The sequence continues at coordinate 130,760,266 of CM035172.1, read as the reverse complement.
TGGACGATTACTCCAACGACACGTGACAAAACTCCTAAAATCCGAGAACCATGTTAGGGTTATTGGGATTCCAAGAGCCATCTTCTTGAGTCTTTCCAATCCTAGAATCCGGAAACTTTGTTAGGGTTATTGGGATTCTAAGAATTTTCTTGAGTGTTGATAGAGAATGTCCAGGTCCTTCGATCTTCCAAGAGTCCAAGTCCTGCGTCTGAAGAGAGGACTCATTCCCAATGGAATGAAAGATGTATTTATAGGGTTTTCTGAAAAGTGGTCATATGTCAGGCACATGCTTTCAGAGAAATTCCAGAAATATCCTTTAATCATCAGAGTAATGCCCAGATCGTCATGTTCTTCTAGCCACCAATCCAATCATTCAATCAATTCCCAAAACGAGCCGCCTCCACGAGCCTTCTGCCTCGGGACACGTGGAGGCTTCTCCCAGGTCTAGCACATTTATTTTCGACTTCTCCGTCTTCATTTAATTAGTTAGGTTATGTGAAACCTAATTTGTGCATTTAATGAGGTCGCGAAACCCTAATTGTGCATTTAATTTAATTAGGTCATGTGAACCCGAATTTTGCACTTGGGCTCACATTTGCCCCCCTACGCGAGATTCGCATTCCCAAATAGATGATCGTTCAAGAATACTTCAAGCCTTTGAATGACTTTTGCGGGACTTCACTTTACAGGTCTTGAAGACAAGGATCCTAGAAGAGAGAACCCCTAGGGAACCAAACCCTTAGGGTTAAACCCTCGGGAGGCAAAACCTAGCAGGGATCTTCCATGGACATACTAGAAAATCTTCTAAAAATCTTTCCATAGTTTGCCCAATATTTGTTTCCTTATTTTTCTGGAAATTAAGACAAGGAAGATCATCAAATATTACCAAATAAAATTCAATCTAATAAAATATTTCTTTTGGTAAACTAAATCTTTCCTTTTTATCAAATCAAATCAAATCATAATTTTATTTTGGAAATAAAATTTTTCTTTATTTGATTTTGAAGACAATATCCTTCCTTATCATTATTATTATTATTTAGAAGGAAAAAGTTAAATTTCGAAATTTCCCTTTATTGGGAGAAAATCAAATCTTTTTTTAAATTTTTTCTTTATATATTTTAGAAAATTATATATTTATATATTTCTATTTAGAAATAAATTCGAAGATACTTATCTTTAGAAATCAGATTGAATCATTCCCTTAATGAAAAAAGAGTGATTTCTTCCTTTTCCATTGCAAGTATACTTTGAGGGCTATACATGTATTCATATGTATGCATCTCCCAAGCCATTTACGCCTCATTGTTTATCTTGCCTCATTTTGGATTTTCTCTCTTCCTACGAGCCAAGAAGATCCTCAAGGGAGCAGCAAGAAGACGTTCCTCAATCCGAGCGAGAGGTAACAAAGAGGATTCCTCCCAATAAGGCCAAACACTAGGGGTTGAACCTTATGGGGGGACCCGAACCCTTAGGGCTCCATTCCTTCTTCTCGTCATCGCTTTTCAATTTGCTTACTTGCATGTTTTTTTTTCGAATTTCTCTTGACTTGCTTTCTCTATTTCTCTTTTTTGTTTTAGACAATTGTAGTCTTTCTTTGTTTTTGAGCCCCATCACCTTTATCATATCTTGGTTTTTCCCTCAGAATTCATCAAAGAAGGCTATAATTTTCACGGCGAAGGAGCACTCGTTCCAAGCGGTTGATCTGTGGAGCAACAGGACCTCAAAGAAATAGAGGGAACAACCCCTAGGTAGCTGAACCCTATAGGGGTCGAATCCTATAGGGAGCCAAACCTTAGGGGGGCGAACCCTATATGATTTTTTTTTCAGGACCCCCAATCTTTCTTTTGTCTACCAAGCCCCATTACCTTGATTATATCTTGGTTTTTTCGCTTGGATAATAAAGAAAGACTTGACGTTTTGTTAACAAAGAACACGAAGGAAGAAAAAAATGCTCTACATGCAGCGAAACCACTCCAGATGGCCAAACCCCTAGGGGGCAAACCCTAGGGGGGAAATCCACGTTTAGACGAAAAAAATGATGTTTTGGAGGAGTAGTTACTATTTTGATCATAACTTTTGACTCGTTTAGAGTTTTGGGGCCCATAATATATCAAAACAAAGCTAGAGACGAGCTCTAAAATTTTTATTGCCTTCGACCATGACATATGTCGTTATAAGTCTAAAAGAGGCTCCGAAGTATTTTTTTAGGCTGTCCGAAGTTTTTTTGAAAAATTTAGGAAAATTGTTTCTTGCATAATTATGATTCCTAACTCCTTCTGACATTGTTTCTTCTTCTTTTCAGGTGTCTTTAAAGCTAAATATCAGACTTTCCTCTTTGTCATGGTAAGCACTTTAAGCTCAGATGCTTTCTTTATCATCCTTTCTTTTCTCTCTAGACCTCTTATGTTGAATTCTTTTTGCTTGCAGGCCATCTCGAATGGACATTCTGCCGACCCGGGAACCACCCAGAATGCCCCATTTCTCAATGATTGGGGAAGGGCTCCCCTCTTTGGTCTTTTCGACGTCGTTTGAGAGCATGTCCACCAAAGAAGGAAGGCTTGTTTCTATATGCACAGACTTGTGGAGGTTGGGATGAATTCTTGTCTGATTCATCTAGCCACCTTCAGGAGTAACAACATTGGATCGATGAGATAATTAGGAATGCTGATTATGTGGATAGCTGACATTCTTCTTGCATCCAGCTATGTAGGAACATTCGTATCCAATAGGACCATGGTGCTCCTCTATATGCACATTCGTCACTGCTTGGGGTGAATGCACCTCTACTTTGGGGGATGTCTATGCCATCTACCGGTAAGCATTTTCCCCCTGCGCGTGAGTAACGCCTTTGGTGAGATGATCGCGCATACTATTTTAAGTGTTGAAGTCTTGATTGCAGTTTTTAAACACTTCACAGGGCTTGATGTTTTGCAAGCCTCAAAAACGAAAGCCCTAGGAGAGGGAACCTTTAGGGGAGAAAACCTTAGGAGGACGAGTCTTAGAGGAGTTCTCCTGGGATAACTTGGAAAATCTTCGATCTAATCCTTTTTACCCTCTCTTGAAATTTCTCTTTTCTTTAGAATCAAGAAGTCATTGAGAAGACCAATGCTGATGAAGAGGATGATGATGTTCCCATTGGGCTCTTTGTTAGTATCGTAAATGGGGCAACGGGTATCAAGTCTTCTTCACCACATGACGCCTTTCTACAACTTCTCCACATAATAATTTTGAGGGTGCCGATGTGACTCATGTTTCTTTGAGGTAGAATCCTTCTGAGACTATTTTTGATGTTCATCCTCCCAAGGAGGATTTCGTCGAGTTGGTGATTGCTCGGGAGGGTATTGTGGATAGCACTTTGGGTGGGTTGAATGACCTTCCATCTCCCGTGGCATCTCCTAACTCTCTTTGGACATGTCTCCCTTCTATGCTAGGTTGGATCTCTTTATTTTCAATCATCATGTTGTTGAACTTCGTTCGGAAGTCACTTCACGTCACCATGAGAATGACTTACTTTATGTAGAGCTTTAGGATCTTCAAGATGTCATGGATAAATTGAATTAGCTGCCCAAGACCTTGAAGGCCTGATAGCCGTGAAGACCTGATAGCCTCGAAGGTCTGATAGCATTGAAGGCTTCATAGCCTCGAAGGCCTGATAGCTTTGAAGGCCTGATAGCCTTGAAAGACTGATAGCTAGCATTGAAGGCCTGATAGCCTTGAAGACCAAGCTTTAGCTATTCCCCTCTCTTCAATTCGACATGTCATGGCCTTTAGATCATGAACTTTCATTGTTTTTTTCCATTTCCTGCATCAAAAAATTCATGTACATATATTTCATTCATCAAATTATAGTTTCTTTAACCTTGTTGATTACTTTTAATTTGAATGATTCCTTAAAACTCAATATTTATCATTGAATATCAAGTTATTCAAATTAATACTCCAAGACAACAAAACGTATTATAAACAAACAAACATGAATTTTATCAAAAACATGTATATATATTTTCAACAAACCAACACTTGAATTCATACTTTTTTTTAAAGAAAAAAAAAATCAAGTATAAGTGAAAGTTTGTCAATTCATTGATAATTAAATTGCTTTTTACCAAAAATCATAACGTTTCATATAATAAATATTGCTTTTATCGAAGAAAGCATAACGTTCACCACTTTTAGAGATAAAGTATAACTTTTTCAGGGTTGAGGACTTATACTCAGGCACCTCAATTACTTTCAAAGTTGGAAGTATAAATTTTTGGGTCTAAAGACTTATAGTCAGGTGTCTCATTCACTTTTGATGATAAAGTGTAACACTCATATGCCTCGTCACTTGGGTCATCCAATTTCGTGGCAAGTACAGTCTACGAGGACTTAAAATCAGGTGCCTCGTCACTTGGGTTGTCCAATTTATTGGTAAGTGTAGTCTAAGAGGACTTGAAATCGGGTGTCTCGTCACTTGGGTCATCCAATTTCTTGGCAAGTGCAGTTTAGGAAGATTTGACCACCATCTTGGGTGGATTTTTTTTTAATTAGTCAATTCTTGTGCCTCCTCCCTTGGTCATCCAATTATTTGGCAAGGGATACTCCTGAGGACTCAAACCACCATTTTTGGTGGACTACCATCTTGTGTGGATTTTTAATTCATTTATAGTTCATAGTTCTTTCGATGGTAGAGCCAATATTTGGGTTCTTGACTTTCGGGACTGCACCATGGGTGATAGTGTTGCATGTTTCTTCTCCTAGTTCAATCTTCCCAGCCGCCAGCTTCTCATGGTATATCCTTCGCAGACTGTAAAGTCCATAGTGGAATATCCCGCGTATTGGTGGTATACACAGAAGTCTGGTCTTCTTTTCAACTCTTCCGGCACAACCAACCGGGGCCTTGGAGGTTTCACCACTCCGTTCTCGACCCATTGTTCGTACAGGTTCCTGAATGCCTTCTCGCTGCATGTGATAGCCTCCGGAACTAGCATCCTGGTATACTTGTCCCCATGCTTTTCTCTGCTTCGCTCAAATTTCTCATTCTTTTCCCTCTTACCTCCTTGTGGTTTTGACTGAGAATCCACCAAAGCCACAGTTGTTGTCCTCTTTCTCTTCCATGTAACCATTGCATGGCTGGTGGGAAATGTCATGATTCCTCCCAAGTATTGTGCAAAAGATGAGAGGGTTGCAAATGAATCACAAACCTTGGTAATGAGGTAGGGCTTGAAGGCGTCTAAAGCACCATTGTTGAATATGCTAACCAAGTTCTTTTCTTCAATTGGCTCTGCACACTTCTGTGCTTGGGCCCTGAACCTATCCACGTAATTTGACAACTCCTCGTTTGGCTTCTGCTTGAATCGCATGAACTCTACGACAGTTACTTGTTTCTGCACATAGAATTTTTTTTAAAAAAATTACAATTTTAGATCATCCCAATCATAGACTGATCCCTTCTCCAAGTTGTAGTACCAACTGAAGGAATTATCCGTCAAAGTCTTGTTGAATTCCCTCATCAACAAATTGTGATTTTTCCTTTCATCATATCCTAACCATGGAGACATCGACTCCATGAACCTGGCAATGTGTTCCCTGACATTTCTTTTCTCCCCATTGTATTTTGGAAATTGCGAGGGATGCTCGATATACCCTGTCGAGTAAGGTTATCTCCGCATATGTGTCGGGTAGGGTGGAGTAAAGTCTAACTCTGAAGGTCAGGATGTCTGCCTGTGAAGTTGATTGATCACATCGATCATATCATCCTTTGTCACATATTGACTCGTGGTATGGACTCTCTGTAGTGTTGTGATGTATGGCGTCATTAGTCGTGTGTATGGTATAGAAATTGGTTGATATAAACTGGCATCATGTAAATTCTGTATCGGTGGTGCTTGTGGGTTGGTTTGTTGGACGAGACTTGGGATAGTTGGTATCTGCACTTATGAAAATGCGGGGATAATGGTCGAAATGATGTTTGTTTGAGGCTGGCTGACTTCAAGTCTGGGTTGTGGCACGTCACCACTGTTCTGAGCTAGGTTCTAAGTGGATGATTGGAACAGACTGATTCTCCGTCAATAGAGGTGCAGTTTGATTCTCCTTATTGTTGCTATCGTTGTTATTGTTCTCCACTCCTGCATGTTCTCCTTGTGAATTGTCTGGGAACATGGTCTTGAAAGCGGGAATCTACATCAACTTCTGGCAGAAATTTCCCATTTCCTTTTGGTTCCTCTGCATCTCCAACATCATAGCCATCATCATCCCTTGTCCTTCCCGTGCTTCCTTCAATGCCTTGAGCATCTCGGTTACCTGACATTTATTTGTCTGTTTCTCCACTTTCTTTCCTCGCTTTTGCCTTCCCGCTACCGCTTCATCGACATTATTTAGTTGTTGATTCACCATGTATGGTGATGTTGAACTTCCTTTCGAGGCGTCTTTAAGGATGGGTTGATTGAGATTTAGATTCACGCATTGGAAAGCTTGACTTGCTTGCCTTGGAACTGGATCTGGTGAGGTAATGCAATTTGTTGGTGAAGTTCTTTCTGTTGTTCTCCCACTTGGAGTTGTGGGCATACCCTTCACGAATTCTACACCTCCCCAGCAGAGTCGCCAAAGAAATGTGGGCAAGGAAATTGCCTTTGTTAGGGTTTTGTATTGGCTGAGGAGGAGAGAAATCCACAAAGAGCACATAATTGGTTGATTGATTGAAGAGGGGAGAATAACAGGTGGGCGATTACTCCAACGACATGTGGCAGAACTCCTAGAATTCAGGAACCGTGTTAGGGTTATTGGGATTCCAATAGCCTTCTTCTTGAGTCCTTCCACTCCTAGAATTAGAAAACCTTGTTAGGGTTATTGGGATTCCAAGAGTCTTCTTGAGTGTTGAGAGAGAATGTCCAGGTCCTTCGATCTTCCAAGAGTCCAAGTCATGCGTCTGAAGAGAGGTCCCCTTCCCAATGGAATGGAAAGGGTATTTATAGGGTTTTACGAAAGTTTGGTTGTGTCTTTGACACGCGTCTTTCAAGGAAATTCCGAAATATTCTTTCACTACTAGAAATTCGACATATAATGACGGCCTATAAATGCGACGATCAATTTTAATCATCACTATAGAATATATATAGCGACGGTCAACACGGAACCGTCGGTATAGAGGTTTTATATAAAAAAAAACCCCTCCAATCTTGCCCCCAGATCATTTCAGTATTTCACTCCAATTTTTCCCCCAAATTATCTTAGTCCTCTCAAGTCATCTCCCTCATTTCTAAACCTTTCTCTCTCGTTACTCTTCTTCTACAGTCATCTCTAACCAGATCGTATACTTACCTTCTCGCGCTTTCTTTGAAATTGAAACTAAGGAACGGTAAGCGATGGGTCAGATCCAGTACTACGAAAAGTACTTTGATGATACCTACGAGTACAGGTATTCAAATGTTTTCTTCTTCTATTTTTATTGAATTGCTTAATTATTCTTTGTTCTTTTCTTTTTTTGAATTTCTTTTTTATATTAAGGAATTGTTTGACTGATGAATACAGGCATGTAATTCTTTCTCCTGAAGTTGCCAAGTTACTCCCTAAGAATCGGCTTCTTTCAGAGGTGAGTAGTACATTTGGCTTCTAATTAGGGTTTTAGTAATTTTCCCTCATGATTTCCTGGTTTTGTTGTTGACAGAATCGATCAATTGATAAAAAACTGGAGCCCAGATTATAAACTATTTTCATCTCAATTTGTTGATTTTAATTATTTCAAAGTTAAACTCATAGTTTGCCTAATTACGAGTTTTTAATAATTTCATTTTTCTCTGAAACTTGGGCATAACAATATGCGTAAGGCTGATTTAGGGTCTTTGAGATGGAGTTGTTGTCATCTGCTGGATCGTTAAAGAGGGCTAAGGCACCTGGTAATATGACCCAAGTTGTTTCATGCTTGGTTGATGGGTGTAATTCAGATCTTGGTCGATGCCGGGAGTACCACCGAAGACATAAAGTATGTGAGCATCACTCAAAGACCCCAAAGGTTACAATTGGGGGTCAAGAGCGGCGATTCTGTCAGCAGTGCAGCAGGTTAAGCACTAAATGCTTTCATGCTGTCACTCCGGCCCTTGCTATGTTAAATTTCTGTATACTAATGCTCTGCATCCTACTGAATTTGTTTCGACACTAGATTTTTTCTCTGTCAGAAAGTTTGTTATGAAAGTTTGAGTTTGCTTAAGGTTTCCTTTTGTCAACACAATGGCTAGCTAGACTTGTTATTAATTTTATTACAAAAGACCATTTCCCATGATAAATGAAACATCCCATCATGTTTTTCATGGCATTTAGAGGAGCTAAGTGGTGCATTTCGTGGCAATCCATGAGTATGTTTCACTTTTTCAATTTCCTTATTGTGGAATAATAAAGTAATTTATGATACTTCATGTGAATTCCTTCACTCCTGCAGATTCTGATACGTCTTTGTTGTATTATTTCCAATATGAAAACTTGTCCAACTTAATAGTTTCTAGCACGTTTAGTTGGGTTATTTTCATTTGATTGGCTGTTATATCTGACTTATAGGTCTTTGATAGTTTTATTTTCTTCCCTATAGCTAATAGCCTCTTAGTTTAACTGATTTCTTCATATCACAAGCAAAAATCTTCTTTTATTTAATACACTTGAATTGTTTTTGAGCAATGTCCAATACATTACATATTGATTTTATGAAGTAGGAACCAAGCAGTCATCACCAGACAAATGCAACAAACAGTGAGTTGATGGGGTTGAGTGAATGGATACACGAATGGAGCTATTTCAAAGATTTAATAATGTTTAAATGTGTAGGCATGAATAGGTGAATCTGTTACTGTCCTCTACTTGCTTTGCAAAGTGTCCTTAAATATCATCCCATTCATTATCTTGAAAGGGTTCTTACGATTATATCATTCCTAAAGTAGGGTCCATGAATAAAAACTGCCTATTTGACCCCCCCCCCCTCTTACTCCCTTTTTCAGGTTTCATTCGTTGATAGAGTTTGATGAGGGTAAGCGAAGCTATATGTCCTTAATTTCATTGACAAGTAGATTTCATATTTGCATAAGATGAATTTAGCATTTGCTTAGTACCATAATATATTAGAGAGGGTTGTAATATGACATAATTAGTAATAGTAGTGTCAATTTTTAGGATTTTATTCATGTCAAAGTGTTGCACGTCAATGTAAAAATAGAATACACTTGCAACTAGATAATAGTTCTGTTTTTTCTTCTTTTTCTTTCGGTAGGTGATTTTAAAGCTTCTTCTTTTTTGCCTTCTTGAACTATTTCATTTCATGCTTAAATTTTGAAGTTAATATATGACTATTTGCAGTTATTCAATTTTTTTTTAAAATTTTTTGTTTGTAAATTTGAAAAGTGGTTAAACAATTTAGATGTTTATGGGAGACCTAACATACTTTTTTTTCCTAACATTTAGCCATTTGAAGTAATTAGGAGAATTTTGGGCAATCTTCACATAAATGTTGTCATATTTTAAATAGTCTCTCAAGTATCATTTATTATTCAATTTTCTTCTTTCATTAATAAAGGGAATCTTTTGCAAAAAAAATAATTGTATGTGTGTATCATTTATTATCCAACTTCATATATATGTGTGTATGTGTGTTTTTGTTTGATACTACCGGCCAAGTGACAATATTAAGTCATAAAGAGTAAAAAGTTTAACTATTGCATTACTTAATTTGTTGTTTATATTGCAGGAAGAGCAGGATGAGACCAACAGGGATAGTATTATGGCAAGCATTTCTTTGTTCCTTATTTGGGTAATGCATGTGCATATTAATTTTAATTCTCTCTTCAATTTATTGCACAAGTATGAAACAAAAAATGCTAATTTAACTATTTTTATATCTTAATTTCCGTTGGAGTATTTAGTAATTTCATGACCACCCAAGACCATTTTTTTTGGATTAAAGGTACTCAAATTGCATTAATTAGTAATCTCCTGCAAAATAATTTGATCAAATGTAATTATTTTTTTTATACCATTTAATTTTCATGGGTAAAATTAAAATTAAATTAATGGCTATATATATACATGAGTTGTAACATTCAAGTTAAACTTGTTTGTAGAGGATCAATAGCTCAAAATATATACATGAAGTGTTATTGGTTGTACCAACTGTAAGTTCCTTGGGGATCTTTTAGTTGTTATTTTTGACGTTCATTTCATTACTTTATGACCATGTGCTCATTTCATTACTTTGTGACCATATGTTTACTGTCAACCCAGGTTGGAATCTACTTGCCTTGCTATGACATCTTCTGCAACTACTTGGAAGAATTCACAGCCAAGAATGCTCCAAGCATGACACCATATGCCCCTTTATTGGCAGGCTCACTTAGCACGCTCATTAGCCTGCACAGGTCTATTGTGCTTCCTGTTACTTTGTTATTGGGTATTGGCTTCAATTTTTTATTTCCCTTAATAAATAAATCATTTGTAGTTTTTGCTTGTGTGGACTTTTTGTTTAGTTGAAAAATATTGGGAAAGACTGGGATTTCTGTTTTGAAGTGGAATGGTCCGCCTGTGGTCATCATATGTCTAGTTTGCAACTTCTTTTATTTTGTTATTTTTCAAAGATATATGTTTTCTGATGTGCCTTTTTATGTTTTGTAAACAAATAAAAACTGAAACATATTAGTAATCTCGGTTAATGTTGTTTTTCTTCGTGATTTGTGGGTCTTATTCAACTATATAATTAAATATAATGCTTGTGTGTATTTTAGTGTGGGGGTTATTGTGCAAGAACTGGTTATGAGGACCACAACTTCACTAATATGTGTGTACATATATATAATTGTATTAAAAATGCTGTCTTGAACTAGTTTTATAACGAGACTACTTTAGAAGTAAACCTGCTCTTGTGCACATCTTTTGCTGTCTTAATCTGCTAAACAATTAGCATTATCCGACAACTAGGCAATGAGTCATTAAAGCCTAGAAATTATGATGTATAACTTGATTTATAGTTAGCGAGGTAGATGTGGATCCAGTGTACATTCTTGCGAGAAGAATTCATGCACGCTCCATAAAATGTTGTTCTTATGTTTTTATGTGGTATAAATATAATGTGTCAGAAAACGGATATTTATCTATTAAGCATATATGGTTTTCTGGTTTTGAAGTCTTTTTTTGGATCCTATTTAAATTGTAGAAATGGTAAATCATAGTTTCTACACATGCTTGAAGACATGTTTCACTGATCCCTCTTTCTTCAGATCCTACTTATGTTGCAATTACATTACCACGTTGCCATCTTTACTAATATGGTCGAGTGTAGAGAGTTATTCGTTTACTCTTCTATGTTGAAGTTGTTTTGAGGTTGTTTCTTGTCATATATTGTGATTGTATTTTATTTTTTACTTTTTTCTTAAATTGTGATATATTGTGATGGTCATCATTTTACTTTTTTCTTAAATTGTGATTGTATTTTATGAATGTAGCAGTTTCAGATATTTTTTTCCTTGCACTGACCAGGTATGTTTCATTGGCCTTGTACATGATATCTTCATAGGATATTGCTGTGATGGGAAGACAAAGACTGAACTTATCAAGAAGCAGGAAAGACTGATCCAAGGATGGAGGAAGGAATTACATGACCAATTGGAAAAGCACAAAACCGAGTTAGAGAGGGTATAATTAATGTAATCGATATCTTTTGTACTAATTGTAATGTTGTAATGTGAATGATTTTAAATGATGTATATAATATTTTTTATATTATATTTTATATTGTATTTGTGTTTGTTGAATAAATTTGTATTATTAATTAATTTTTTTTAAATATAAAAAGGATATAGCAACGGTCATCGACCGTAGCTGTAGTGTTCTATAAAGCACAGGCCTATAGCGACGGTCGCTCGTCGCTATAAACATCTAAACACAATTTTGGCATGACCTATAGCGACGGTCGCCGATCGTCGTTATAGGCCAAAAGATCGTCGCTATAGGTTTTAGCGACGACTTTTATAGCGACGGTCGGCGACTTGTCGCTATATCCTATAGCGACGGTCTTTTGGCCTATAGCGACGGTCGGTGACCGTAGTTATAGGTCGATTTTCTAGTAGTGTTTAATCATCAGAGTAATGCCCAAATCGTCTTGTCCTTTTAGTCACCAATTCAATCCCTCAATCAATTCCCAAAGCGAGCCGCCTGCACGAGCCTTCTGCCTCGGGACACGTGGAGACTTCTCCCGGGTCTAGCACATTTATTTTCGACTTCTCCGTCTTCATTTAATTAGGTTATGTGAACCCTAATTTGCGCATTTAATGAGGTCGCGAAACCCTAATTGTGTATTTAATTTAATTAAGTCATGTGAACCCTAATTTTAAACTTGGGCCCACATGCATATACGTGCATCCAAAAATAGCCAGCTTTTCTACTTTAAATGTGATGTTATGCAATTTAGTTGTAATCATATCCATAATTTTTAGCGTTAGAATTAGATCACACACACGCACACGATAGTAAAGAAATAACACAGAGATTTACGTGGTTCTCCAATTTGGGTAGTCCACAGGTGCGGCGTTCCTTTTGTTATTCAACTTGAGAGTTACTTAGGGCTTTACAATATATAGTATTTATAAATACTATTCCTATTTCAACCCTAATTCACATTATAGCCTAAATACCTATAATGTCCTTGTAAATATCGAACCATAAAATTGATGTCCGTCGACAGACGCGGCCCGCGCCGCTTTTAGTTTGCTAGTGGCGCGCCCCACGCTAGTGCAACAGAGTCTTGTCCGCGCCCGACGCTCCCACTAAGCCTGGACTGACGCGACCCGCGCTGCTCCTCCAGAAACTCCATACCGTACCGCGGGGGCTCTACCCCCCGCACCCTCAACCTTCGGTTCACTACCTGATGGGTCAGTGCTTCACTCCAACACTCTGCTGTGCTTCACTACGCTCCGCACTCGTTTGAGAATTTCAAGTAAGCATTAATTGCTTAGTTTCCAATATTACCCCAAGTATTAAATGTAACTTTGGTTCTCTCACTATTTTCTGTCCAATAAATAACAATCTCTTCTTTCAATATAAGGACAATATAGACAATTGATATTATAGTTAATGTTATACAATCATTACCTTAATACTTGTGCACAACCCTAAAACGACCTATATTAAGAAACGGAGGGAGTAGTTCTTAGTGGTTCTATCCAAAACTCATGAGCTTCCCGCTATTTTTTGTACTCTATCTGTTTTATATTATTTGATCATTGTTAAAATTTTAAAATCAATTTGAGAGATTTTTAAACTCAAAATTGACATAGATTTTTTAATTTTAATCAATATATACAATGAGAAATATTGTAAACTATCTAAAGTTTTTTACTCATTGTAAGTTTTATTGTTTTATTATTTTTAATGAGTAATCTCAATTTTAAATTTTAAATCAATAATAATCGTATAATTTAAAGCTGAGGGAATATTTTTTTTTGGGTGTTAATGAAATATTTTTGCTGATAAAAAATAGAAAATAAAAACCAAAGTGTATACATTGCTGCTAAAGAATGTGATTTTGCAAATACATGTAAAATGTGATTTTGTACAATCTGCAAGTTCACGAAACATACATGGCTGGGTGTAGTTAATGGATTTAATTTCTGGCTGCGAGTTTGGACTATGGAGAAGAAAGGCCCCCGTGTTCGCTGCCATATTCACTCCATTGTCACTAATCTACACTGCAATATTCTCAGCTTTCTTGTGTGGAAAGAAATATTTCACTTGGGAATGTCCAACTCTCCTTGTTCCTTTTTGTTTTTCTCTCTATAAATATAAAAAGAAAGAAAAAAAGATTTTATATATATATAGAGAGAGGTTAATGATCTATAGCACATACACAATTATTATATGACATACATCATCAATAGTATTCAATACAGGAATCAACGACTAAGATTAAAACTTTAAATTCATTGTCCGCTAGTTGGTCCGCTACTAATAATAGCTTTAGTCTCCATCAGAATTGTCCCCAAAAATCCCAAGTATCATAGCTTTAGTCTCCTTCATCTCTCCCGGCCGACTCAAGTAATTAAGTAATGGTTTAGGGTTTAGGAATTAAGTTTTATTGACTAGAGTTTATGATTTATTAACGGGAGTTTAGAGTTTAGGGCTTATTAATTGGGATTTGGAGTTTATTAATTAGATTTGGAGTTTATTCACTCTATTTTGTCTTGTAAATTTTTCTGATGTGCGTTAGTTATTAATAGTAGGAAGTGTTTGTGGAGCAATTTTTCTTGGTTGGAGGCCTATACAACTTCTAGTGGGGAAGAGTAAAAGAGTAAGGGTTTAATTGGGTTTAATTGTTTGATTAGTGCTGAATGGCTGACCGATTCAACCATTTGATCAGTGTGTTTGTTTTGAAAAAAAATCGTCTGAATGACTGAATCGGTCAACCATTTAGACGATTTGGAATCGAATTTACTAAATCCTTTTTTTTTCGTCCTGAATGAAATTTGAGTGGCTACTTTGGATGAACTTTTTTTTACAATATTAACTATTATATTATATTAAATAAATTTACAATAATTTTAAAAGTAAAATAATAAAAATATGTTATTCAGATATTTCAAATATGTTAATTATCAAATATATTTTTTCATTCAACTTATTCAAAGTCAAATTCAAATTTATTAAATTTTTATTCAACACCCCCTTTTAGTACTAGAGACAAAAACAAATGCGCAACAATCAGAAATCAAACAGAAAACATCACTGGAGGGCATTAAGATAATTAATGTAGGTCCTTGCCATGGTCTAGTCAATTAAAATGGTAGTAAGTGCATCTCAAACCGTACATGCACCAATTGACTTTACAGGATGCATAGTGTTTCGACCATTAGGCATGCATGTTGCCATGTTGGAATAGCATATAATTGTAACTTATCTAATAATGCATGTTGGAATATAGCATATAATGCTACCTTAGCTAAGAAAATTATAAATATAAAATGGACTAAAGATGCTTGGGGGTGCTTGTTATAGGTAATGTAAAATACCCACCAAAATTCACTTACTAGATTTTTGATTACTGATAATAAAAATAAGTCATATCTTTATTTTCTTTGTTTAGTAGAAGTTATTTGATTAATGTTAATGGTTATTGTGAGTGTTTGGTACTAATTTAAAATTAGTGGGTAATTTTTTTTAATATTCACCTCTTACTAAAGTGCCCCATATACTAATTTATGTTACCAATTGAATTTTTGTCAAATAAAATTAAACGCCCAAAATACTGTCTAACTAATTAATTCAATAGTATGTAATAAAATATATTTAAATTTTTGTTACTTTTATAAGAAAAAAATAACTTATAATATAATCAATTATTAATACATAAATAAAGATTCATTAAGTCAATTTAAGTACAATAATAAATTAAACTTTTAATAAAAAACATCAAAACAAGATGGATAAGGACAAATTAGAACATTTATATCCAAATTATTCAAATAAAAAGAGTGTGTTGTTAGGAAAACTGAATGGAATAATATATATATATATATATATATATATATATATATATATATATATTGTCAAGAATAAATATGTGAATGTTATTTCTATTTCTATATGATTTGATTATGATATATATGAATGAATCATCCTAGGATCTTAAGCTTTCACCCCTTTATCCAACTCACCCGAGCTCACCCCTTTAACGATTTAACTCGACGACGATTCGCTTCATACATATAAAGTAAATGCATACTTTTAGCGACGCTATATGTTGTCCGTCGCTAAAAGTATAGACGGTGATTGTATGACCGAACCGTCATTGGGTGTGAGAACCCAAAATTTCACATAATTCAAATTTTCGAATAAATTTTTTGTTTAAAAAAAAGAGAAAGTACTTGAATCATATAAGTGTATATGATAATTAAGCTAGATAGTTAATTTATTAACTAAGAAGTATATTTAATCATTTTCAAGGAAGAGTAATGAAAGTTATGTAAAAATTAACATAGCTTGAATGTTAGCCTTGATTATTAAATTAAAAGGATTTACAATCCTTAAGTAATTGATTATTGATATGAGTATGTATGTGTTTATAACTTATTAAGTCAATTTGGGCTAATAAGTTAATAAATTAGGGAAATATGTTAGGACATGTGAATTATGTACGTGATTGAGTAAATATGTATTACATAATGTGTATACATTTATTTTGTAAAGAGATAAAGAATAAAGTTATGTAACCTAATACATATATTAGGTATGATAATTAAATAACCTAATGAGTTATAATTTAAGAGACCGATAGTATTTAAAAGATATATTAATCCTAAGAGATTTATATTATACATCTCAATTAATTAATTTTATAACCTAAGAATAACAAGTTTAATTGGGTTATGAAATTAAAGATATATGAGTAAGAAATTAACTTACTAATGTGTGTAAGAGAACCCTAATTAAATAATGGGGAATGGATAAAAATAAAAAAGTATAAACTATGTTGAATTGCAAGCCCAAAGAATTAGAATTTTTAGCCTAAATAATTAATTGATTGGCCCAACTCTTATCCCAATTGGGAGGGGACCTTTTGGACCATTAAGTAAGCTAAATGGAGCTTAAAAGATGATAAAAATGGGCCCAAGAAGGCCATCATGGCCGAAATTTACATAGAGGAGAGAAAGGGGGAGGCATGTAATCATTACATTGCTTTAGTAGGTGAACTAACTTGCTAGGTGTCAAACCTTGGTCTCATTCTTATCTTTTTCATCTAACCCACAAGTTAAACCAAGAGTGTAAGCAAGCTTATAATGATAAGGAGAGAGAGGAAGAGTGAGACATTGGATGATGATTATAGATACACTTAATATATCTATGCAAAATTACTAACATCAAATTTCCTTTCTCTTACATCTTTTTATCTCATTTCATATTCTTAAGTTATCAAAGCAAGACCAAGAGAGAGAATAGAGAGGGACCGACAAGGGGGCTAGGAGAGTGAGTGATTTTTTTCAAAGTTCATAGTTCTCTACTCTAAGATTAGGAAGAAGAAGAGAAAGAATCAAGAGAAGGTATAAGAAATTCCTACTTTTATAGTTTAATTTCTCTTTGTGATGATTTGAGTTTTTATTTTTATAAAACTATGATCTTGAGGCTTAAAACCTTAGATCTTGGTGTTTAAAAGTGTTTTATGTTTAGATCCAACTCTTTTATGGATCAAAAGTTGGATCTAAACTATGAAATATGAGTTAGGTTTTTCAAAAGATAGAAAATAAAATTTTTCTTAGCTTTTGTTGTGTTTAATCTTGTGTTTGTTGACTAATTGGTGAATTAAACCATGGATCATGTTATATCCATGAGTATATGAGTTATTTTAAGTATTATGATGAGCTATGTTGATTTTATGTGAAAATAGAGAAGTTTTCTTAAAAGTCACCAAAGGTTGAAAAACAGATTTTTGAGAAAACCAAGTATGATATGGAAATGACCTTATCTCTCATTCTACTTTGAATTTTTGAGTGTGGTCAATTTCTGGAGTTATATATATGAGTCTTCTAATATATCCAAGTGGAATCAATTAAAATTTTTTTATAGATTTTCGTGTGGAATGATTTTAGTAAATGATGAAAAATATTAAAATGCTTAAAAAGCTTCTGCCCAGAAATTGTAAGGGCGGTTTCGGCCACATACTTATTGAGATAAAATTCGGCCTTTCGGGGATGAAAATATATGGGATAAAGTAGGTTGTGTCCAAAAATGAGTTCATTCCAACTTAAAATGAGCGAGTTACGAATATTTTAATTTTTGCATTTTCTCGACGGAAATCGCTATAACTGAAGTTGTATAACTCCGATGGCCTTGAAATTTAAACTGTAAGCTCACGTTAACACGTGTAAGATTTCGTCAAGAGTTGAGAATTTCTGGAGTTAAGCACGAGGTAGCTAATTTCTTAAGGAATTAACTAGAAATTTATTTTTGAAAAATACTTAAGGGAGTTGAAAAATTCCAGAAAATACTTTTTGTGTATGGAATATATGTATATATGATTGGCAAAAAGATTAAAAAAATAATAAGTTGATTTCATATTTTCGTGAATAGTGTATTTTAGCTTCCCGAAATGAACATTTCAGGTTGCTGAAAAGGGAAACTGAAATGTCAGGAAGAGAAGTCAGTTTTGTTTTAGCTTTCTAAAATAGAAACTGAAATGATGTATTAAGTCTACTGAGTTCATAAATAGTTTGTCAAGTTATATTACGAACTTATAAATGAACGAGTAAGTGTTAAGTCTAAGATAGTATAGTGTACTCACTAATGATTGGTTATGTGATTTCATGTTAAATTGCTATGAGTAAGATATGTGATGCTAATTAAGAGATTGATCTTATCAATGATAGGTCTTACAAAAGAAGTTAACTTAAATTTTGTAGCGATGAGTCAATCTAATCGTGCAAGTTTCCTAACTCAACTTGAGTTACTATTTTTCAAGCATGGTAGTGAATAATTATTGATAGTTATTCACATCTATAATGATTGTTGTAATTACATGTCGCAAATTGATTCTTGTTCTATTATTTGAACTGTTTATAAATCATGTCTCAACTAATTGTTTTGGCGAGACTAATATTTGTTAAATCATGAAATGTTTTATTTATTATGAACTGAATTGTTATTGGAAGATCTATGCCATTTGTTTCGGCTATATTAGTATTGTTATTAATTATTGAAATCATAATATTTCTTTGAAAGTAATCCAAACCATATTGTTGTGGTACGAACTCGTGACGTAAGACTGAGATGAACAAATTTTAATGTCGTAAATCGACTTATGCGC
The DNA here is from genome assembly GCA_020205615.1 of Panax quinquefolius. Taxonomy (NCBI): domain Eukaryota; kingdom Viridiplantae; phylum Streptophyta; class Magnoliopsida; order Apiales; family Araliaceae; genus Panax; species Panax quinquefolius. The sequence continues at coordinate 130,741,461 of CM035172.1, read as the reverse complement.
TATTATTGAGTATTATGCATAATATAGGGTACAAAGGAGTTAGTCGCCTCGGTAATTGCGTAGGAAGAGTATAGTTTAGTTTTTATAACTAATTTATATTCTTGTGGTAATTTAGTTTTAATAACTAAATGATTCCTCTATTAGTTCATGATCCTTTTGTGATCACTCAGCATGAAATCTGGGTATATCCCATTTTATTGAATATTGTTGCAGTATTGTTAATTCTTCTTATTCAATTGAATATTATTGAATCTTTGAAAGAATTTTACTCTTTTATCTCTGATATGTTATTCAGTATGTAATGGGAGAAAGTTTTATTATTGAGATTGAATTATTATTCAGCTACTTCGAAATATTTTGATTATTGCAGAAGTTCTATAGAAGCTAGACTCTTCTATTCATGATATATATCATTTATCGTATATTATAACTTGCTGAGCAAACTCGTTGCTCACCCTTGCTTAAATAAAATATTTTAGCTAATGCCGATGTAGCAGAAGGTTCTAACAGGGACAAAGGCAAAGGCAAAGGCTAGGCTCAGGAGTAGTTATTGTCAACTTTTATTGGTTATGTTTTATTATGTAATTAATTATGTAAACCTTTTGATTATATAAGGGTATGTAAGTTATGTCAAGGTTAGTTAACCTGGGATATTGTTATAAATTGTATTAAGGAATATTATGAATGATGTTTTTCATTAATGAATGAGTAGTTAGATGTGATATATATGATGGATCGTGAGCACCAAACCCGAGGTCAGGGAACCTGGATTTGGGGGCGCCACATCGGATCCGTCGCTAAAGGGGGGTGAGCTCGGGTGAGTTGGATAAGGGGTGAGCTAAAGGTCTGGACTCTATGAATGAATATTCAAGTATGTTTGCATTAAGAAAAGTTGTAAAGTCCTTTGATAGATAATAGTAACATATGTACAAGGACTTAGAATGAATTGATCAAATATGTTAGGTTGATCCAACATAAGCAAAACAGCTTTGTAAAGTCCTTAAAAAGAAATGATGTACAAGGACTATAAATGTAGAAAGATTAAGCTTGTTAGGTTGATCTTATTAATGTAATAGATAGGCTTGTTTGATCGTCGAGCATTGCACCAGAAATCGTAGTCTGCCAGGAGAGTAAAGGAAAACTCGAGAACTATCGAAGCAGAATCGTTGTCTGCAAGATAGTAGATCTCGGAGTTCGTAGATTGCTAGGAGAAACGAGGAAGGATCGTAGTGTGTCGAGAAGAACTTCCTCGGAGCTGTAGTCTGCTGAGGAAGTCATGTTCAGAATCATAGAGACAGCCTGTCTAAAAGACGACCAAGCATCTGCCGAAGTCAAGTCAAGAATCGTAGACCACACTCAGAGTCGTAGAGTCTACTGATCACATCAGAGGCAGAGATCGTAGTCGAGCAAGATTAGATGAAGACAACAAGCATTAAGACAGAAATCTTAAAGTGTCAAGATCTTATCTCGGAGTCGTAGTGTCTGCAGAACCAAAGCTAAATCATAGAGTGCAGAACTAAGGCTTCAACAGAGGTGCTCACAACACCAAGATAGAATCGTAGAGTAAACATGATTCTCAACAAATGAGCACTCCCAGAATATCCAAAGTATGAAGCCTCTGGTCTGAGTTGCAAAGATACATCCCACCTGAAGGAAACCAGAGATCGAGCACTCAACGGATGACATGTAAGCTAACAGAAAATCTAAGTACAAATTCAATCGACATCCAGATTGAGTTGTGAAGCCATTCAAGATGAAGTCTTCCACAAGTTGATCAAAAGAAGACTTCAGTCAAAGTAACTGACTAAGGAAAGTCAGCAAGTGCAGTAGTTGTAAAGTTAACAGAAGACAACGATCTTGAAAGTAACCAGAATCGTAGTTTTTGCCAAACAAAGTAGGAACTGATGAAGTGTACACAGAGATACTGGTCAGCTTATGAAGAACAAGGCTAAAGTGATTAAGCATTGGGTCATTCCATTGATGATAAGTGAACGGGAGATCACAAGGAGAAAGTGAGTTGGGCATGCCATAAATCTGAAGTGTCTTGCTATTCAGAAGAGGCCAGAACAAGGAGTCAAGCTATCAGTTCCTGAGATCAGTCGAGGCAAATAGAAGTGTTGATGCACTGCACAAGAGAAGGAAGAGGTGTTCTACATTGAAGATCGAATGAACACTCTTCAGGATCGTAGTTTTGTCTCAACCTGTAAATGAGCAACATTCAATAAGACACACTACGATCAGGTCCAAGAACATCTACATCAGAATCATAGAGTTCGGTCATCTGAAGATTGAAGCATTGGCAACGGTTCAATCTGAAGATTGATATTCGAATATAGCTTATTGAGAGCATCGATGCAAAATGACAATCTCTGATGTTCTAATCGAGAAATCAGAAGGAGGAAATAAAATTGACTACCTGCCCGAGACATCAAAGTGACATCTCTGACGGGGTAGGTGAAACAGTAGACTACAGTGTCAGAAAGTCATAAAGGAGCTGTTATGTCACATCTGCAGTCTACATCAAATAACTCAAGATCTGCGAAGCAATTCAAATAGCTCCCAATGGCTACATTCCAACGGGAAGGTTGTGAAGGAGTATAAATCAACAAGAGCTTCAAAGATCAAGAGTTGCGGTGTTGCAGAATTGTTGAGTTATTGGAATACTATATTGTTGACTCTACGAGTTCCACCAGAGTCTAAAAGAACAAGTCCCAGTGATAGTGAGACTACTAAGGTGGAAGTGAAGTAGATTTGAAGAAAGACTCAAACAGACTAAAGCTTCACTCAACAAAGATGAGAATGCCACTGAAGATGGCAACCAAGCTGAGAGCAGAGAAGGACAAGAAGATAACATTCAGAAAAGTGGCAGAGCACAAAGAAGATCCAGAGAGCCACTCTATGAATCACCATGAACCAAAAGCTAAAACAGAACAAGTGCAGAACCATGTCTGCAAACCAGTCAAGAAGGGTTCAGGGATTGCTAAGTGCTAAAAGAAATCTAGCAAAAGCTCAAACACTTAGCAAACCTAAATGGTGATGGTGCACAACTGACATTAGATGAAGATAAACAGAACATAATGAAGATCAGCTGAACCAGAGAAGATGTGGTTCAGAGTCGAAGCTGAATGTAGAGAGGACCACGCCAAACTGCTAAGTACTAAAGATGTTTAAGCTTCAAGACATCTTAGCAGCAAGGCACCAACAACAACATCAACACTCAACAAGTAGCCAAGGCCTGAGGGGTCCTTGTCCAGAGGGACTAAATAAAGTTTCAAGCTTGCTGGGCTTGAAGAGTTCCTAGGGAACTAGAGGAGTTCTAGGCCTGCTGGCCTTGAAGGAATCTTAGTGATTCAGGGTGCTTCCCTTCCTTAGTGAAAATCATGTGAGTTAAAGTAGAAGAGTGGATTAGGAGCTTGAGTCTCTGAACCACCTAAAATCCCTTATGTCATTTACTTTAAGTCATTTATATTATGTGTAAGATGTAAGACCCCGAAATTTATGAAATGAAAGTATTCAATTTTCTTATAATTATTATTCTATTTAGTAAAAGGTTAAAGTTAAGGTTGATATTTGAAAATTTTACAAAGTAAGCAAGTTGATATATAATATTCGATTGGTCGGGAAATATTTATTTTAACAGAAAATATTCGTACGAAGGCACAATCATTGGTGGACCCTATTAACTAAGTATTGTCGATTTAAAAACGCATGTAATTATCTTTTATAAAAATAACTACGAAAGTTTTACCGTTAAATTGTTGAACTACCCGGTGGTAAAAGAACGATGAATACTGGCGTGGTTGCGTAGTAGCACACGGTATTGATTATTGATGCTTACGTGAGAAGTCACCGCTTATACTCAATTATTGCTACACAGAATTCTTTGATAATATCTCTCATGTTGTTGATTCAATTATTGTCACAGTATCATCTGCATAATATTTATTATTATATCAATAATTGAGACGCCAAAGTTATTCATATTATTATTTTTAATATTAAAAATGTCTAGAAAGTTCTATCAAGGAGAGGTTTGGTCACCTAATTGCGCGCCAATAGGGAAAAATCCTTATCGGAAAGCCCCCTCTTTCCTAGGAAGGATCTGGTTGTTAAATATTGTGAGTTATAATATTAATGATGAATAAGTTCGTGTTGATTAAAGATGAAATTGATATTTCCATTGTGTTGGGATTATTAGTGTTAGTGGAAATCGACATTTATTCCGATAATAATTGATATCTGGAGGTTATATTGACCAATCAGGTAATTAATTGGATAAATGAGCAATTAATTGATATTAATTCACATGCTTACAACTATTTATTCACATGTGTGTACTATTGATTCACATGCATGTACTATTAGGGGAGGTGGTGCAAGATTTATAATACTTGCATGACCAAATTAAAAATAGAGGTACAGATGAATGTACTATACTGATTATTTTTTTCACATGATTGTCATATTGATTCACATGATTGTACTATTGATTCACATGATATACTATTAGAGGAAGTGTTACAAGTTTGATAATACTTGCAGGACTAAATTAAAAATGAAGGAAAAGATGAAGGTATTATACTGTAATATTTCGAGCCCCAAAACATGCAATTATCGAAACTATATTTTCCTATAAATAGAAGCCCATTCTTCTTTCATTCTCACCAATTCACTAAGTCTCACAAGAGCAATTATAAGACAGAGAAACTATAGAGAGAAAGAAGAAGCGAAGTCTGCTACCTCACTATTCCAGTATCCAGTCTTCTTCTGAGGTAAGGGATATTATTTTGTTCAGTATTCATAGAAATAATATTTTATTCCATACTCTGTAGTATGTGAGTAATATTATTTCGTCTCGTATTCTTGATTATACCCTCATTTTGTTAAAGTATTGCTTCTATACTCCGTGAAATTAGTATAATATCCTTGAAATTTGCGCGTCATCTATTATCGTTTCACAAGGATATTTTCTGCACATTCTTATTAAATTTTAAGTTTTTTCATGCCGGAGTGCTGTCCATGAATAGTATTCATTTTATTACGGTACTATTCACAAAGTACTATTTACGGGTACTATTCACAAAGTACTATTCACAAGTACTATTCACGGGGTACTATTCCCGAAGTACTAATCACAGGATACTATTCACTCGGGTACTATTCACCTGGGGAATTATTCATGAAAAAAATTGATTTCTTTGCTGTCCAAATCATTTTTGATATAATATTATTCTTGAATTTTACTCCACAAAGCAGTATCATGTTGACAATTTGGATATTTTTAAACGCTGGATAAATTTAAAGTCTTTAATATTTATCCTTGATTTCGTTTGATTAATTCTTATATCATTGTCATCATCCTCATGCTTATATTGTGATGAATATCTTTGGCTTACGTGCGTAGATGGACTGTTGATTGGTATGATTATGACCATGGATCATTCGGTATAATCATGACTCGTAATGTTATAAATGATGTTGTAAGACCCCAACTTTTATAGATAAAGATGAATTTTCTATAAATATTATTTTTGAATATTATGGAATGAATTTGATATAATATTATAGTTGTGGGTAATATTTATAAATTTTGCAAAGTACGCAAGTTGTTATATAATATTCGATTGGTCGTGGAATATTCGTTTTAACAGGAATATTAAATATAACCAAGACAATCATTAGTGGACCCCATAACGGAATAATTATCGGATTGAGAAAACGATAAAAATACTTTATGAAAATAATGGCAGAAGTTTTACCGTTAACTGTTGAAACACCCGGTGTTAAAAGTACAAAGATATCTGGCGTAGTTACCGCGATGCACACACGTATTGATTATTGATGCTTACGTGAGAAGTCACTCAGTTTTGTTCAATTATTGTTACAGTAATTGCTGCATAGTATCTCACGTTATTTGATTCAATTATTGCCAATATTTTATATATTATTAAATCAATAATTGAGACGACAAGGTTATTAATATTATTATTCGTAATATTAACGATGTCTAGAAGTTCATCGAGGAGAGGTTTGGTCACCTAATTGCTGCATGATAGGGAGAAATCCTTATTGGAAAGCCCCTCTTTCACGGAAACGACACGGTCGATTAATATTGTGAATTATAATAATGATGATAAATGTTGTTAAAAATATTGAGAGGAATTTTTTATGAAGTAATTGTTATAAATTTTGCTTATTATTTGGACCCCCACTTACCCATTTTTTTAAAACAGTCAGAGAAAGTTATCTCAGTTTTATTTTATTTCTTATATATATATATATAAGAAAAGTGATGATGGGAATGGTGGGTGGGGGAGTGTGTGCGTGAGTGGGAGGGAGTATAATTGTTAGTATATTATATATATAATAAAGTGTGTGTATGTGTGTTGAAAAGGAAGTTAGTGGAGGAAATTGGTGGAAGATTTGTAAGCCTTTGCCGAAAGGTAAAGGTTATAAATATATTTATATTTTATAAGTTTTATTTTATTAGAATATTTTATTAATACTTCATAGTAAATCAATCTGGACCGTTCATGAATTAGTTACTATGCAGTCCATTCTTCTATAAATTGAAGCTCATTCCTTCATTATTTTTTACAAATTCACTGAAACTCTAGAGAGAGAAATTATAAAGAAACTATAGAAAAGTATTCTGCTACTTCCCTACTCTTATATTCAGTTCTTTTACGGTAAGGAGTATTATTTCTTTTGGATTCATGAAGAGAATTTCTGTTATTCCATTATTTATTATTCTGTTGGAATAACTCAGATACGCTGAGCTACCTTATACTTGGTGAAATTCTTCTGTTATTCCATTCTTTATTATTCTGTTGGAATATCACATGCATGCGTTTTACGCCGGACATGATTCCGATTATTTATTATTCTGTTGGAATATCCTCGTCTGCACGCTTTTACGTGGGACTGGTTCGATTATTTATTATTATGTTGGAATAACACGCTCATGCGGTCTATCGCATGCTTGGTGATTTATTTTGTTATTCCATTCTTTATTATACTCAGTTGGTTAAAACTTTGACTTATATACTCCATGAAATTAGTGGAATATCCTTGATATTTGTGCTTCATCCAAAGATCTTTTCATGGAAATATTCTTCTAAAGCATTCTTGAATTTTACTCTACAAAGAAGTATCATGTTGACAATTTGAACATTATTAATTCCTGGATAAATTAATTCTTGAACTTGTTTTATTGAATTCTTATATCATTGTCATCATCATCATGTTTATATGTTGTTGAAAGTCATCTCACAGTCTTTTGTAGTACATAGATGGACTAGGTATGATTATGACCGAGGATTATTCGATGCAATCATGACCGTAATGTTACAAAATGATGTGGTAAAAGTCCTCATTAGCCCGTAGTGCATTGATGGACGATTGTTGGCATGATCATGACCATTAATGAATACACGAATATCCGTGTGGCCCGTAGTGTATGGATAATTTATGGTCGTGATACTAAAGAATATTCTTGGCCGTAGTGCAGGGGTGATTCGATGATGTGGATTATTTATTAAGCTGAGTCCCAGCGATAAAAGTGATGAAAAACTTTTTAAATCATAAAAGATAGTAGATTTTATTCTCTACTTGCCTCTTCTAATGGATTGCTTGTTCCGCTGCAGTTAAACTTGATGTTTGTTATATTTTATCAGTTTAACACTGTTGAAGGCTAATGATAATTTATTCTTTATTATCTTAGTCATAATATTTCTTCTTTGGGCTAGTTGAGCTCACCCTTTTGCTTTCATTGTTCTCTTCAGAAAATGAGAACGTAGTAGGGACTAGTCGGGGAACGGAGTGACGATCCAGATGATAGCATTAGTAGTCCTCACTATTCTATGAAATAATGTGATAATAAATGTAATGAGGACCCCATTGAGTTTGTATATTGTCTAGATGACAATATTTGTATTAAAACTCACAGCATATGTTTAGTCGTATTTTACACGACTGTTGTATAATTAAGTTGTATTTGAATTTTGTACTATGTATTTGGCGACTCAAGATAGGTGATGTATACCTATTTTGGGGGCGTCACAGTTGGTATCAAAGCTTAGGGATATGATCCCTGACTAAGATGTGAGAATAGAACTAGGAGGGGAGAGACGGGGAATTCCTTCGCTAGTATGACCTACCTAAGTTTTTTTTTGGTATTTAATTGGTCGGTTAGAATTTAGGGATAATATGTTACATGACAATTAACCTTTTGTTTTGTGGCAGTATCTAAAAATGACATCCGAGAATATTGAGAATAGCAATGGAGCACATGCGCACCGCCGATTCACCACATATCAATAATCGTGGATAATGTGCATCGAGAAGCGACAATCCTCATACAAACAACAACACCGACCAAATGATGAATGATGGAATGTTCGGAGGCTTTACGCAATTCATGCAATAAATGGCGAGAGCTGCTCTCTGTCCAAAATGTAGGTGGAAACACTTGAAACTCTCGGACGGTCACCGCTAAATGTTCAGGAGGCTGGGACCACCAAGTTTATTGGAGAGCCAAAACCACTTAAGGCGGAAGCATGGATAAAGCGAGATCACCAAGATATTTGATGTCTTGGGATGCTCCGAGGAGCAAAAGGTTCCCTTTGCCACCTTTATGTTGCAAGGAGAGGCAGATTATTGGTGGGAATCGGTAAAGCGTACTCAACCTGCCGCATTGAAGATGTCTTGGGAGAAGTTCCAAGAACTGTTCAATGACAAGTACTTTCCTAAAAGTATTCATCACATGAAGGAGGTAGAATTCATCAAGTTGGAGCAGAATAATATGACCGTGTCGCAGTACGAAGCCAAGTTTGCAGAGTTGTCCCGGTTTGCGTCCCACCTGGTGGATAATGAAGAGAGAATGACGCGGATGTTTTTAAGAGGTTTGAAGCCGAAAATACGTCAACATTTTATTTCTCATAAACTGTGTTTGTATTCAGATGTTGTAAATAGGGCTCAGTTAGTGGAGCGCGATAACGAGTCAACGCAACCAAAAGAGAGCAACCGTCAAAATGATAATACTAGTGAGAGCAGTCATCGAAGTGGTGACAACAAGCATGGAGGGAATCAACAGGCCAGAAATGGTAACCACTTCGGTGGTAATCAAGGCCAAAATAATAAGAATGGACATTTCAAGAAGAGAAGATTCAACAATGATGAAAAGACGTCAGCACTAGCACCCGTTGTTAAGGAAGGAGAACGACCACCTATCATATGCTTCAAATGCGGAGGGGAGGGACACATCAATCCAAATTGTGCGATGCCGTCCAAAGAATGTTATAATTGTGGAAGAGAAGGTCACTTAGCCCAATTTTGTCGTTCACCGAAGACAAGTTCAGCTAGGATGGAAGCACCAAAGGCCGTCCCAGAAAAGTCAAAGCCGATAGTGCAAGGGAGAGCGTTTGTTGTGACCTCCCAGAAAGCAAGGAACCCGAATGAGGTCATCACGGGTAAGCTTATCATAAATTCTAGCGAAGTCTATACCTTATTTGATACCGGTTCTACCCATTCTTTTATTTCTCCTACTTGCGCTCAACGATTAAATTTGACTCCGGAGAAATTAGACTTTGACTTATCTGTGGAAACTCTGTTGGGAGAAACCTTCATTACATCCACTGTTTATAAGTCTTGTTTGGTTCAAATCGATACCCTCACATTATCTGTCGATCTTATTTCATTAAAAATACTTACATTTGATGTGATTCTAGGGATTGATTGGTTAACTACTCATCATGTTAAAATTGATTGTTTTCGTAAGGTTGTTTGCTTTCATATTCCTAATCAACCTATTATGCAAATTCAAGTGACCAAACCATTAAAATCAATCACGGTCATCTCAAGCCATAATGCTATTCGTTTATTGAAAAACGGATGTCAAGCTTTCTTAGCTCATGTCACGGATCTAAACAAAAATACGTCATTTTTGCATGATATTTCTATTGTTAATAAATTCCCTGACGTATTCCCTGAAGAACTTCCTGGCCTACCCCCAGAGTGTGAAATTGAATTTTGTATCGACCTTAAACCCGGTACAAAACCCATTTCCAAAGCCCCATATCGAATGGCTCCTATTGAATTTTAGGAGTTAAAGACCCAATTACAGGAATTGTTAGACATTGGTTTCATTCGTCCTATTACTTCGCCTTGGGGTGCTCCTGTTCTATTCGTGAAGAAGAAAGATGGGAGTATGCGACTTTGTATTGATTATCGGGAGTTGAATCATGTCACCATCAAAAATAGTATACCCATTGCCTTCGCGATTAATGACTTGTTTGACCCGATTTGCAAGGAGCCAAATTCTTTTCAAAGATTGATCTTCGTTTAAATCACCAATTGAAGATCTTTATTGATGACCGTATTTATTCCAAAAGCCATGAAGATCTAGCGTTAAAGCAACAACGAGGTTTGTTGTAAGACCCCAAAATTTTTTTTAAATAAAAAGGAATTTCCTTTATTTATTATTTTGAAATAGTAAGGGTTGATTTGATTAATGGATGATTAAAGGTTAAATACTTGCAAAATATTTCAAAATAATGTTGTGTGGTTATAAAATATTCATTATTTCTGGGAATATTAGTTTTTTGGTCGTGGAATATTAAATGCTTTGTCGGAATATTCTGTATGACGCCATGAAATGTGTGGAACCCCATAACTGGAAAGCGATTGATGAAGAAAACCAAATAAGTTGTTTTTAAATAACGGCGTAGTTATTCACCGATTATACTTGTTGGAATACCCTATGGTTAAAACACACTACCATGCGCTGATAATGGTTACGTGATATTCTTGTGATATTTTATCGAGTTAATAATTGGCATTGTGTTGATATTTTTATATTCTTTGTTGTTTCAATAATTGTCATTACACGATTTTTCATTATCGACAATAATTCATATTATCCGAATAATATTATAAGATAACATTATTGGCAATGTCTAGAAAGTTCACTTCAAGGAGAGGTTTGGTCACCTAATTGCGGCGCCAAGAAGAAGAAATTCTTATTAAAGCCCTCTTGCTCTTGAACCGCCTCATTGTCAATATTGTGATTCTGTAATATTATTTGTGAATAATTAATTATTGATTTATATGATGAGGAAAATATTGATTTTATGTGGATATAGATGGAGAAAATTTTACGGAAATGACAATTGTTGAAAATTAATATTTATCTTTTTTACGATAAAATAATTCATTTTAAATATATTATTTTAATAATATATTAACTATGATATTTTTTACAACGAATGTGGATATATGAGTATCACGAGGAGGAAGAGTATTTTTGTTGCAATAAATGTTTTAAAACATATTAAACATGTCGGGTGGACCCCATTTATTGGAATTTGATTATAGCACGTAAAATCGCCCGTTGGTTGTGGATTCCGGTCCACTCTTTCTTCTAAAGTTGTAGAGAATTGAATTTCCTATAAAAACTCGCGAGATTGAATTTTCTGATGAAAGGGCTATTTATTATGAATTATTGAAGTTCAAGCTTAATTGATTTTTGAAAGTTTTAATTAATTTTAATAACAAAAACGTTTTTTTGTTTTTTGTCATTATTAGTGGCTGAATTCAGATGGTGGGATGGTCGAATGGGGCGTAGGGAATTTAATATATATTATATTAATATTTTATTAAATTTTCTCAACTTTGTTTCTAGCATTTTCCTATAAATAGGTGCTTAGGTTAGAATTGAAAATCACACCGGTAAACCGGCTGAAGTTTTCTCTCTCTCTATATTATCGAGTATTCTTGTGAGTATTTTGAGGTATACTTTGAGTATTGCTATACGATTTCAGGATTCGTTTAAATGTTATTCCAATCGGAAATCTTCTTTCTTTCGAGGTAAGTGGATATTATTTTTTTCGTAATGATATTATTTCTTCAATATCATTATCTTTGAAATATTGATCAAGTTTTATCAAATTTGGAACTTTTTCATGTTGGAGTTACTATTCATGGAAGGTTCTACTATTCATGAAGTTACTATTCACGGGTTACTATTAAGCTGAGTTCTTATTCACGAGGATTCTTATTCACAAGTACTTATTCAATGGCGTGAAGATGTTTTTGTGGAATTTCTATCTTTTTGTTTCTGAAAGTTATTATTCACGATATCTGACCTATTCACGATCAGCATACGTCTACGATTATTCACGTACTCTGATCTATTCAATTTAAAATAAAATTTCTTCTTTTCGTCTTAAAATATACAATACGGATATCAACTCATTGTATCCATGTTTTGATCATTCTTGAATTTTACACCACTACGATTATTTTGAGGTATTTTTGACGATGGATAAAACCAAGTACTCTAATCATCAATCCTTAATCCTTGTCATTTTTGTTTCAATGGATTCGTTCTTTTTTAAAAATATTTTTCATCATCCTCAGGTCTTAAATGATGATATTATGGAATATCTTTGGCATTAGAAGATACTTAGATAACGAGTACTGATCAACCGAGGACCACAACCGTGATCGGGGATCGTAGATAGCGATCAACAGAATAATGATAACATGCGGAGAAAGAAACAGACGGACAAAAATGGTTACCACTCTGGTATAAGTAATCGCAGCGTGAAATAGAAGAAGCTCCGAGTCGGGAGGAGATTTTAAAAAGAGGAGATTTAACAACGATCGTATGAAGATGAATTTTAGAATCAAGGTTCTGGGAGGAGAGGAAACGACCACTTGGGTCATATGCTACAAATGCGGAAAGAGGGACATATCGGTCCAAACCGCTTGCAGCAGCAAGGTATGATAGTCAGTGGAGAGAAGGACATATCGCTTCGAATTGTACAAGATGTGAAACCTAATTCAATGAGGGACGCTGACTTCAAAGATCGTCGGAAAAGTCAAAGTCAACGATTCCTGGGAAGGCGTTTGTCAGGATCGGGTCATAATGTCGAGGAACCAAAGCGAGGTGGTGATCACGGTAAGCTATTTATAAATTCTTGCGAAGTTTATACCTTACTTGATAAGTCTACTCCATTCATTTATCTCTCTGCACGTATTCAGCGTTTAAACTTGACTCAGAAGATTAGACTTTGACCTTATCATGGAAACTCCGTTAGGAGAAACTTTCATCACATCCATCCACTGTTTATAAATCTTGTTTGATTCAAGGCACCATTACCTTTTACTGTTGACCTTTATCTCTTTAAAGATACTTGCTTTTGATGTGATTTTAGGGATTGATCGGTTAACTACTCATCATGCCAAAATTGATTGTTTTCGTAAGGTTGTTAGTTTTCATATTCTAACCAACCTCGCTGATGTAATTCAAGCAACTAAACCATTAAAATCGATCAACGTCATATCTAATCATAAAGCTATTCGCTTATTAAAAAAGCCGGCGACATTCCAAAGACTCGCTTTCGAACTCCTAAGACGGGCATTATGAATTCCTAGTCATGTCCTTTGGATTGACTAATGCTCCTCTTTGCCTTCATGGATATGATGAACCAAGTATTCAAGGAATATTTGGATAACTTTGTGGTCGCCTTTATTGATGACATCCTTATTTATTCCAAAAGCCAAGATCATGAGCAACACTTACTTGAAAAGCTTCTTGAATACAAGCTTTATGCCAAGTTGAAGAAATGCGAGTTCGGCGAGAAAGTAGCATTCCTTGGGTCCGTAGTATCAAGTCATGAAAATATCCGCACTGTTGACCCACAAAAATTGAAGCAATTCAAAGTCGGAGCAACCTAAATCATGACCGAGTGGTACGAGCTTTCTCGATTTTAACATGGTTATTAGGAGAGATTCATGGAAGAATTTTCTAGAATCGCTACTCATTTAACTCAAATTGACTCAAAAGATACAAAGTTTCGGTTGGAGTTTATGGATTTGTTATCTTCATACATGTTCAGATGGTTATGCATTTCGAGGAATTATCCTACCATGGTTCGTAGTCGCGCAATGTTGAAGGCTAAAATATGGAGGCACTATCTATATTGGGAGAAAGTGGAGATATATCTGCATCTATAAAAGCCTTAAATATTTTCTTCACTCAAAGAACTCAACATGCGGCAATGACGTTGGCTCGAGCTTATCGAAAGACCACGACCACACACTATTCAATACCATCCGGTAAAAGGGAACGTGGTAGTCGACGATCACGCTGAACCAGTTAACGATAGAGCCAACTTTAATAGGAGCGAAGAATGAGAAGAGTTTTCAAGAACTCAAGAGGAGACTCATTTCAAAGACTGTTACGACAATACCATCTGCTCTTGAGGATTTTTCATCTCATGGTGATGTTTCGGGCAAGGGTTGGGATGTGTTCTCATGCACATGGGAAAGTTATAGCCTATGCCTCATGACAACTCAAAGAAGAATATGAGAGGAATTATCCTACCATGATCTAGAGTTAGCATTTGTTGTCTTTGCACTTAAAATTTGGAGGCATTACTTGTATGGGGAGAAAGTGGAGATCTTTACGGATCATAAAAGCCTCAAATATTTCTTCACTCAAAATAAACTCAACATGCGACAACAAAGTTGGCTTGAACTGTTGAAAGATTATAATCATACCATCCAATACCATCCTCGAAAAGCGAACGTGGTAGGACGACGCATTAAGTAAGAAGATCATATGCAGAGTGCGAAAAGCGATATTGTCAACACAAAGGCCCATTTTGTGTGACTTGCAAAGGATGGAGATAGAGTTAAAGACTCTAGGGACCCATGTGATGATGGCGAATATACGAGTAGAACCGACTTTAATTGATAAAGTTAAAGTCGCTTTCGAGCTACTGGACACGGGTCGAGCGTCGTATGAGGAAAGAAAGTGTAAGAAGGTGCTATGCCGAAAGCAAGAATCGATGAAGAAGGAATACTTCGAGTCAACTCCAGACTTTGTGTTCCTAACGACCCTGATTTAAAGTATAAAATCATGATGGAGGCACACAACACACTGTTTGCAATCCATCCCGGGAGTAACAAAATGTATCATGATCTCGTCATACATTTTGTTGGAGCAATATGAAGAGAGAGATAGCGTTGTTTATCTCAAGGTGTCTAACTTGTCAATGAGTTAAAGCGGAGCATCAAGTACCAAAAGGTCCATTGTAACCACTTGAAATTCTAGAATGGAAGTGGGAGCACATTACCATGGATTTTGTTACTGGTCTTCCCAAGGTTTCTCCAGGCATAGATGCAATTTGGGTCATTTTTGATAGATTAACCAAGTCTGCTCACTTCTTACCTATACGAGAAACTTATACACTTGAACGTCTTGCTCGTATGTACATAAACGAGATTATAAGACTGCATGGTATGCCAGTATCTATAGTTTCTGATCGAGACCCAAGGTTCACTTCACGATTTTGGGTTAGTTTGCAAAAAGCTATGGGCACACTTACGATTTAGCTAGGCATATCATCCTCAGACGGACGGACAGTCGAGGAGGACTATTCAAACTCTTGAAGATCTATTAAGACTATGTGTCCTTGATTTCAAGGGAAGTTGGGACAAGTTCTTACCATTGGTGGAGTTTTCCTACAACAACAGTTATCAAGCAAGTATTGGTATGGCTCCATTCAAGCGCGTTGTATGGAAGAAAGTGTCGTTCTCCAAAGATCTTTGGGATGAGGTGGGTGAAGCAACGTTGTTGGGACCGGAGTTGGTACGTATGACTACGGAAAAGATTCAAACGATCCGGCAACGTATAAAAATCTCACAAGATCGACAAACGAGTTATGCTGATCTTCATCGAAAGGATGTGGAATTCGATATAGAAGATTATGTGTTGTTACGTGTTGCTCCATGGAAAGGAGTTACGAGATTTGGAAAGAGAGGAAAGCTCAATCCTCGTTTCATCGGCCCATTTTTAATCCTCGATCGAGTAGGAACTGTGGCTTATAGACTCGCTTTACCGCCAAGTATGTCTCGTGTTCATAATATTTTTCACATATCCATGTTACATAAATATGTGGAAGACTCGAACCACATTATTGAGTTAGAACCGGACGAAATAGCGAAAGATTTGACGTATGAAGAGGTTCCTGTTCAAATCTTGGATAAGAAGGAACAAATTCTACGCTCCAAGGTTATACCTCAAGTCAAAGTTTTGTGGAGAAACCACGATGTTGAGGAAATGACTTGGGAGTTAGAATTTGAAATGAAATCATGGTATCCTTACCTCTTCGACATACCAGGTGCGTACCCTAATTTCCAGGGTGAAATTTTATAAGAAGGGGAGGTTGTAAGACCCCAACTTTTATAGATAAAGATGAATTTTCTATAAATATCATTTTTGAATATTATGGAATGAATTTGATATAATGTTATAGATGTGGGTAATATTTATAAATTTTGCAAAGTACGCAAGTTGTTATATAATATTCGATTGGTCGGGGAATATTGGTTTTAACGGGGAATATTCGTATAACGACACAATCATTGGTGGACCCCACAACGGAATTATTGTCGGATTGAGAAAACGACAAAAATACTTTATGAAAATAACGGCGGAAGTTTTACCGTTAACTGTTGAAACACCTGGTGTTAAAAGTACAGTAATACACGTAGTTGAACAGTAGTACACGGTATTGATTATTGATGCTTACATGAGAAGTCACTCAGCTTTGTTCAATTATTGTTACAGTAATTGCTGCATAGTATCTCACGTTATTTGATTCAATTATTGCCAATATTTTATATATTATTAAATCAATAATTGAGACGACAAGGTTATTAATATTATTATTTGTAATATTAACGATGTCTAGAAGTTCTGTCAAGGAGAGGTTTGGTCACCTAATTACGCTGCCAATAAGGAGAAATCTTTATTAGAAAGCCCTCTTTTTTGGGGGAACGACACAGTCGATTAATATTGTGAATTATAATAATAATGATAAATGTTGTTAAAAATATTGAGAGAAATTTTTATGAAGTAATTGTTATAAATTTTGCTTATTATTTGGACCCCACTTACCCATTTTTTTAAAACAATTCAGAGAAAGTTATCTCATTTTATTTTATTTCTTATATATATATTTGTGTATTTATATATATATAAGAAAAGTGATGATGGGAATGGTGGGTGGGGAGTGTGTGTGCGTGTGGGGAGGAGTATAATTGTTAGTATATTATATATATAATAAAGTGTGTGCATGTGTGTTGAAAAGGAAGTTAGTGGAGGAAATTGGTTGAAGATTTGTAAGCCTTTGCCGAAAGGAAAAGGTTATAAATATATTTATATTTTATAAGTTGTGTTTTATTAGAATATTTTATTAATAATTTATAAGTAAATCAATATGGATTTGTCGTTCATGAATTAGTTACTTATGCAATTAATATCATTCTTCTATAAATAAAGCTCATTCCTTCATTATTTCTTACTTAATTCACCGAAACTCTAGAGAGAGAAATTATAAAAAAACTATAGAAAAGTATTCTACTACTTCCTACTCTTATATTCAGGTTCTTTTTACTAAGAAGGGGTATTATTTTTTTGTATTCATGAAGAGAACTTCATTATTCCATTATTTATTATTATTTGGAATAACTCAGTATTCATGAGCTACCCTATACTTGGTGAAATTCTTCATTATTCCATTCTTTATTATTACATTGGAATATCCTCATGCATGCGTTTTACAGGACCTACGTTCGATCTTTACCGGGTTCCGTTATTTATTATTCGTTGGAATATCCCGCTTTATTATTACGCTATCCTATCTACGTGCGTTTTCTGTGGGACACGGTTCCGTTATTTATTATTATGTTGGAATAACTCGCATGCATGCGATCTATCGCATGCTTGGTGATTTATTTTGTTATTCCATTCTTTATTATACTCAGTTGGTTAAAACTTTGACTTATATACTCCATGAAATTAGTGGAATATCCTTGATATTTGTGCTTCATCCAGTATCTTTTCATGGAAATATTCTTCCGAGCATTCTTGAATTTTACTCTACAAAGAAGTATCATGTTGACAATTTGAACATTATTAATTCCTGGATAAATTAATTCTTGAACTTGTTTTATTGAATTCTTATATCATTGTCATCATCATCATGTTTATATGTTGTTGAAAGTCATCTGTAGCCTGTAGTACATAGGTGGACTAGGTATGATTATGACCAGGGATTATTCGATGCAATCATGACCGTAATGTTACAAATGATGTGGTAAAAGTCCTCATTAGCCCGTAGTGCATTGATGGACAGTTGTTGGCATGATCATGACCATTAATGAATACACGAATATCCGTGGCCCGTAGTGTATGGATAATTTGTGGTCGTGATACTAAAGAATATCCTTGGCCGTAGTGCAGGGGTGATTCGATGATGTGAATTATTTATTAAGCTGAGTCCCAGTAATAAAAGTGATGAAAAACTTTTTAAATCATAGAAGATAGTAGATTTTATTCTCTACTTGACTCTTCTAATGAATTGCTTGTTCCACTGCAGTTAAACTTGATGTTTGTTATATTTTGTCAGTTTAACATCGTTGAAGACCAATGATAATTTATTCTGCATTATCTTAGTCATAATATTTCTTACTGGGATAGTTGAGCTCACCCTTTTGCTTTCATTGTTCTCTTCAGGAAATGAGAACGTAGTAGGGACTAGTCGGGGAACGGAGTGACGGTCCAGATGATAGCATTAGTAGTCCTCACTATTCTATAAAATAGTGTGATAATAAATGTAATGAGGACCCCATTGAGTTTGTATATTGTCTAGATGACAATATTTGTATTAAAACTCACAGCATATGTTTAGTCATATTTTACACGACTGTTGTATAATTAAGTTGTATTTGAATTTTGTACTATGTATTTGGCAACTCAAGATGGGTGATGTATAACTATTTTGGGGGCGTCACAGATGTGGTAAAAGTCCTCATTGGCCCGTAGTGCATTGATGGACAGTTATTGGTATGATTATGACCAGGGATTATTCGGTATAATCATGACCATTGATGATTACATGAATATCATTGGCCCAGTAGTGCGGGGATGATTCGATGATGTGGTTTATTTATTAAGTCGAGTCTCGGCCGATAAAGTGGATAAAAAACTTTTTAAATCATAGAAGATAATAGATATCATGCTCTACTTGACTCTTCTAATGGATTGCTTGTTCCGCTGCAGTTGTTGATCTAAAACTTGTTATCTATTATATTCTATCAGTTGTTATACTATTGAAGGTTAAGAATAATTTATTCTGCATTATCTTAGTCATAATATTTCTTACTGGGCTAGTTGAGCTCACCCTTTTCTTTAATTGTTCTCTTCAAGAAATGAGAATATAGCTAGGACGAGTCGGGAAATGGAGTGATGGTCCAGGATAAGTGGCTTTAGTAGTCCTCAGTATTCTGTGAAATAGTCTGATAATAATTGTAGTGAGGACTTCATTGAGTGTGGATATTGTCTAGAAGACAATATTCGTTTAAAACTCTCAGCTTATGTTTTGTCGTACTTTACACGACAGTCGTATAATTAAGTTGTATTTGAATTTTGTACAATGTATTTGGCGACTCAAGATGGGTGATGTATACCTATTTTTGGGGTGTCACATAAGACCCCAACTTTTTTATAAATAAAATTAAATATCCTCTATTTATTATTTTGAAATAGTAAGTGGTTGATTTGATTAATATGGTTAGTTATGTGTAAAATGCGCAAATATTTTAAATAAGCAAGTGGTTATAAAATATTCATTGTTTTCGGAAATATTCGTTTGGTCATGGAATATTCTTGTTGTCGAGGAATATTCGTACGACGGTGCATCCATTTGTGGGCCCCATAACGAAAAACTGTCGGATGCAGAAAACGACAAGTATGAGTTTTTTTATAACTAACGGCGTAGTTGTTACTGTTAACACTGTTGGAATACCCGGTGGATAAAATACAGTAATACGCGATGTTGCATAGTAACACACATTATTGAACCAAATATTGATTATTACGTAAGAAGTCACTACTCAATAATTGTTATAGTAATTACTGTTCAATATTTTATTTTGTTGATTCATTAATTGCTACGTTGATATTTTATATTATTGTTGTTTCAATAATTTTCACTGCATAGTATTTCAAATTATCACACCAATAATTTATATTATTTGAATAATATCATTAGATAGCATTATTGGCAATATCTAAAGAAGTTCTGTCTAGGAAAGGGGTTTGGTCACCTAATTGCGCGCCAGTAAGGAAAAATCCTTATCGGAAAGCCCCCTCTTTCCTAGGAATGACCTGGTTGTCATTATTGTGATTCTGTAATATTATTTGTGAATAATTAATTATTGATAAAAATGATAAGGAAATATTTAATTTATGTGGATATAAATGAAGGAATTAATGCTGAGGTGTTTTATCAGTATTTTGTCGGAATTGAGAAATTTTTTAGAAAACTGATGATTGTTGAAAATTGATATTTTATCTATATTGTTATATTACATTATAAATGTATAATGTGATAATATAATAATATAATAACGGTGATATTTTTACAATGAATGTGCGATATATGAATAAATTAGGAGGAAGAGTATTGTGTTACAATAAATGCTAAAAAAATATTAAACATGTTAGTGGGCCCCGTTTTTGACTAAAATTTGATTATAGCCTGCAAGATCATCTGTATGTGGATTTCAGTCATTTTTTGTTTGGAATTTGAAAAACTTTCTTCCATAAATTTGTAGAGAATTAAATTTCTTATGGAATGGATATAAGATTCGATTTTTTCTCATAAAATGGCTATTTATTATGAATTATTGAAGTTTCAGAATATTGGGTCTGAATTGATTTTGTTTCATTAAATGATAAAAACATGTTTTGTGTCTTGGTGGGCCCCACTTGATGGTGCAAAATTCTGAAATCAGATTTTCAAAGTGTGCGTAGGAAAATTTTTAATAATTAATATTATTTTATTAAATTTTCTGCTTTGGTGTTCTAAGCATTTTCCTATAAATAGGGTGCTTAGGTTAGAATTAAAAATCACACCAGAAACTGAAGTTTTCTCTCTCTATATATTATCAAGCATATTTTTGTGAGTATTTAGATATCTTAAGTGTTGCTATACGGTGCAAGTTTCCTTCAGCATTATATACGATATTCCAGTAAGAAGTATTGTCCTTTTGAGGTAAGGGATATTATTTTCTTCATAAATGATGGTGTATTCTTTCAATATCATTATACCGAAATATTGGTATGAATTTTATTATGAATTTTTTACCTTTTCATGTCGAGATTACTATTCATGAGTTACTATTCACGAATTACTATTCACGAAGTATGATTATTTTTCTTGTGAAATTTTTACCTTTTAGTGTCGAGGTTACTATTCACGTATACGACACTATTCACATAAAAATTAAAATTTTCTTTTCTTGTCCAAGTCGTTTATTATGGTTACTAGCTTTGATTGTATCCATGTTATGATCTTCATTCTTGAATTTAGCTCCACAATGGTTTATTATGGAGTATTTTTGAACATGGATGAACTAAAATACGAATCCTTAATCCGTGTTCTTTTATCTCACTAGATTCGTTTTTTTTAAAAATATTTTCATCATTCTCAGTCCTAAATGATGATATTACTGAATATCTTTGGCCTGTAATGCAAAAATGAATGATTAACTGATGAATATCTTGAGCCCGTAGTGCAAAGATGAACACGTGTTGAGATGAACATGACCAACTGGTGATACAAATGAATATCTTTGACCTGTAGTGCAAAAATGAATATTTGATTCAAGATGTATATTAATTGATGTTACAGGGATAAAATATTGATGATGGACTTTTAAATCTTAGAAGATAGTAGAATTCATTCTTTACTTGACTCTTCTAATGGATTGTTGTTTTCGCTGCAGTTGTTGATCTAAAACTTTTTGTCTATTATATTCTATCTGATTTTTCCCAGTTGAAGGCTAACAATAATTTGTTGTTCATTATCTTAGTCATAATATTCTTTATTGGGCTAGTTGAGCTCACCATTTTCCTTTTTGTTCCATTTTTCTTCTTAGGAGACGAGAATATAGCGGGAACTAGTCGGGGTGTGGAGCGATGTTTCAAGTCGGTTGTTTTAGCAGTCCTCACTATTTTATAAAATAGTGTGATAATAATTTTAATGAGGATTCTTTTTTAGTCTGTCTATTAGATAATATTTGTATTTAAACTCACAGCATATGTGTTTCGTATTTTGCACGAGAATTATAATAATAAAGTTTGTAGTTGTTTTCTATACCATGTATTTGGCAACTCAGAATAAGTTGGGTGGATTGGACCTATTTTGGGGGCGTCACATTATGTACCTAACTGCTATAACTGCTATGTATGTATTAACTTCTTACAACTGAACTAACTCTAAGAATAATGTATGTATGATTATGAATATATCAATGAAGGGGTTCTTTTACTTATTTCGTTGTGCATGAAAAGATTCTTATGTTTGTCATATGCTAAATTATTAACAATACAAAATAAACGAGAAAAGTATTTGAAAGAAAAAGGATCTATTCAACCCCCCTTCTAGATCTATTATATGCCTACTGGGAACTAACAATTGGTATCAGAGCAGGTTCTCATGCTATATTCAAAAGCTAATCGCTTTGAGTCTGATCCTAGGCACAAATATTGTTCTAAACTTAGTTTAGTAGTAAGTCACTTGTAAATGCAGAAGAGCTCACACGTTGGAAATATTGTGTACAGGTAAATGTGTATATACACCTGAAGCTGCTCAGATTGGTCCATATTTTTAAATTCCATAACAACAAGACTAATCTTTGTCCATAGTCAATCTTATAGTCTAAAGACCAGACAATGGAGCTCAAGAAAAATCAACAGCAAAGAGTCAAGCATCCACCAGCCTGAAAGATGAAAAGACTATATATGCTAAGAAAACAGAGAAGAAAGAAGAACTTCTCAAATATGTATCTGGCCTACCAGCAGCTGGATGTAGACCCTGAGGACTCAAGGCTGTCACAGAGCTAAAGATGCCAAGATTCTCTTTAGCTTAAATCTTCAAGACTATGACTGATTAATCAAAAGACAACTGAAGCAACAAGCTATTAGGAGTGAACGAAAAATTATGCACAGCAATGCATAAACTCAGTATATCAAGATAAATGACTGTCAAGAAACTGACAATGGAAAGGTATGGTTCCTCATTAATATAAATATGTACATCATGTTGCACCACCTTATGAACTATAACAGTATTTTATCAAGAGACCATATTCTACATAAAAAGGGGAAAAAAGAAAGTACAATGAGGTTAGAAACTCAAATGCTAAATTACCTACTCTTCTTATAGGCTTCAAGATTAGTCCCATTACCAACTCAAAATCTAAGAAGGCACAAAGCCTATCCACCGACATGGCTGAAAGTGCCCAACACGAATCATGTTCCTTATCTGGAAAGGAGTTTGAGGGACTTAATAATCAAATAACAGAATTGACTATCCTCCTAAAAGGACAAAGTAAAAGCACTCAGGGTCAGGCAACGCCCAATCAACCAGAGTCCTCCTCACAGGGTGGCAATCAAAGTGTTGACAAAAAGGGGGAAATACAGATGCATTAACCTCATTCTAATAAAGGAACCAAAAAAACCCCTAAAGTTATAAACATCAGGGATGATCGAGAAACTAAGGATATAAGCAAGAAAGTCCAACAAATGGAGTAAACCATCCGATCAATCAAAGGGACTGGAAACCTTGGAAGTGTCACCTATTTAGATCTCTTCATTTTCTCAAGGGCTCCGTATCCTGACAAATTCCAAGTCCTGGAGTTTGAAAGGTACAATGGGGCAGATGATCTATATATGCACTTGAAAGTATACATTGGCGAGCTGGGGTCTTATGCTGAAGATGAAAGCCTCGGAATGCAGCTTTTCCAAAAAAGTCTCACTAGAGAGGCTAGAGCCTGGTATGCCCGACTCGACAATGCCAAAATCCACAACTGGGAAGATTTGGCCCACACCTTTCTAAATCAGTACAGTTTTCAGTCACAAATGGCACCGGATCTATAACAAGTAACTAAAGTTAAAAAGTAGAGTAATGAGTCTTTCCGTGAATATGCCCAAAGATGGAGGCGTATGGCAGCACAAGTTAGCCCACCAATGAAAGAAACTAAAATGGTAATGACTTTCATAGACATCCAAGAGGCACCTTACTATGAGAGGATCCTAGCAGGAATAGGCAAGCCATTCTCGGAGATGATCAAACATGGCTAAATGGCATAGATGGGCCTAGAAGCAGGCAATATTAAAGATCTCATAGCCTTGGAAGCAATCGTCAAGCATATACAGTTTGGCAACTATGCAAGCACTCCAAAGAGGGTACCCGTTAAAGGCAATGATGATGTATCCCTCATTTTATAGGGGCAAGCTAGGAGACTAACCTATAGTCCCCCAATTTAGAAGAAGCAAGGCAATCTACCATTTCAACAACAGGTTGCGTTCAACCAATGCCTGGACAGAAAAAGAAAATTTGAAAGAATAGAAAATAGGATGTTCACTCCATTGGGTGATTCCCTTGAAAATGTATTGGTGATGTTAATGGATCTCAAGAAAATTACCGAATTGGCTCCACCTATAGATCCAGGAAGCAAAAGATACAATCCAAGCTAGAGATGTGCTTACCACTTAGGGTCTCCGAGACACGATACACAAGATTATTGGTCCTTAAAGTAAAAAATTCAAAATTTGATTAAAAGTGACAGTATTGTGGTCCAAAGACCTAACCAGCAAAATGTCAACATCAACCTTTTATTGCAGCATGATATAGAGGGAGTAAATAAGATCGGGTCAAGAAGCGCTGAAATGCATCCAAATCGTAAGTACATACTAAGGATGGAGGAATACCCCCAAAGGAACAGAACAAATGTCCTAGAGTGAAAACATTCAGAGGAATATAAGACAATAAGTCATAAATTGGAGACGATCCACCATCAAGTAACTCTGTTGGCTAATCTAATAGTATGTCAATATCAGGTTACAAGATAACTTTTCACTTAACTCTCAGAAAGCCAAGAAAAAAAAGAGGTTAACTAGAATTCAAGCCTATGCCCCTCCAAGATGAGCCAGCTAAATGAAGAAGGTCGAAGTGGGTTAAAAGCACAAGAAAAGTGGAATGATAAAATTATAAGAAGATCTTGCCAACGAAAAAATCGCTCGGGGGAATGCGAATTCTCAAAGAAGAAAAATCAAACCTCTAAAAGAGACCAAAAATTCACCCCTCTGAACAAATCAAATAAAGAGATACTACCCTTTTTGATAAGCGAAGGAAAGATTCCTGAGTTGCTTCTTCTTGTAAATCCCGAGATGAAAAGTTATGATTCCACCAAGATATATCTCTACCATTCTAACTCACTTGAACATGCAACTGAGGAATGTTGGCCTCTAAAGCATAAAATCCAGGATCTCATTGAAAATAGAGAACTGAAGATAGAAATCCCCATGACCAGATGTGACGAACGAGATTTTTGTAATTAATATTAAATATTTATTGAATTAAATATATATTTTTGTTGATTTATTTATTGATTTAAATAACTATTTGATGAAATTGTTGTAGATTAATTTATTTAAGTGTGTCACATTAATTAAATTAACGAGAAATAATTTTATAGTTCAAAGTTATAATTTATTTGAGATTATTAAATTAATTGAATTGTTAAATAATTATAATGTTGTTCTAATTAATTTAATAATTAATTAAAGGTTTAACGATTTGTATAATTAATGAATGAGAATTTTTAATTATGTCATAATTTGATTTAATGAGTAATGTTATCTTTAATTTAATTAAATTTAAATAATATTATTTGGTTAATTAAAGTGTGATAAATAAACTATATGATAAATAAGTTAATTAAAATAAACTAAAAAAGAGTTCTTAAAGCTAAACCAAACATGGCCTTAAGGACATGGGATCAGTTAAAGCCACGATGCACTTAACTGATGCCCATGTGTGCCAGTTATTAATAATGCGTATTATATCATGTATCAGCTTTATTTTTTTACTTGTTGTTCCTAAGACCTAAGCTTGAGAAAATAAAGAGAAAAAGAGAGAGTTTGAGAGAATAGAGTTTAAGGAAGAAGATTTGGAGAATCATAAGAGGGTTTCCTATCATCTAAACAAGAATCAAAGGGTGAGAATTCAAATTACAATCTTTGTTTATAATGTTCTTGAGTTTTTCCATGAAAACATGTTTTAGTTCTCTGTAATTGATATTTTATGAATGATTGTTGGAAATATGGTATTGTACGTGTTTATAACGTGTTTTATATCAATTATCCATGATTTAGAGTAATCAAAATCCATGAAATCTGTTAAAACATGAAGAACTTGAGTTTCGATGATAAATATACAACATATAGGATTTTGGCGTTAAAATTGGGGTTTTGGTTGATGAATTGATTAAATAAGTTGTTATATATGTTGACATGTATATATAATCTGTTATATGTGAATTAGAAACGATTTTTAGAAGTCAAATTTGTATGAAATAGGTTTTAAAGTAAATATTTGAGTTTTATGAAAATATGTACAAAAATGTTGATTTTAGAACCAAAATTAGTGTTCAGTCCATGCTGTGTAATATGTAAATTGACAATTTATTGTGTTAATATGTTTAAATACAAAAACAATGCATGTTATATGAACTAATTTGGTCAATAAACAAATGTGGTGTGATGATTCGCTAAGGATGTCTAAAATGAGATTTTTAACAAGAACATGAATTTAAAGGGGTTAAATCTGATGAATATTGTTGTTTTGTAGTTTAAAATTGATGTATGCATGCTTGGTAACAATTATATGAAGTCTATGTATTTTGGGTTTGTTAAATCTACTGATTATATGTGAAGTTCACAAATTTTGGATCGATGAACAAAGTGCAAATGAACTCGCAGAAATCAATCTGGTAACCCTCGCTCGACGGGTGTTACTAAGTCAAACCACCTTCGCCACTTTGCGGTATATCGAATTGAGTAGTTCTATTTTTCATCGTGTACAGTCCATTACATGCTAGTCTAACCTAGTCTAATGAACATGATAATGTATGAGACATATAATAAAATGTCATATCATATTGTTAACATAAATGTGATAAAATTGCATGATAATTTGATAAGTTGTATAAGGGCTAAACGTGATGTCCATGAGAAGATGTAATGATGTTCAAATTTAATATGTGAGACTTCAATCTTGCTTATAAGATTGATGGTAATGAGCAAAACTTAAACTAAGTTAACAAGTTGTACTAAAAGTGGGAACTAAACCTATAAGGTTAATATTAATGTAACTAATGAATGTTGTGAATAAAAATGGTATGTGTTAGAGTTTGTGCCCTAGAGACCAATTATTTGATATAATTGCTTAACATTTTGATATTATATTTGATTGAATAAATGAATGATTTTTTATGGTTTTATTTATTGCGTTATATAAATATTAACATAATAAAATTCCTTAGAATAGTGATACAAATTATATAGTTTCAAGTATGTGACTTGAACATGAGATTATATAATTACAATTAGTATCATTGCTCTTAAATGTCCCTAGTCGAGTATTATTGTTAATGGGATAACAATGATACATTGAGACTAGTATGTGGATTGACTGATGACTAAATCTCATTGGTCATAAATATATGAGATATTAAGTCAATGCATAGGTACGTGTTAGAGAACAATTTATTGGACAGACCCACCATGAGAAATCTATGTGGAGCATTATGTGAAGTGTCATTAGCAATTCTCATAGTGACAATGATGTAATGATCCTCCAACCTGAAATCACTATATTACTACACGAGAATTTATGTACTTTGATATCATCAAATGTCACCTTTAATAGGGTGGACTATAAAGGTGATTATTGGGTACATCATGAATCGTGTGAGGAATATGAGTGATCTAGATGTAATTTAACCCTCCTATATATTAGGGGTGATATCCATAGGCCTCTTGATTGAGTAGGACTATGAAATGCATGGCCATGCTCAAATAGTTATTTGTTTCATATAGTCTACTCATTGATCAAGAAAACTCAGATTAAATTATGAAGAGTATGACACTTTCAATGAATCGAGTTTAATCTAGAATGTCAAGGTTAAAAAGGATTAAATTACATTGAAACATTGGTCACGGAAAGGTTGTATCGAATCATCGATCTTATTATTACTTGGGTAGCAGTGATGCATTACTAGATGCCGCTCACTGTTTATAATTTTATAATATAATTTTAAAACTATTGCCAACGTAATAATAACTTATAGGGTCACACACAAAGAACGTAATTTAAAAGGGAATTAATTTAAATTGTAATGATTTAAATATATCAATGTGATTGATAGTATTTAAATCACGAATTTAAATTAAAAGGATAATTTGTATATATGTATATTAATTAAGTAAGACTTAATTAAGATATATATATATATATATATATATATATATATAAATTCAGATTTTATTTTAATTAAATTAGGTTTTGATTAAATCCTTTTAACTTCTATATATATGATATATATCAGCCATTTAGGGATTACATCATAACCTAAAATCCTAGTCGCTCTTAGAGAGAGACTAGAGAGAAATTTCAAAAATCCTGATCCTTGGTGGTTAGTATCGCAGTTCTCTTCACTGCATATCGTGCGATGATTCGCAGGGCGTTCGTGTGGATACCGCAAAGGCACGGTTCTGTTGGATTGCGTAAGGGATTCGAATCCATTTCAGAACTCTTTCACAATCGGTATAATATCTAAACCACTAAATTAATTTCTGTTTCGCATGGATCCTGTTTTAGGGTTTTGGAAATTACTTTGATTATTTTATATTTCTGTTGCATTTTCATACAGAAACACCTTACAGTATGTGTTTAGGACTTGTGATGAACGTGAGTAGTAATCATTTAGCCTACACACGAGGCAAGCTTTTGAACCCTACTCTAATGTTAAGCAAGTTCTTTACCCTATCTTGATTACGATTATGCTAGTTTTCTTATTCTATCATGATTATAATTACACAAGTTCCATGACTCTAAACATCCATTGAGCAAGTTCTTAAACTCTATTATTGTTGAGAAAAATTCGTATTCTTGTTTCGAATTGTTAAAGATTAATCATTCAAGTTCATGATTCCAAATGAAATTTCCTAACTCTTTTGAAGTATTACTTTTTTTTTATACATTGTTCATTCAATTGTATAGAGTTGAGATTCAATCTTTGATTTGGATATTTATTACATTATCGAATTAAAACCTGGAATAGATAGTGAATCCTTATTGATTCAACTAATCCTTATTTGATGATTATTAAACTCTAAATTACCCTTGAAGTCAATCCAAACTAAACTTCCTTTGCTGTGGACTCTATTGTCAAAGCTGAGATGAGCAACCCTGTTACGGGGGATTATATTACGCGATAGCGTTAAGATGTTGTGCGCATACATGGTACTAAAGGTTGATCCCCCTATGTACGTGAAGTAAGGTCCATATAGTGTTATAAATGTTAAAGGTTTAAAGTAGAAATACTTGATAACCTAGGACATAGTTCATGGTCTTGTGACCTCAGATATACTTTTGATTCTTGTTTTAATCTTGATTCAAAAGTCAAGCTTTCTTTTGTTCAGTATCCATTGTTTACTCACATGTTATTATTATTACTATTGTTAAACTTGTTGTCAATTGTTGCTCACTCTTGCGTAATAACATTGCAGCTAAGGTTGAAAGAGTTGATGAGACATCTACTAGTAAGGGCAAAGGCAAGGCAAGCTAGTGATGAAGACTTGTTTATTATTTGAGAATATTAATGTTAAGACTCATTATGTTGTGTTTAAAACTTATTTAAATTATGTTATGTTTTCGCGTTGATGTATTAAGGTTAGATTACCTGGGATTGATTTGTTAAGCTGTTGTAACCCGTAATTGGGAGGATTTCTATTTTAGTTTTATTGTTATCTTTATTATGGGTAGTTAGATGTTATTTATTTTGGTGAGTGAACACCAAATCTATGGGAAATTAGAGTATCCGAATTTGGGGGTGTCACAGGTTGGTATCAAAGTTATAGGTTATGAACCTTAGGTGGGGAAAAAACCTTAGGTATTATCCTTATAGGAGAATGAGAACATAGTGATGATAAACTCTTATCGAGTTCTAAGAAATGAATTAAAGAATTCGTTGAAGATAATAAAAGACTTTATGTGCTTTTGTGATATGCTTATGTGCTAGCGAGTATCGATTAGTAACTAAAAATTAAAACTTTGTTGTTAGGATGTCTGACGTTAGAAGATCTAGTCGGGCTGGGGAGGAAGAACCCCGAGTGCCTAGAAAAGAGGAACCCTGACACATCCATGTCGTCCGGGAGCAATTGCTACAGAGAGAGCCACCTCCATTAATCACTGTCGAGGGTCAGGAGCATGAGCCTGAGATTGATTAGGAGGATGAGAAGGATCCTGTGGAGCTACCACAGACAGATGAAGAGGATGAGGAAGAGTTTTCACCGAATTTTATTGTAGCTCAGATGTATGACGAAGTGTACGAACGTAATATAGAGCTACAAGATAGAGTCAGAGAGTTGGAGGAGCTGGCAGATGAACGCCAAACCACTGTAGATCAGAAAGATGAGGAAACTCAGGATCTTGATGGACGTCTTGGGAATATGGAGTGGAAGTTAGTTCACATAGAGGGTGAAAAGGACCAGCTGATGGCAGAGATTGCAAAGCTGAAGGATAATCTGAGAGAAGATTCCGCCAGGAGAGAAAGGGCTGAAGATGCTTACGACGAGGCTTCGCAGCGTGCAGATGTAGCCGAGGAAGAGATGTAGGAAAAAAAGGTCAAGATGGGAGAGATGGATTGTGCCTTCCACACTGCGATGAACAGAGCTCAGGATCGAGTTATTTACTATTCAGTCCAGTTCGAGGACTTATCGTGGTACATGTTGGATCGTAGGACGATGTTCCGTATCATGGTAGAAGAGCACAAAGAAGTTGTTCGATGTCTTAATAGGCTGTGATAAGAAAATTATGAGTTATGTGAATATCTATGGTAGTTAATGATGAAAATTTCAGTGTGGATATAAGCAGTGGAATATGATGATTTAATTAGGAAGATTCTTTATCTCGAGATGGTTGATGTAATTAGCAATGATGATATCTTTCTATGTTTTAAAAGTTATTAATGAATAAAATATCAATGTTTATTCAAGATGTTATGTGTTAAGTGATAATCTTAAAATATTTAAGTTAAGTCTTAAATACTTACGAGATTGAGTAATGATCTAATAAGCGTATATCTAAAACAGAAAATGTCGCCAAGAAGACGCCCAACACGTCAACAAGCTCAGGAAGGATCCACAAACATCATCAACAACAACGAAAATGCCAACACTAATCTTGTTCAGCAGTTGGTAAACCTGTTAGCTGGAGCACTTGCGAATCAGCCGCAAGCTCAAGCTACATCGTTTAAAGATTTCAAGGCAGTAGGACCGCCAGAGTTTAGGGGATCCATGAATCCAATCGAAGCTCAGACCTGGATTATGGAAATGGAGAAGGTATTTGATGTTGAGAGGGTCAACGATGATGAGAAAACTGCCTTTGTAGTGTTTATGCTTAAGTCAGAGGCCAGCTACTGGTGGCAGAAGAAAAAGGTTAGAGGAGGACAGGGTGTGATCACATGGGATAGATTCAAGGAGATGTTCTTTGAGATTTATTTCCTAATGAGCTCTCAGAACCAGATGGAGGTTCAGTTTCTGGAGTTGAAGCAAGGTAACATGACGGTGCCAGAATATGCCACGAAGGTCAACGAGTTGGCTAGGTTTGCAACTTATCAGGTGAATACAGATGATAGGAACTCTAGAAGGTTTGAACAAGGGTTGAAGCCATGGTTGTACAATAAGGTGTCAATGTTCCAATTGAACACTTTTGCGGGAGTATTAGAAAAGGCCATCATTGCAAAAGGTGGAAGCGATGCTCTGACCAGGTATAATCAATAAGAGAAGAAGAAGAAGAAGAAGAATGAAGGTGAGAACAACAAAGCTGGTGGCATCAATAGTGGTGGTGGTCATAGTTAGAAGAATAAGTGGAATAATAATATGTATACTGGGAATCAACAAGGAATTCAAAAGAAGAAGGTGGAAGCGTGTCCTACCTATGGGAAGAATCGCCTAGGGGTATGCATGAAAGGGAAGAGGGTTTGCTACAATTGTGGTAAGGAAAGCCACATAGTGCCAAATTACACTAATCCTAAGAAGGGTGCTTGCTTCACTTACGAGTTAAAGGATCAACTGGCTAGAGATTGTCCCAAGAAGTTAGCAGAAGGGCAGGAGCGAGTGGAAATAAGGGAAATAGCGGTGGTAGCACTTTGATTATCATAGGACTGACGACACAAACAGACCCACCGCCAGAACTTTCAACATGATCGTGCAAGATGCTATGCCATCCGAGATGTGGTGTCAGGTATCATTCCGGTCAATAATATTAATGTTTACGTATTATTTGATTCGGGTACTACTTATTTATTTATATCCAACAATTTTGCTAAGATTTTAAAATTGCCTAGAGATGAATTAGAATACCCTTTGAACATAGTGATTGTGAATAAGGAAGTAATTCCTATTAGGTTTGTACACAAGAACTGTAGGGTAGACATCAAGGGTGAGGAAATGATGGTAGATCTAATCCCAATTAAACTTGGGGAATTTGACGTCATTTTAGGAATGGATTGGCTATTCAATTATGGGGCAATAATGCCAAAGGAAGTGTGTAAACCTTATGACTCCGTCAAATTTGGTATTTAATGGTAGCAAGTCGCCTACACAAGCGAGTTGTCTAACGATAATGCAAGTCATGAATTTGTTGAGACAAGGTTGTGTAAGATATTTATCCTATATAGTCGATGCTCGAAAGGAGAGTGCGAAGCTAGAAGAGATACTTGTTGTTAGAGACTTTGGAGACGTATTTCGAGATGACTTGCCAGGAATTTCGCCAGATAGGGAAGTAGAATTCATGATCGACTTAGTACCAGGAACTGCCCCAATATAGAAGACCCCGTACCGTATGGCTCCGATGAAGATGAAGGGGTTGATGGTGCAACTGCAAGAACTTTTAGACAAGAAATATATCCAACCAAGCGTATCACCGTTCAGAGCGACGATATTGTTTGTTAAGAATAAGGATGGATCGATGCGGCTTTGCATTGATTATAGACAGTTAAACAAGATCACAATTAAGAATAAGTATCCATTGCCAAGGATTGACGAGCTTTTTGACCAGTTGAAATGAGCTAGGTATTTCTCGAAGATAGACTTGAGAAGCGGGTACCATCAGTTGAAGGTGAGGAAGGAGGATGTACCGAAGACAGCGTTCATGACTCGTTATGGTCATTATAAGTTCCTTGTAATGTCATTTGGTCTAACGAATGCCCCTGAAGCATTTATGGACCTAATGAATAGGGTGTTTAAACCATTTTTGGATAAATTCGTTGTAGTTTCCATCGACGATATTCTAGTATATTCTAAAACCAAGGAGGAGCATGTGGAACATTTGAAGGTGACATTGGAGGCATTAAGAAAAGAGAAGTTGTATGCCAAGTTTTCGAAATATGAATTCTGGATAGAACGGGTGCAATTTTTAGGGCATGTGATTGACAAGGAAGGGATTTCGGTAGATCCATCGAAAGTTGAAGTTGTGATGAACTGGGATCAGCCGAAGACACCGTCGGAAGTAAAGAGTTTTCTAGGATTGGCAAGTTATTACAGAAGATTTATTCAAGATTTTTCTAAAATCACAACTCCGTTGACGAATTTGACTAGAAAAGCGATGAAATTTGTTTGGACAGAAAAGTGTGAGGAAAGTTTCCAAGAATTGAAGATGAGGTTAAGTATGACACCTGTGTTGTCCCTCCCCGATATCACGAGAAATTTTATGGTGTATAGTGATGTATTTCATAAAGGACTAGGTTGTGTGCTTATGCAAAATGGCAAGGTCATTGCGTATGCATCACGATACCTGAAGGATTATGAGAAGGGGTATCCAACCCATGATTTGGAATTAGCTGCAGTAGTGTTTGCTTTGAAGATCTGGAGACATTATCTCTACGGGGAGAAGTGTGAAATATATATAGACCATAAGAGTCTGAAATATATCTTCACACGGAAGGATTTGAACATGCGTAGAGGAGATGGTTGAAGTTAATAAAGGATTATGACTGTGAGATTTTATACCATCTGGGTAAAGCAAATGTTGTTGTCGACGCCTTAAGTAAAAAGGGTCGAGAAAAACTTTCTATGTTAACCGCTCAAGAGGAAATAATCTCATCGATGGAGAAGCTGGAGTTGGAGGTGAAATATCCTAAGGAGTTAAACGAAAAACTATTTCAATTAGAGCTGAGCAAGTAACCAAATTGGCATCAAATCAAGACTAAAAACAAAGACGAACCGCACTAATGGTTCCGCCAGATGTGGTCATTTTTTTTAGGTGTGTTGAATAACCAAATTTACGGTTCCGGTTTGGTTACTAGCCAAAACCGCACGCATAAAACTGAAACCGCACCATGTGTGTATGTGTATGTATGAAATCAAAAGTTACTTTTCACTTGAACACGCTTAAAGAAAACCCCAGTCTTGCATTGTCATTTTTTCACCAATTGAAAGAAGATGATTAGAGGTTATAGAGTCAAAAATTAAGCATTTGGGTTTTGATATTTTGGATTTGTTTGATGCGTTACTGAATGGGCTTATAGCTGAGGGGCCAAATTCATTGGTTCGAGCACTTGATGCATTGGTTAAGGTCTATGCTATTGTAGTAATAGTCTAATAGATTATTTTTCAAATTAGGTACAATTAGGATTATATTATATAAGTCCTCCCTGTAATATATAAGATAAAATTTTATTCCATCTCTAGTATATACTTTTAATTTTTGGGGAACTAGATAAACCTTCTTACTTGTTATCGAATACATGGTCTCCGTTGTTTTATATAGTGTATGTTTTTAGTTTTAAAGCATCATTCATTTATTATAAACTAAAATTATTTTATGTGTCTCATTGTTCTATGATTTGATGGTGAATTTGACATGTTTGGCAGAAGGAGCTTTGTTTATATACTTGATTTAATTCTCATTGCCGACTTTATCACTAAGTTAATTGCTCAATGTGAGGTCTGTGTTAAATTCTATTGAAGGCTTAGACCTTTTTGTTGTTTCAATTGGTTTTGGAACCGAAACCGCATTAATTGAAATCGCACCGCATAGTTTAAAACCACACCGCACCAATCACAAGCAGTTTCGGGTGCGGTTTTGAATTTGTCAAACCGCACTATGTTCACCCCTAATTTCAATTGGGAACCTGTCTAACATTGGTGGATGAGGTTAAGGAAGCACAACTCAAAGATGAGGAATGTGAGAAAATCAAGAAAACAATATATAAAGAAGATTAAGGGAAATTCAAGATTGATGACGAAGGGTTATTGATATTCAAGAAAAGAATTTGGGTTCCGCCAATATCAGAGGTAAAGGAGGAAATTTTGAGCGAGGCTCATAGTTCACGGTATTCGATTCACCCGGGGAGTACAAAGATGTACCAGGATCTCCAACAACAATTCTGGTGGCCGAATATGAAAGTGGGAACATATAAATCCCAGGATGGAAGTGAGAACATATCACGATGGATTTTTTGGTAGGTCTTCTAACGACTTAGAAAGGTTTTGACACAGTATGGTTTATCGTGGATCGATTGACGAAATCAGCGCACTTTTTACCGATCAAGATCAGATTTAACTTAGATCAGCTGGAGAAATTGTATGTGAAGGAAATTGTTTCAAGGCACGGTGTTCCAGTGTCTATAGTCTCTGATCGAGATCCACGCTTCACATCGAACTTCTGGAAAGCGACTACCATTACAACAAAAAGGCTTATCAATGATCATTTATCGGGCGATCAAGACTTTGTCATGCAGATAGCTATCTCATGACCGAAAAGCGGTCACCGATAGTCGTCGATAAAATCTGGCGATGGGATGCACATCAATGACCACTATTAGCGACAAGAGATATCTGCGATCGCTATGAAGCGAATCGAAATGACAAATCCGGTCATTGAAAAAGTCGAAGATGGTCCAGTAAAAAAGTCGACGTGGTCCACGTGTAAGACCACAACTTATTATTAATGAAATTTAATTTTCTATTTATTATTTTAAAATAGTAAGGGTTGATTTGATTAATGTGGATAGTTAGGGGTAAAATACGCAAATACTTCAAAATAAGCAAGTGGTTATAAAATATTCATTATTGTTTGGGAATATTCGTTT
This sequence comes from Panax quinquefolius, assembly GCA_020205615.1. Taxonomy (NCBI): domain Eukaryota; kingdom Viridiplantae; phylum Streptophyta; class Magnoliopsida; order Apiales; family Araliaceae; genus Panax; species Panax quinquefolius. The sequence continues at coordinate 130,705,158 of CM035172.1, read as the reverse complement.
GGTCGTGGAATATTCAAATCGCTTGTCGGAGAATATTCGCATGACGGTAGCGCACATGCACCATGTGGGCCCCATAACTAAAAGCGATTGGATGAAGAAAACGACAAATATAAGTGGTTTAAAATAATCTACAGTAGTTGTTACTGCTATTATCTTGTTAAAATACCCGTGGTTAAAAACACAAGAGTATTACCAGATTGCACCAATTATTGATTCTTACGTAAGAAGGCACTACTCAATAATGGTTACAGTAATTACTGTTCAGTATTTTATTGAGTTAATAATTTCGCGTTGATATTTTATATTCATTGTTGTTTCAATAATTGTCATTACACGCAAGATTTTTCATTATCGAAGCAATAATTCATATTATCCTAATAATATTATTAGATAATATTATTGGCAATGTCTAGAAAGTTCTGCTCAAGGAGAGGTTTAGTCACCTAATTGCGCTAGGCAAGAAGAAGAAATTCTTATTGAAAGCCCCTCTTTCCCTGAACCGCCTGTTGTCAATATTGTGATTCTCGTAATATTATTTGTGAATAATTAATTATTGATTCATATGATGAGGAAAATATTGATTTTATGTGGATATAGATGGAGAAAAATTTTAATGTGACAATTGTTGAAAATTGAAATTTTATCTTTTTCTGATAAAATAATTCATTTAAATATATTATTATATTTTAATAATATAATAATGGTGATATTTTTACAACAAATGTGGGATATATGAGTATACGAGGAGGAAGAGTATTTTTTGTTGCAATAAATGTTTAAAACATGTTAAACATGCTCTGTGGACCCCATTTATTGACCGAAATTTGATTATAAACAGAAAATCACCCGCTTGTGGATTTCAGTCAATTTCTATTTGGAATTTGGAAAACCTTTCTTCTGCAAAGTTGTAGAGAATTGAATTTCCTATAAAAACTCGCGAGATTCGAATTTTTTGATGAAAGGGCTATTTATTATGAATTATTGAAGTTCAAGTTCAAATAATTGATTTTTTTTGGAGTTTAAAATATTTAAAATTAGAAAAACGTTTTTTCATTATGGTGTGTTACACATGTGGGTTGAATGAGCTGAATTCAGTTCTTGGAAGGTTAAGCGTAGGAAATTTTATTATAAATAATAATATTATATTAAATTTTCGCTTTTGGTGTTCTAAAGCATTTTCCTATAAATAGGGTGCTTAGGTTAGAATTGAAAATCACACCGTAAACTCAAGTTTTCTCTCTATATTATCGAGCGTATTCTTGTGAGTATTTTGAGTATACTTTGAGTATTGTTAGATCGGTCTGCAAGTTCCTTCAAAGACTATACCCTCTTATTCCAAATAGAAGTACTAATCTTTCGAGGTAAGGGTGTTATTTTCTTCTCAAATGATATTATTTCTTCAATATCATTATGCTGAAATATTGGTTGGAACTTTTTATCAAATTTGGAACTTTTTCATGTCGGGGTTACTATTCATAAGTTACTATTCATGAGTTACTATTCACGAATACTATTCATGAAGCGTGAAGATGTTTTTTTTTTCAAATTTCTATCTTTTGGTGTCGAGTTACTATTCACGTGATACGACACTATTCACGATATCTGACACTATTCAATTTAAAAATAAAATTTCTTCTTTTTGTCCAAAATATCTATTCTCGGATACTAGCTTTGATTGTATCCATGTTTTGATCATTCTTGAATTTTACACCACTATGATTATTTTTGAGGTATTTTGGGCGTGGATAAAACAAAGTACGAATCCTTAATCCTTAATCCTTGTCATTTTGTTTCACTGGATTTGTTTCTTTAAAAATATTTTTCATTATCTTCAGTCTTAAATGATGATATTATGGAATATCTTTGACCTGTAGTGCAAAGATGAATGATTTCTCAAGAATATCTTTGGCCCAGTAGTGCAAAGATGAACAGTGTTTAGATGAACATGATCAATCGATGAATATCTTTGGCTCAGAGTGCAAAGATGAATATTTGATTCCAGAGATATATATTGATTGATGTTACAGGGGATAAAAGATAGATTTATGAACTTTTAAATTCATACATAGAAGATTGTTGTTTGCATTCTTTACTTAACTCTTCTAATGAATTATTATTTCAATGCGAATATTGATTTAAAATTTGTTGTCTATTGTATTCTATTAGATTTTTCCTGTTGAAGACTAACGATAATTTGTTGTATATTATCTTAGTCATAATATTCTTTATTGGGCTAGTTGAGCTCACCCTTTTCCTTTTGTTCCATTTTTCTTCTCGTGATGCGAGAATATAGCAAATACGCAGCCGAGGGTATGGAATGAAGGTTCTAGAGAGAGTTGTTTAGTAGTCCTCACCATTTTTGTAAAATAATGTATCAATAAATGTGATGAGGATTTATTTGAGTATAGATATTGTCTGAAGATAATATTTGTATTCAAACTCACGCTTTCTTCATTGTAATAATAAAGTTGTAGTTGTTTACGTATCATGTATTGACAACTCGTAATAGGTGATGTATACCTATTTTGGGGGCGTCACACCATGTGTCGTGACCATTATCGGCTGACCGCTCATGGTCACGACATCATCTTGCGTCGTATTAACGTTCAACGACCGCACGCGATCACGATATGAAAAAAATTACTGACCCGATTTTTCTTTGCTTTGCGAAATTCCCAAAACACCCGCACTGCTTTCACCACTTTTATCCCAACACACATACACACCAAGATAAACAACATACAAAAAACAATATAAACATCCATCGTCCACCAACACATACACCAAACTAGTATATAAACCTTTAAAAACCAATACGATTTGAATAAATATAATAACATTTCAAAACTTGTTTAAATAACATATATACAAACATCCAAATAATGAATATACAAGTACAAGGTTATGTCAAGCGCCATCCCTCCTTGATCACCCCTGTAATTAACAAAATAATAAAACAAGTTACAAATATAATAAATATGTTGATCTTCGGGTATATATTACGATAATACATACAACAAATTGATTTTATACCTCGTCGCCATCCCCATGTCGTCTCTGTCTGCTGCTTGCCATCGCTTCTTATTAACTCCTCGGATCAAGAGCCCCTGTGTGCCCGCCAAGATCTTCGTAAGATTTCGATCTCGACATATAGCTCTCACAACACCGGTAGGATATGATAAATTTGGATGACTCACGATCATGAAGACCGGGTAGCAGAGTCGCTCGAGCCATCAAGGATGGGCGTCGTCGTTGTCCTCGACCTTTAATGTAGTTCTTCTTCACAATGTATCGCCTCTCTCCCACAACTCTTGATCAATAAAGGCGACGTGGAGTGCCTTCAGGATAAATATTTCATTCAATAAACGCTTTATAAGTATCCCATCATCATGTTAACACTTAAATAGTTAAAAATAATATTTTGTAAGTATTAATATACAAGATCAAAGTTATTAAAACTTATTACCGCTTATCTGGATAGCCTCAGTGCACTCATCACGGTGGCCACGTACATACATCCAAATGCAATGGATAGGGGCGACCTTGAGACCGAGACTCCTATACAAAAACAAAGACAATATTACTAAGTAAAATGGGATATTTTCTACAATTCATGATTGTAAACATATTAAAACTTGTAAATACGTGCTTGGGCAAAGGATATCTCAATCGTGAAATGTCGCCGCCTCCAGATGTATTTCCTTTAGCCTTTTCGCCATCGGATACACCCGAGGCTCACTGATGGCGGCGATCTTTTGTCTTTTCACCCAACTCTTTCTCTCTGTCATTGGCACACATCTCAAATTTCATATAGATCGGGTGCACCACCGTGGCTATGCTCGTGCATATAATCCTCTCCCCGGCCCGGATGGTCGATCTCGGCATTATGAATGGCTTTTATCGCTTTTTTATTCAAGTTGTCCTTGTGTGCGGACCATGCACTTTTGCCGAATAATGTCTCAATCAATTTGAAGCTCTGCGGCGTCCTCCCATCTATACTGCTTTAAAATAAAAAATAATAATAACATTACTAAATAATTATTCTTTGAATATTATATTAATATTATATAAATATTATTTGTCATAATTAAAAAAAATATACGAAAATTTCGCCCAAACAAAGATCCTTATGGGCGATAGTGTGCTCACCCACGTAATAACAGTGTAGGCCAATTACAGAAACACGGTTGTGATATGCACTTGACGATCTTATTGTCTTCTAAAATTACTATAATATACAACATCAATTAGCATATATTAAAGCAATTTACATCTAAGTTATAATATTTGTGAACATTTTCAAACTTATACTTATAATACTTAACAAAAATTCATTATAGTCTCCCTATAATATAGACTAGCCACATGCACGACTGGCATGCATATATGGACATTTCTAGGCACCCAAGACACAAACCAAGAGAAATATACAAATTTTCAATACAATAAGACCAAAACAAAACATTACCAATATAATATCAATCAAAACATTACCAATATACAATAAATGGAATCTTAAATGCTTTTATATAAATGATATATGCGGACGACGTCTTATTCTTGAGGAGGGCGAATCAATAATAAGAATCCGATCATCGGGATTAGTAGGGGCTTTGGGCACATTATTAGGCCCCCCCACCCAAGCCGCGCTTTTTCTCGCTACCGCTTCGGCTTGGAAGCCATCTCAGATATTACAAATTTCAAGATGTTATTAGGAGTCATATTTGATTACATGTATATATGACAATAAACATGACAGTGATATAAATATGTATATATATGAATATAAAATGATAATAAACAAAAGTTGCATTTAAATAGTTTAGTACATAAACATGACAATGATATAAAAAACATGTATTGCTAAACATACATTTCATGAGTTCAAGTGTCAATGTCTGATTCAGAATCATCTTGTATACGTGTTGCAGATTCATAACCATCATCTGCTTCAGATTCTGTGTCAGATTCAGTCAATAACTCTTCCTCCTCAGTATCAATGTCATCTGACACAAGTATTGACTCAGGATCTAATTCATGTGGTTCATCTCCACCATCTAACTGGATTACTTCATTGTCGTCCTCCACATTTATTATAGTCTGACTATGAAGCATCTGCTCTTGGTAAATCTCCCCATCAACTAATTCTACACGACTAAGCTGCGGAGTATAAATTACAACTTGCCAATCAGAAGGCGGCCTATCCCTTTTCCTAACAGGACTAGGAGTGTAGTATACTTGTCTCGCTTGAGTTGGTAAAACAAACGGTTCGTTGGAGTACGCAGACCTATGGAGGTCAATATCGACGATTCCATGTCTGTCAACATGTATCCCTTTTTCTGAATCAAACCAACGGCACTTGAACAAGTGAATATGACCCCGTCACGACGCCTCCTCAGTCACGACAACTCTACGATTTCCTCCAACTCCCCATAAAAGGCACGACCAAGCTCATTGTAACAATCTCCTTAGACACACACTCCAGAGTTCGTTGTTCTTTTACCTCGCCCATATGCCTTTGTGTGAAATTCACAACCATTTATTTTGTAAGCATCATGCGGTGACTTGATCCTTATGCTCGTCCCATAGCTAGGACTTGTACATTAAGCTAGGAATCGTTGATCCTCAATCAAAGCCTATAAAAACTCCATCTTATTAAATGAAGTCATAGTTAACATATGAGTATATATATTATATATATATATATATACACTACGTGCTTAAAATTGAACTTACTTTGTCCTTTAGCCAAAGTGCAAAGTTTTTATCCCGATTGATTTGAATATCTTTATCGGTTATGTTAAGATGCTTCACTTTTAACTCACATCGTACAATCTATACCATGTTATAAACATTAACATATTGGAATAAATTTTCAACTTAAAAGATAAAATATCAAGTTTACATGTGTACCTCACAAATTCGCCAATCTCCTCATGAATTGAGAAGAATGTAAGTATGCTATGCATGTAATTCTTGCTCGAGAGGAATATCGCTTCCTTTTTCCATAAGAGCGGCCCGATAGACCAAATACAGAGAGCCGACCATTTAGTTCAACATTTCCCCATCATCATGTCTCGATACTCGATTGGCCTTTCACAAGACTTCGTCCTAAAAATAGTGCGAGACAAACGTAGATATCTCATCAAAATCAGTATGCCTCGCATATCGACCCCTCGACATAAGCTCTATTCTTCACCTTCCTCTTAAGGTTTCCCATCACCCTCTCGAAAAGGGTACATCCATCTATATTGAATGGACCCCAACACGAGCTTCATAGGGAAGATGGATTTGCAAATGCTCCATGGAGTCAAAAAACCGGTGGGAATATTTTTCCGGTTTACACGTGATCTCTATGATATTCTTCTCAAGTACAAACATGTCCTTCTCATTCAATGATTTTGAACACAAGTCTTTGAAGAAACGACTAAGATCCGCCAAAGCATCCCATATTGGTTTATCAAGCGGATCCCGAAATGCTATAGTATGAGTCTCTCCATGAACACACGATACCATCGACTCTTCATCCCTTGCAATTTCCCACCCGTAACACACCTTGCAATGTTTGACGCATATCCATCTGGTAGTTTCAGAGACTTAACCCATGTGCACACATCTTCAACTTGCTTTTTGGACAATGTGTACCTTGCATGCGGTTTGATAATCTTACCATTAGGAGATTCATAAAGTTCTAATCCAGGACGCTTACAAATATCTTTCATGTCCAAACGTGCCTTATCGTTATCTTTTGTCTTCCCCGTAACATTCATCACAATGTTAAACACATTGTCAAACACATTCTTCTCAATATGCATCACATCTAGATTATGATTTAATCAAATTTGTAGACCAATAAGGCAATTCCCAAAAGATGCTTCTCCAAACCCAGTTATGAGATTCACCAAACCCATTGATTATGTTTGTCGATCAACCTTACCAAATGGGATAACAGCAATCTCATCACACGATCTCGCATCTCCGTTCCCGACAATCGCGGTGCGTGCATATCATTATCTACTTTCCTTTCCTCAAGTTTCTCTATTTCTTCAAACGGGTGATCTACCGGTAAAACCGAAGCGATGACAAATAAACCAACAAGGCTTTCGACCTTTTGATAGATTAAACGACTTTGTATGCTCCATACAATACGGACAAGCCAACTTCCCGTGTGTACTCCATCCAAATTAACATACCATAAGTTTGGAAGTCACTTATAGTCCACATAACCACGCCCCTAAGGTTGAAATTTGTTTTCGTTGCAACATCCCAAGTCTCAGACTCCATCCTCCCACAATACCTTTAACTCGCCTATAAGAGGTCTCAAGTAAACATCTAAGTTCTTTCCAGGACTCTTAGGACCGTGAATCACGAGTGAAAGAAATAAGTATGGGCGTTTCATACACATCCAAGGAGGCAAGTTATGCGAAGTAACAATCACAGCCAACATGAGTAGTCTGGAGCAATTTGAGTGGCAAAACGGATTGAAACCATCGGTGGACAATCCAAGCCTCACATTTCTAGGTTCCAATGCAAATTCGGGATGTGCTAAGTTGAAATCTTTCCAAGCCCCCCATCTGGCAGATGATTTAGTTCTCCATCTTTAGTGGAGATTTCGCATGCCAACTCATATGTTCACCGATCTTGAAGACATGTACAATCTTTTTTAGTCGATGTGTTATTGGAAAATACCTTAGAATCTTAAATCTGGTATACTTGATTTTTTTGTAGTCACACCCTCTTTATTAGGCCTAAACCGATCATGACCGCAAAACGTGCACCTTGTCATCTGCTCATTTTCCTTATAAAACAACATGCGCCGTTGGGACATGATCGATCTTTTGGTATCCAAGACCCAACTTCTTCACCATTTTCATACAAAAGTAATAGTTACTGTGTAATTTCTCACCATCGTAACATACTCTTAATTGCCTTCAAGAGCGACTCAAAACACTCATGGCTCATGTTGTGATCGGCCTTGATGTTAAGTAATGTCGCCATCGCAGACAATGTAGTGTGTTTGGTGCAACCATGCCACAATGGCTTGCTACCCTCGCCTAACAACTTAAAGAAGTCTTTGGCATCGTAATTCATAGGTTGCTTCTCGCGCTTGCTCCCCAATCAAAATCGCCCTCGCAATATCATGGACCATTTCATTCATACGATGAGTACTACTTCCCGAATTATGTACTTGTGTGATGCCACCATCTCTTCTCTCGCCCATGTGCCCACCAAAGATTCTTCGTAATTTCTCATGAACCCGTAAACAAGTAAATGATAGTTTACCATGTCTCTGTCCCATATAATTTACATTCTTACACTTTAAACATGGACATCGATTCTGCGACTTACCATTCATACATTCTGGGTGACTATACGATACTCTAAAAACACTTGGCAACCAAATTTCTAAATTCAACTCAGAAGATTTATCTGGGCACTTGACTTTCGTCGTGCCATCCAACTACTTGATGCGAATAGAGGTCCATGATTCCACTAGTACCTACTACTACGCATAACATTATAAATGTTAACATACGACTTGAGCATACTTATAACCATATGACTTGAGCATACTTGTAAGCATGCATATGATTAACATTTAAGCATACTTCTAAGCATATGACTTAAGCATACTTATAACCATATGACTTGAGCATACTTGTAAGCATATGATTAACATTTAAGCATACTTGTAAGCATATGACTTGAGAGCATATGACTTAACGAATGAATGCAAATTAAAGCGTATATGAGAAACTTTAAATGTTATTAAATTTAGTATGAAAACTAAGTAAATGCTACTTAGTTTAATAGTTATATTATATCATGTTATTTTATTTTAATTTGTTTTAAATTTGTTTTTATTGTTTATCGTAAAAGTGAATACGTAAGGTATTTCATTCATGCTAACTTTATATCAGAGTTTGCTAACTGATCATTTATCCAACTTTTGAGTATCTTGGAGATTCATTCATATCAACTAGTGTGCTAAGGCGCCTAACATGTTTTAAGATTATACCCCTCACGGTCCCTTTCTATAATCTTTTATGTTTTGGGATAGTCACAACATGATTGAGCAATTTATAGCTTTTATAACATTTTATAGCTTTATTCTTGTATACATAAGTGTTAAATACCCTTGTTTTTCTCTCATTATAGCCAAAATGTCTCTTTATTGACTAAGTGTGTCTAGTTACCTTCTTTGTTGCACTAATGCCTTCTTTAGATCGCTCTATTTTGGCTTAATGTTTCCTAATAATAGCTTAAGATGCTAACAACCAAGCTTGGCTTGTACAATGAGGCTTGGCTAAGCTTGGCGTAGCCTCGTGTGGCCTCATGGCCCAAGCCCAAATTTCATCACCTCTAACATCCCTTAATAGGCTCTAGTGGATCACCAATAGGCTCGTTAATAGTATAAATGTTCACAACTACCCGACCAATAAAAAATTTTTACGAGTCTCTCCCCTATAATATGGATTCAGCCACATGCGCATCTACCATGCATGTATACAAATCATTTCTAGGCACCCAAGACACAAACCAAGAGTCCACATGTAGCGATCTTGCATAAGTATAAGTAATGTGAAGAAAAGCCTAACTATTACCCATGTATCGCGATCTTGAATAAGTATAGTTCTCATATAGGCATAGATTTGACTATAATTTCATAAACAGTCCACATGTAGACAAAAGAAACCTTTAGGCATTCAAACAACTTTAAAATTATGATAATAAAAGGTACTTTAAGCATGATTAAGTACTAAATTATACTAATAAATCCCCAAGCCTTCCATTATAAATATTATTACATCAAATAATTGTTATAAATATCAATACCGATAATATGATGGCTATACAAATTATTTGAAAATAAAAGAAGAAATAGAGCAAATAAACTTCTTGACGTAGAGTCTCAAAGTGATAAACCACAGTTGAGGATACACTTTTTGAAAGCCCCATTCCTAGAACCTCTTTATACCGCAAATTACATCACATAAATCAGATTGACGTTATAATGCAGTTGACTCAACTAAATCGCAATGAACACATAATGATAATATCAGAAATGATAACAATTAAAAAGTTTCATTGAACAATACCCTGAAATCAAACTATTCCAATCTAGCATACATATCAATCAAAACATTACCAATAAGCTAATTTCTATATATAGGAACAAATAACACAATCAACAAAACCAATTCCATAACATCCTATTCAATTTCCAACTGATTAATTAGAGCAACCCCAATTCATATCTAAGTCAAACAAACCAAAAGTTCAAGCACCAATAATAACAAAAATGAAAAAAAAAATTAGGCTATGTTTCATAATAACAGTTTATTTTATAAATTTTAAAATAAACTTTAATTAGTTCATTGTCATTAGTTGCCTTTTTAATCTTAATTAAGGCATATTCATTTTTGATTTAGGGTTTGTCTAAACCACATTCAATTAACAAATTAACAAGGTTTCTAGTAAATTTTAAGTGGGTTACCTTTGTAGAGGCGGTGGCGGTGGTAGGAGGCTACAATGCATGCAGACCGCAGCATCTAAATTCTTCTCCTTATTCTCTTCTCCCCTTTTCTCCCTCTTCTCTCTATTTCTAACCTCCTCTTTTCTTTTCTCTGCGTTACGTATGTCGAATAATCTTTGGTAATCGATAACATTTAGTTTGATCAATGATCATATCGGCGACGCGACTGATCACCGATTTTAATGACATGGACTTATCAAATGACCGTGACGCGATCATCGATTTCAAGTGGTCGCACAAAAATTTGGCGCCAACATTTCCAAATTAAAATTTTGGTGGCAAATTTATACTTAGCGATCGATCAATGATCGCATGCGGTCATTGCTGTTAAAACATTATATGACTAGATTACGTTTGATCAGATGATTTGGTCATTTGTGATTAATATCAACGACCGATGATGCGTGTTGCCGATCTTCGTTGGTTCTTGATAGACCTTTTTCTTGTAGTGTACAGGACTGCATGGGAACGCAATTGAGAATGAGTACGGCATACCATCCTCAAATAGATGGCCACAGCGATAGGATAATACAGACATTGGAGGATATGCTAAGAGCTTGTACATTGGGACGATCATCTACTGTTGGTGGAATTTGCCTACAATAACAATTACCACGCAAGTATTGGCATGCCGCTTTACGAAGCATTGTACGACAGAAAGTGCAGAACCCCATTATGCTAGGACGAAGTTGGAGAACGTCAACTACTAGGGCTAGAATTGGTACAACAGACCGCCGAGATTGTCAAGATGATTAAGACAAGATTGATAGCTGCTCAGGACAGACAAAAGAAATATGCCGATCAACATCGACAGAATCGAGAGTTTCAATCTGGTAGCATCGTTTTCCTGAAAGTATCTCATTGGAAAGGAAAAATCATATTTGGGGGTGTCACACCAGAAAAAGCAAAAGAGAAATAAAGAGCTTAAGATGTCCACTCGAGACAGGTAGTTCAAAGGAGGTGACAGCTATGAGCACCAATCCTGGCATAGCACAAGGTTGACTGATCCTAATTCTGGGAGTGATAGAGAAGACAATAAAGTCCCCTAAGGAAATTCATTCGCCACCATCAAACATCTTGTTGCCCAAAGTCAGTAACCACATTCCTGATTCTACCCTCCTGAATGATGAAAAGGAAATACTGATTCTTCCTAGTATGGAAAAAGCCAAAAAGGAAAGCTCCTTTCGAGAAATACAACAACAGTTCGAGAGAGATTTCATAGTTAAATCCTCTCAAGCCTATGAAAAAGATGAAGGAACAGATGAAGAAAAAAGTGGTGAAGTTTTCGGGGAAGTCAACAAATCAAGGAATCAAGAGTTTATCCCTTTTTGCGACGGGTCCAATTTGAGCATCCCCGAGGGATATGGCGAATCAAAAGGTGATCAAGTTTTGGCAGTGATTGGAGATATTCAGAACCAGGAGGTGACCTCTATCGCGAGCCTTGAAGGCAACATAACCACTGACAACTGGACTATTAGGCCTCAGCTAGCCAGGAAGACATAGATCTAGAGGGAAATTGAGAGTTCTAAGAGATGTTAGGGCGATATTACTTTCTAAACATTATGCCTTTTATTTTCTATGCATGTAAATATTGGAAAAAATAAAAAAATAAATAAAAGTCAAAAAAATCAAAAAAAATTCAAAAAATCAAACTAATCATGTCTCAGCGGAGCTTGAAGTATGAAAGACCTGATCTCCCCTAATCAATGGAAGTACATAGGCCTATGGTGCGGTCAAACCAAAAAAAATCCAAAAAACCCTCAAACCAAGCTCAAACTCAAATACAAACCTTTCAACTGTTCAGGCCAAACTTGAACTACGAAAGACCTAATCCCCCCCCCCCCAATCAATGAGAGTATGTAGGCATCCATTTATGGTGCGATCCAACCTTCAAAATAAACCTAAACATCAATCGCAAGACACCAAAATCAAACCTAAAAAGCCTACATCCAAGAAAAACCCTCAAAGTCAGCAACCTATGTTAAGAAAACCCAATGACACCTCAATGTCATTTTATCAAATCTAGGACAAGTTCGGGGAAGGAAAAGATAACGATACATCAAGACGACCAGTCACAGGGATGAAATGGCAATCATCATAAGATGCAACATGTCAGTAACTCATCACTCATGATGTGCGAGAAGACTTGATCTCTTTTGACCTCCAGCAGTAGATGGGCAACCGTCATGGCAAAGTATATCTCATACTTGATGACATGTTCCCCAAATCAAGACCACAAATCAAACCTTGCATATCAAATCAAACTCAGGTTAAGTCATCACCAACCAAACTGAGATCTTAGAGCCAATTTAGTGGATTTCGAAGGCCTCTCAACATCAATCATCAAAGTTGAAACAATAACACAACGATATATCAAGCATGATCATCAGCAAGGACCTTCAAAGAGCCAACACCCTCAATCACAAGTCTTCATCAAATCAGAAGAAAATCATCAAGGCCAATTGCGCTAACAAGTTAGAAACAATGATTGAGGGCATCTAAGCATCAACGCCCAAATCCACTACCTGTTCACCATATGGTGCTGAGGTAAAAGACTCTTGTGATCTCGGCATCTTATCAAACCATCTGTCAAAGAAACTATTCAGACGACAAGCAAGGCTGGGGAAATTTCAAAATCGGCGACAACCTGATATTGTGACCCTTACATCAAACAAGACTGAGGCAATGTCACAAACAGGAACAACTCAACACTAGGGCATGCAAGGTATGTTAGATAAGTGGTAAGCTTAAGATCCGGACCGTATATATATGTATATATATATATAGCCAGGATCCTATCCGGACTCCCGGATTTTCTTAAAATGCGGGATTTTTTTTATTTTATTTTTTTTACTTTTTTTTTAAAATAACTAAAAAAAATTAATATTTTATGGAACTGAAATTTTTTCATAATACAGTGTTTTGGATGTGATTTGAATACATATAACAAAACAGGTCTGTAGCGTCCAGGATCCCGGATAGGATCCAGATATATATATATATATATATAACATACCTTGCTAACATACCTTGCTCACCCCTTTTTATGACGGCCATTTTGGACGGACGATTTATCTTGGCATCGTCATTATATGATGTTGTTTCGTCGCTAAAAATTAAGACGATTTATTTTATGATTTTATATATAGTGATTTTAATCAATCGCATAGTTTCTTGGCCCTGTTTAAAAAGCGTATCAATGTATGATGTTAAATAAGGGGTATATTCTTATAAAATATATTCCCACACGATATACTTTTAAGTTTTTGAATGAAATTTTTATTATGCGGATCAAATAGTATTCTTATGGAATTCCAACTAGATGTACTTTAAGGCTTTTTAATGAAATCTTTATTTTGCAATTTGATGTTATGGAATTCCTACTCAGATGTACTTTCAGGTTTTTTAACGAAGTCTTTATTTTGCTGATCAATATATATGTATATACCCCTACATCATTACCCATTTTGTGCTTAACAAATTTCCAATGTGCCGTGCACGAAAAGACTATTAACACCAGCTAATAATCAGCAATTAGTTAAGATATTGTTTTTGATTTATCACAGTTATGTCTTGAGAATATTTGATTTTGTAAATCCCTTATCTAGATTAGGTTGTTATCATACTTGTATCTCTGTTTGTAGAATAACATAATACATAAAAATATTAGTCTCTCTCTCTCTCTAAGTTCTAATCTGGTATCAAAGCCATACCTGCAATGACACCATCTTCTATAATTAGGTGAAGCAATGACAACTGGATTTTCCCCGTCCGTTGTCTGCTTACACTTGTAGGAAATTCATGATAGATCTTCTTCTAGTTTAAAATTTAGCCAAATACATTTCTAGACGGAGTTGATTTAATGGGGTGTGCAATTAGGGGTATATTAGAAAGACAAAAGCCATACATTGCAATTATTTTTGCACAAGCTGCCTATGCAAGCTTGACTTTGTTGTCCAAGGCAGTAATTACTAAAGGAATGAACCCTTATGTGTTTGGTGTCTACCGCCAAGCATTCGCAACACTTGCCTTAACTCCCTTCGCATTTTTCCTTGAAAGGTTAATTTTCTCAAAACCCTTTCACTAATTTATGTCAATTCTTGATTTTTAGCATGTGCATGTGCATGGTTATGTCAATTTAATTTCTTTTGTTTGGATAAAATAGGGCGTTTGATATTACCGATGCAAAGCTATATATATGATTACTATATAACTGAAGAAATTTTTGTGTTAGTTTTTTTTCCCTTATGTTTTTTCCTTCTCTCCCTATTTTTTTCAGTCACAGCGCTGCTCCATTATCTGGCAACATACTGTTGAAGATATTTTTTGCGTCATTCGGGTATATATTAAAATTTGCTATTTAATTGTCACATTAAAATTTGAATATAATTTGTTATTTGAATTTTCATGCATGTTCTTCAAATTTCAGGATCACGGCGGATTTAAATCTGTTCTGTGTTGCAATGCGTTACACCACTGCAACACTGGCTGCTGCATCAAGTACCACGACTCCAACTCTTATATTTGTGATGGCTGTTCTTCTAGGGTATTAAATAGTCCAAAAAATTCTGCAGTTTTTTATTGTTTTGATTGATAGGCTAATTGATTTATTTGTTTTTGGAAAAAATAAATTTAATTCAGGATTGAAAGGATTTCCATAAAGAAATGGCATGGAATTGCTAAGGTGTTGGGTTCTTTAGTTAGTTTGTCTGGGGCTCTTTTTTATACTTTTGTTCAGGGTCCTCCTATAAACTTGAATTGGTGGTCTTCATCAAAAGGAAAGGAAATTCAAAACCCATTTGTACAACAGGGCTCCAAAAGTGAGTGGGCAAAAGGTTGTCTTCTCATGCTTTCATCCAACACAGCATGGTCTTTGTGGCTTATTATGCAGGTAATTCATCCAATGCAATCTCCTAATTTCCTATATATTTTTAATGTTAACCAGACGAGTCGAGTAGAGCTTTAACTTATCCAAACTCGAACTATACCAAAAGTTTAACGAGCTCGACTTGAGTTTTTAAACAAGTTTGAGTATGTTGTTCAAAATCGACTTGCTTATAAAAGAGTCGAGCTCGAGCTCAAGTCGGGTTCAAGCAAGCTTAGTTGAGCTCGAGCCGAGCTTAACGAATTGAGCCTGAATGGAATACAATATTGTTCAATCTCAACCCTAATTAAACAAACACGATCTCCTGTTTGAGATCGACTTTGTAAACGAGCTTGAATCGAATCGAACCGTATTGAATTTTGTTCGCGAATAGCTCAGTCGGTTTACAACTCTATTATTATTTAATTATTCTAGATTGAACCAGGTACCCATCTGATTTAATTGCAGGCTCCATTGGTGAAGCAATATCCGTCTCTATTTTTATTTAATTTTTCTAGATTGAACCTGCCATCTAATTTAATTGCAGGCTCCATTGGTGAAGCAATATCCGTCAAAACTACGTCTTGTAACTCTACAATGTTTCTTTAGCTGCATACAAACAACAGTTTTGGCCATGGCAACGCAAAGGAATCTATCCTCGTGGAAGCTTGGATCGAGTCTCAATCTTTATACTGTGATCTACTGTGTATGCAAACTTTTTATCCACAATTTTCCATTTTTGTTTAAAATTATAAATTTATAGTTTAGGATAAGTAAAATTTAAGAAGAATTTTAAAGATGGGAGTAAAATTTAAGAAGATTTTTAAAGATAATAATTATTATTTTAAAATTATTATAAAAATAATATTTTATTATAAAATATTAAAATAATTATTATTTCAATTATTTTAAAAATAATATTTTATTTTAAAATATTATAAATTATTATTATTATAAAAAATTTAAAATAATTATTATTTTAAAGAAAAATATTAGAAACTTTTATTTTTTTCAAAAATGAGTAAAGATTCATAAAATATAGTTTCAAAAAATTAAAGTTTTAATTTTTTAATTCTTAATTATTTTATGAAAATTTACACATCTTCTAAAAAAAATTAAAAAATACTAATTTTTTTTTATGAAAATAAAGATTTCTTTATTTACCTTTTCTAAATCTATATTTTATGAAACTTTACTCATTTTAAAACAAAATAACAATTTCTATTATTTTCTGAAAATAAATTTTTATTTTTTTTGAATCTATATATATTATAAATTTTACTCATTTTTTAAAAATGGAAAATTTTCTAAATTGTTTTTCGAAAATAATTATTATTTTCAAAAAATAATAATTTCATTTTTTAAAAATTGAATCAGTTTTTTATTTATCTTTTACTATTTTTCTATTTTAATTCCAATTTGTAGTTTCTAAAATTTCTAATATTAAGAATACATATAATTAATAATGGTAAAGACAGAAACTTATTTTTTTTTTTTCTGAAAATAAAGTTTACATAAAAATGAAAAAATCTACTTTTTATGGGAAAATAAAGTTTTATTTTCTTATTTAATTTTTTAAATCTATATTTAATGAAACTTTATCGCTTTTATGAAAAAATAAAAGTTTCTAGTTTTTCATGAAATTAATAATAATTTTAATATATTAAAATAAAATATTAATTTTAAGATAATTATTATTTTTAAAATAATTTTAAAACTTTTTAGTTTTTTTTAAAAATGAATTGGTGAAATTGGGGTCGGGTCAAACTGGGTCGATTGGGGTTAAAATTTGGTTAAAATGGGTCAGGTAAAAAAAACTGAATCGATAAAAAATGTCACTTTAAAGACTTAATTGACGAAAAATAAATTTTAGAGATGACTTTAAAAGTTGGTGACAACTTGACGGGACGGAAAACTCATTCAGCCAAAAAAAAAAATTGCACCTACAATTATTTTTTTCTGTATATCCAATTTTTAACTGTCTATATTCCTTTATGCACTTAATTAAGAAGTGAAGCCAAAACTTGGACCACTCATTTTAAGCGATCCTCAGAAAACCATCATGTATTGAAACAATTTGAAATTATTGACCATGTACCACAACTGACCATGTGTTTTTGCATGATGACTAGATGCGGTTAGTATGAAGTTATTTTTTGAGTAGTTGGTCGATTAATTGGCCAACGCCGAGAATCATGTAGCTTCGCCTCATGCTGTCAAGACTTCTATTTCCAATCGACCAATTGGCATCCAAAAACAAACTTCATGCTAACCACTTCCGTTATGACTGTCTTCGTAATCTCAATTGCACATATTATACAAAAAATGTGGATTTTGTTGCATGCTCTTAAGCCTAAAAGTTTTAGTGAACATAAATGGCAGGGTGTAATGGTCACTGCATTTGGTTTCTGGCTGCGAGTTTGGGCTATAGAGAAGAAAGGCCCTGTGTTTGCTGGTGTGTTTGCTCCGGTTTCACTAATCATAACAGTCATTTTCTCTGCTATAGTTTGGAAGGAAATTTATCACTTGGGAAGGTATATATATATATATATATATATATATATATATATATATATCTGGGCCTGATCAAGTCAAGATATACCTCTTATCTTACTTCACCCGCTCACCCCCCTTTTTAAGATGGTTTGATTTACCATACAACCTGTCGCCTATACTTTTAAAGAATCTGACATCATATAGCGTCATGTTGATTAAAATGCAAAACTGTAACTTGAATTTATTACTTTGCCAATATATGATACCTGACTTTTACTATATAAATAGCAAATCTATCTAACAAAATACAATTGATTTTGAATTTTCCGCTCACCTTAATAAATCATCTGGACCGTCTAAAATTTGGGATAAATTCCACCATCCATGTAGTGTTGGATGCACGGGACACAACTAGTAGTTATCATCTCCCGGTACAATTATTAGTGTAATTTAAATTGTGTCTTATAACTTTTAGTTAACAGTGCAAAATTGACCCAAAAGGTATATTTTTGCATTACTGATTGAACCACGAGATATCTATTTGTTATATCGTAAAGTCAGGTACTCTATCTTCACAAAGTGATAAATTCAGGTATAATCTTGCATTTTACTAGTATTTTATATTGCATGAATGGCACTTCTGTCCGGTCATCCACTTTTAAAATCATTCCTAAAATTCATTTTTTGTCAATTAGGTTTTTAAAGTGATATTTTTGTCGATTTCGCTCTTTCTACCCGATTTGATTGTAACCGAACCCATTTTGACTCAACCCAACCTAGTTTGACCCGACCCCAATTTTACCAATTCAATTTTTTTTAAAAAAAATAAATTTATTTTTAAAATAATATTTTTTTTAAAACATTATTTTTTATTATTATTTTAACAAGTTTTAAAAATAATTATTATTTTAAGGAAAAAATATTAGAAACTATTATTTTTTTTAAAAATGAGTAAAGTTTCATAAAATACATATTTAAAAAAATTTAAGTTTAAATTTTTTTTAATTCTTAATGATTTTTATGCAAATTTACACATATTTTAAAAATAATTTTTATTTATTTTTTATGGAAAAAAAAATTATTTACTTTTTTTTGAATCTATATTTTGTTAAACTTTATTCAGTTTTTGAAAAAATAAAATTTTCTATATTTTTCTGAAAATAAAGTTTTATTTTTTTGAATTTATATTTTATAAAACTTTACTCATTTTTTTAAAAAAGGAAAACTTTTCTAATTTTTTCCTGAAAATAATAATTATTTTTAAACCTTTTTAGTTTCTTTTTTTTTTTTGAAAAATTGAATCAGTTTTTTTATTTATCTTTTGTTGTTTTTTTGAATTTTAATTTCTATTTTAAGTTTTTGTTTTTAAATTTCAAAAATTAAGAATACATATAATAAAGGTAAAGACAAAAAATCTGAAAATAAATTTTACATAAAAAAAAAAAAACTTTTTTTTTAAATAAAGTTTTATTTTCTTATTTAATGTTTTTTGAATCTATATTTTATGAAACTTTACTCATTTTTAAAAAAAAATAAAGTTTCTAATATTTTTTCCCTAAAATAATAAATATTTTTAAAATAATTTTAAAACTTTTGAGTTTTAAAAAATTGAATTGGTGAAATTGGGGTTAGGTTAAATTGGGTCGTGTTGGGTCAAAATGGGTCGAGTTACAGTCTAATTGGTTGAAAGGAATGAAATCGGAAGAAAATATTACTTTAAATACCTAATTGACGATCGAAAAATGAACTTTAGGGGCGATTTTAAAAGTGGGTGGTAAGTTGGAAGGACAAAAGTGTCATTCAGTCCTTGTATATTTGTACAAGAAAACTGAAGTTGATGGACATTATGTGTGTATTTTGTGGCAGTGTTTGTGGGGCAATATTGCTGGTAGGAGGCCTATACAGTGTATTGTGGGGGAAGAACAGAGATATTCAAGAGAAAAAATTAACTAGTGAACAAAAGTCAGAAACCAAAGAGGAAACAACATTGGAGGTCATTGCATAGGTAGCCATTAGAAGCGGATGCATAGTAAATGGTGGTTTTGATTTTAACTAACCACTGAATCTTGTATACAATCCATTGCAAGATTTAACGGCTGAGATTTTATTCCGTAAAATTTTATTATGATCGTTAACAACACTTACTAAAGATCCCATTATTTTTAAAATTTGGGCCGTCAAATTTTGTAATAGGTGATGTAAGATTTGGTGGTCAGTTAAATCGAAGAACAGTTGTATTCTCGTTATACAATAAAATAAATGTGTAAATATCGAGAGGGAAAGAGAGACGGGCAGTTTATCGGCTTTGATGATGAGCTTCTCGGGAGCATAAACCCATTACATGTATAAATATCTCTAATCTGTGTAAAAATAGCAACAAATAAAGAAAGGAAGATCGATACGAATAAAATGATGGGCCAATTCTTATCGAAATTACACAAATAAAGAAAGGGTATACCGAATCAAAGTTGAGATCTGAGCATAGACTTCGATTCTTGGTCTTCGTCTTCTTGCTTGATTCGAATTTTGCTAGGAAGGTTTTGTGAAGGAAAGAAATAGAGCATCGCAGCTCATGTTTTGTTTTGGACATAGGAGAGAGAATGTTAAAAAAGAATAACACGGAAGCTTAAATAAGAATGCTCTTTAAGGGAGTTCTTTAAGGAGGTTGCTCTTAAACGGGGTCGTATAAATATATGTAATATATATGTATATATGTGCATGTGTGCTTAGAGCATTCACAACAGATTCCCTAATAGACTCTCTATCTCCACATTTGAAGAATATATCAATAAATCAATATTCAACTGTGACGCCCCCAAAATTAGGTATACATCACCCATCTTGGGTAGTCGGATACATGGTACGAATTTAAATACAACTTACTAATATTATTTGTAAGTATGCATAATACGACGTAAATCGTGAGTTTGAATACAAATATTGTCTACTAGATATTATACAAACTCAAAAGGAGTCCTCATTATAATTATTATCACACTATTTCATTTCATAATAGTGAGGACTACTAATGCTATCCTCCGGACCATTACTCCGCTCCCCACTCGCTCCAAAGCTATATTCTCATTTCAAGAGAAAACGGTGAAAGAAAGGGTGAGCTCAACTAGCTTTCGAAGAAGAAATATTATGACTAAGATAATGCGAATAAATTATCATTAGCCTACAACAATGATGTTAAACCGATAAAATATAATGAACATCAAGTTTAACTACAATGAACCAAAGAATCCATTAAAAGAGTCAAGTAGAAAATAAAATCTACTATCTTTTATGATTTAAAAGGTTTTTCATCATCATTATAAATTGAGACTCAAACTTTAATAAATATTCCACATCATCGAATCACCCCTCGCACTACTACGCCAAGGATATTCTTTAGTATCACGACCACAATTATTCATGCACTCACGGGCCAAGAATAGTTGTGTATTCATTAATGGTCATGATCATGCCAACAATCGTCCATCAATGCACTACTACCAATCGAGGATTTTTATCACATCATTTGTAACATTACTACCACGATTACACCAATAGTCTCTCGGTCATAATCATACCAAGTCCATCTATGCACTACAGCCACGTATGACTTTCAACATAATATAAACATGAGGATGATGACAATGATATAAAGATTCAATAAAACAAGTTCAAGAATTATTTTATTCAGAATTATTAACGCCCAAAATTGTCAACATGATCATCATTATGTAGAGTAAAATTCAAGAATGATCGTAAGAATATTTTCATGAAAAGATCTTTGGATGAAACGCAAATATCGAAGGATATTCTACTAATTTCATGGAGTATAAAGTCAAAATTTTAACCAACTAGGTATAATAAAGAATGGAATAACAAAAGAAATCACCATGCATGCGATAGATCACAGACAGCGTGTTATTCCAACAGAATAATAAATAATCGAACCAGTCCCACAGAAACGCATGCATGTGATGTTCCAATGTAATAATAATAATAAAGAACGGAACCAGTCCGTGTAAAAACACACGCATGGATGTTCCAACGTAATAATAGAAGAATGTCACCAAGTATAGGATAAATCATGCGATACAAAGTTATTCCAATGTAATAATAAGCAATGGAATAACAACAGTTCTTTCATGAATTAAGAAAGAATAACACCCTTACGAAAGACAACAAATAATATTCCCTACCTTAGAAGAAATCAATATTGGAAAAGTGAAGTAGCGAGAATACTTTTCTTCTTTCTCTCTATAGTTTCTCTCTCTGAGTTTCAATGAATTCGTAAGAAATAATGAAGGAATGAGCTTTTCTATTTATAGAAAAACCGAGGGTGGCTCTTGGTCTTAACGAATGGTCAAAATGACTCTTGATAATATCAAGAGACAACTACTATTTGCATGGGGTAATTAACCTTTGGAACAATCAAGAAGGCGCTTAACTCTTGGTAATATCAAGGACAACTACTATTTGCGAAGGGGTAATTACTATCGACGAACGTAATTACTATCGATGAAAAAGTAAATACTATCAAGAAGGTAATTACTATCGACGAAGGTAAATACTATCGACGAAGGTAATTACTATTCACAAAGGTAATTACTATTCACAAAGGTAATTACTATCGATGAAGAGACTTTTAGATGATGACATATGGGCCCCCATAAAATAATCAAACTTACCACAACGCCTCCTAACGTAACTCTTTATATACATCAAGGATCGAATAAATATTACCACAAATCATTTTATTTTTAATCAACACATTTTTAATCTTTCAACAATTATTAATCATTTATAACTTGTCGCCTCAATTAATAATATAACATATTATACGATGATAATTGTGACAATAATTGAATCAATAATATAAGAGATATGATGCAAAGAATTAATGTAGTAATAATTGAGTATAGCTAAGTGACTTCTCACGTAAGCATCAATAATCAATCTGAGTGTGCTACTATGCAACTAACGCCAGACATCGCATTTCTTTACCACCGGGTAGTTCAACAGCTTTTAACTGTAACACCTCCGCCGTTATTTTTATAGAAAGATAATTTTGTCGCTTTCTAACTACGGCTAATACTTCCGCTAGGGGTCCACTAATGATTGAGTCGTTGTATTTAATATTCCCCACAAAAGAATATTCCCACCAAACGAATATTTTATAACAACTTGCTTACTTTGCAAAATTTATAAATATTACCCACAACTATAACATTATATCAAATTTATTCCATAATATTCAAAATAATATTTATAGAAAATTCATCTTTATTTATAAAAGTCGGGTCTTACAACCTCCCTTCTTATGAAATTTCGCCCTCGAAATTAGGGTACGATTACTGGTATGTCAAGAAGAGTAAGGATACCTTGATTTCATTTCGATTCTAACTCCCAAGTCATTTCCTCAACATCGTGGTTCCTCCACAAAACTTTGACTTGAGGTATAACCTCGAGCGTAGAATATGTTCCTTCTTATCCAAAATTTGAACATGAACCTCTTCATACGCCAAATCTTCCGCTATTTCGTCCCGGTTCTAACTCAATAATATGGTTCGGGTCTTTCACATATTTACGTAACATGGATATGTGAAAAACGTTATGAACACGAGACATATTTGGCGATAAAGCGAAGTTTATAGGCCACGCCTTCCTACTCGATCGAGGATTAAAATGGACCGATGAATCGAGGATTAAGTTTTCTCTTTCCAAATCTTGTAACTCTTTTCCATGGAGCAACTCTTAACAACACACGATCTCCTATATCAATTCCACGTCCTTTCGATGAAGATCAAGATAACTCTTTTGTCGATTTTGTGAGGTTTTTATACGTTGTCGATCGTTTGAATCTTTTCCGTAGTCATATGTACCAACTCCGGTCCCAACAACGTTGCTTCACCCACCTCATCCCAAAGATACCGAGAACGACACTTTCTTCCATACAACACTTTGAATGGAGCCATGCCAATACTTGCTTGATAACTGTTGTTGTTGAGGAAAACTCCACCAATGGTAAGAACTTGTCCCAACTCCTTGAAATCAAGGACACAGAGTCTTAATAGATCTTCAAGAGTTTGAATAGTCCTCTCCATTCGTCCAAATCCGTCTGAGGATGATATGCCGAGAAATAAATCATAAGTCTGCGCCCATAGCTTTTTGCAAACTAACCCAAAATCGTGAAGTGAATCTTGGGTCTCGATCGTAAACTATGGATACCGCAGATACCATGCGCCTCTTACAATCTCGTTTATGTACATACGAAGCAAGACGCTCAAGTGTATAAGTTTCTCGTGATCGGTAAGAAATGAGCGGACTTTGTCAATCTATCAACAATGACCCAAATCGCATCAATGCCTTGAGAAACCTTAGGAAGACCGTGAACGAAATCCATGGTAATGTGCCCCACTTCCATTCCGGAATTTCAAGTGGTTGCAATGGACCTTTTGGTACTTGATGTCTCGCTTAACTCGTTGACAAGTTAAACACCTTGAGATAAACGCCATTATCTCTCTCTCATATTGCTCCACCAAAATGTATGATTTAATATCATGATACATTTTGGTACTCCTGTGATGGATTACAAATGGTGTGTTGTGGCGCCCATCATGATATTATACTTTAAATCGTGGTCGTTAGGAACACAAAGTCCGGAGTTGACTCAAGTATTCCTTCTTCATCGATTCTTGCTTCCTAAGATAGCACCTTCTTGCACTTTCTTCCTCATACGATCACCTCCGTGTCTCGTAGCTTGGCGCCTTTAACTTTATCGATTAAAGTCGGTTCTACTCAGTATACTCGCTATCATCACATGCGTCCTCGAGTCTTTAACTCTATCTCCATCCTTTGCAAGTCACACAAAATGGGCTCATACGTTGACAATAACGCACTCAGATTTGCATATGATCTTCTACTCAATGCGTCCACCTACCACGCTCGCTTTTCCGGATGGTATTGATGGTATGATCATAATCTTTCAACAGTTCAAGCCAACGTCGTTGTCGCATGTTGAGTTCCTTTTTAGTGAAGAAATATTTGAAGCTTTTATGATCCGTAAAGATCTCCACCTTCTCCCCATACAAGTAATGCCTCCAAATTTTAAGTGCAAAGACAACAGCTGCCAACTCTAGATCATGAGTAGGATAATACCTCTTATATTCTTTGAGTTATCGCGAGGCATAAGCTATAACTTTTCCATGTTGCATGAGAACACATCCCAACCTTTTGCTCAAGCATCACTCAGAGATGACAAATCCTCCCGAGCCGATGGTATTGTCGAGCAGTCTTTGAAATAAGTCTCCTCTCGAAGTTCTTGAAAACTCTTCTCACATTCTTCGCCCAACCAAATTTGTATCTTTTCGAGTCAATTTGTCATCGATGGAGTAGCGATTCGAGAAAATCCTTCCACGAATCTCCGATAATAACCAGCTAAACCGAGAAAGCTACGTACTTCGGTCACTGATTTAGGTTGTTCCCAGCTTTGAATAGCTTTAATCTTTGCTGGGTCAACAGATATTCCATGACTTGATACCACGTGCCCAAGGAATGCTACTTCTTCAAGCCAGAACTCGCATTTCTTCAACTTGGCATAAAGCTTATATTCACGAAGCTTTTGGAGTGTCAGCCTCAAGTGTTGCTCATGATCTTCACGGCTTTTGGAATAAATAAGGATGTCATCAATAAAGACGCGACCACAAAGTGATCTAAATATTCCTCAATACTTTTGGTTCATCATATCCATGAAGGCGGCGGGAGCATTAGTCAATCCAAATGACATGACTAGAATTCATAATGCCTGCATTTGAGTTCTCCGAAAGTCCGCTTTGGAATGTCACGGCTTCTAATCTTCAAATGGTGATATCCTAACGAAGATCAATCTTTGAAAAGAATTTGGCTCCTTGCAATCGGGTCAAACAGTCATCAATACGTGGCAATGGATACCTATTTTTGATGGTGACATGATTCAACTCCGATAATCAATACAAAGTCGCATACTCCCATCTTTCTTCTTCACGAATAGAGCAGGAGCACCTCAAGGAGAAGTACTAGACTCCAGAATAAAGCCAATGTCTAACAATTCCTGCAGCTGGTTCTTTAACTCCCGAAGTTCAATAGAGCCATTCGATATGGGGCTTTGGAAATAGGTTTTGTCTGGGGTTCAAGGTCATTACAAAATTCAATTTCACGCCCGGGGGTAGGCGGGAAGTTCTTCGGGAATACATCGAGAAATTTATTAACAATAGAATATCGTTCAAAAGCTGATGTATTTTTGTTTAAATCGTGACATGAGCTAAGAAAGCTTGACATCCGCTTTTCAATAAACGAATAGATTTATGGCTTGAGATGACCGTGATTGATTTTAATGGTTTGAGTCGTTTGAATTCAAGATAATAGGTTGATTAGGAATATGAAAGCTAACAACCTTACGAAAATAATCAATTTTTGCATGATAAGTAGTTAACCAATCAATCCTAGAATCACGTCCAAATGCAAGTATTTTTAATGAAATAAGTTCGACAGTAATGTGAGGGTACCGATTTGAACCAAACAAGACTTATAAATGGATGTAATGAAGGTTTCTCCCAACGGAGTTTCCACAGATAAGTCAAAGTCTAATTTCTCCGAGTCAAATTTAATCGATGAGCGCAAGTAGGAGAAATAAAAGAATGGGTAGAACCTAGGTATCAAATAAAGTATAGACTTCATTAGAGTTTATGATAAGCTTACCCGTGATGACCTCATTCGGGTTCCTTGCTTTCTGGGAGGTCACAACAAACGCTCTCCTCAGCACTACTGGGTTTGACTTTTCTCGAACTACCTTTGGTGCCTCCATCCTAGTTGAATTTGTCTTGATGAAACATACAAAATCGAGCTAAGTGACCTTCTCTTCCATAATTATAACATGCTTTGGACTGGCGTGGCTAGCATTCGAATCGATGTGTCCCTCTCCTCCGCTTTATGAAGCATATGATAGGTGGTCTTTCTCCTTCCTTAACAACGGGTCTTTGGTTGTGACGCCCCAAAATAGGTATACATCACCCATTCGAGTTGTCAATACATGGTGCATGTAAACAACTACAACTTTATTATTACAACAAGAAAAGCGTGAGTTTGAATACAAATATTATCTTCTAGACAATATCTATACTCAAATAAATCCTCATCACATTTATTGATACATTATTTTACAAAAATGGTGAGGACTACTAAACAACTCTTTCTAGAACCTTCATTCCATACCCAGACTAAGTACTCGCTATATTCTCGCCTCCACGAGAAGAAAAATGGAACAAAAAAGAAAAAGGTGAGCTCAACTAGCCCAAAGAAAAGAATATTATGACTAAGATAATATACAACAAATTATCGTTAGTCTTCAACAGGAAAAATCTAATAGAATACAATAGACAACAAATTTTAAATCAATATTCGCAATGAAATAATAATTCATTAGAAGAGTTAAGTAGAGAATGCAAACTACTATCTTCTATATATGAATTTAAAAGTTCATCATCGATATTTTATCCCCTCAGAACATCAATCAATATATATCCGAATCAAATATTCATCTTTTTTCACTACAAAGCCAAAGATATTCATCGATTGGTCATGTTCATCTAAACACTGCTCATCTTTGCACTCACGGCCAAAGATATTCTTCAGAATCATTCATCTTTTGCACTACAGGCCAAAGATATTCAATAATATCATCATTTAAGGTCGAGGATGATGAAAAATATTTTTAAAGAAATGAATCCAAAGTGAAACAAAAATGACAAGGATTAAGGATTAAGGATTCGTACTTTGTTTTATCCATGTCCAACAATACCTCAAAAATAATCATAGTGGTGTAAAATTCAAGAATGATCAAAACATGGATACAATCAAAGCTAGTATCCGCAATAGATATTTTGGACAAAAGAAGAAATTTCATTTTTCAATGAATAGTGTCAGATTCGTGAATAGTGTCACGTGAATAAGAACTCAGAGCACCAAAAAGATAGAAATTCCACAAAAAAAACATCTTCACGCTTTACGTGAATAGTACTCGTGAATAGTAACTTGTGAATAAGAACTCATGAATAGTAACTCATGAATAGTAACTTCATGAATAGTAACTCATGAATAGTAACCCCGACATGAAAAAAGTTCCAAATTTGATAAAAGTTTCAACCAATATTTCAAAGATAATGATATTGAAGAAATAATATCATTTGAGAAGAAAATAACATCCCTTACCTCGAAAGATTAAGTACTTCTAATTTGGAATACCTGGATATAGTCTTTGAAGGAACTTGCACCATCTAACAATACTCAAAGTATACTCAAAATACTCACAAGAATACGCTCGATAATATAGAGAGAAAACTTGAGTTTACGGTGTGATTTTCAATTCTAACCTAAGACACCTATTTATAGAAATTGCTTAGAACACCAAAGCGTAAAATTTAATAAATTAATAATATAATTATATAAATTTCCTACGCATGCCTAGAATCTGATTTCAGCCATCAAACACATGCCACATTCTAGAAAAGTAAGAAAAACGTTTTTCTAAGTTTAAATATTTTAAACTTCCAAAATCAATTATTTTGAGCTTCCTAACTTCAATAATTCATAATAAATAGCCCTTTCATCGAGAAAATTCGAATCTCATGAGTTTTTTATAGGAAATTCAATTCTCTACAACTGTGCGTAAGAAAGTTTTTCCAAATTCCAAATAGAAATTGACCAAATCCATCCTGAACAGGCGATTTTACGGCATTATAATCAAATTTCAAATCATAAATGGGGTCCACCGACATGTTTAACATGTTTTAAACATTTATTGCAATAAAAATACTCTTCCTCCTCAGATACTCATATATCCCACATTCGTTGTAAAAATATCACCATTATTATATTATTTAAATGAATTATTTTATAAGAAAAAGATAAAATTTCAATTTTCAACAATTGTCACATTAAAATTTTCTCCATCTATATCCACATAAAATCAATATTTTCCTCATCATATGAATCAATAATTAATTATTCACAAATAATATTACGAAATCACAATATCGACAACCGTGCGCTTCTCGGAAGAGGGGGCTTTCCAATAAGAATTTCTCTCTTCTTGGCCGCAATTAGGTGACCAAACCTCTCCTTAGACAGAACTTTCTAGACATTGCCAATAATGTTATCTAATAATATTATTCAGATAATATGAATTATTGCTTCGATAATGAAAAAATACCGTGTAATGACAATTATTGAAACAACAAAGAATATAAAATATCAACGCAGCAATTATTAATAAAATAATTTAATAATAATTACGTAACCATTATTGAGTAGTGCCTTCTTACGTAAGAATCAATAATTGGTGCAATACCGCAGTATCTCTTGTGTTTTAACCAATCGAGTGTTTTAACAAAGATTAATTCGTGAATAACTACTTCTGTTATTTTTAAACAACTTATATTTGTCGTTTTCTTCATCCAATCGCTTTTACATATGGGGCATACATATCGGTCGCTACCGTCATGCATTTAATATTCCCCGACGATGCATTTAATATTCCACGACCAAACGAATATTCCCCAAACAATGAATATTTTATAACCACTTGCTTATTTTGAAATATTTGCATATTTTACCCTAACTATCCACATTAATCAAATCAACCTTACTATTTCAAAATAATAAATAGAGAAAATTAAATTTCATTAATAATAAGTTGGGGTCTTACACTCGGTGCCGACGCTCTTTCCATCATTGTTGAATCTTCTTTTCAGTAATGTCCATTCTTATTGTTTTGCCCTGATTACCACCGGAAGTGGTTACCATATCTCGCCCATTGATTCCCTCCACGCTTGTTGTCACCGCTTCGATGACTACTCTCATTTGTATTATAATTTTGCCGTTTTGCTCTCTTTTAGTTAGCGGCTGACTCGTTATCGCGCTCCACTAATCGAGCCCTATTTATAACATCCGAATACAAACACGCTTTATGAGAAATAAGATGTTGACGATCTCCTAAAAGCAAATCTCTTAAAAACATTCGCGCCATTCTCTCTTTCATTATCCACCAAGTGGGACGAAAACCGTGATAACTCCACAAATTTTGCCTCGTATTGCGACACGGCCATATTATTTTGTTCCAACTTGATAAACTCCACCTCCTTCATGTGGCGAATACTTTCGGAAAGTATTTGTCGTTGAATGCGACTCCCGGAACTTCTCCCAAGATATCTTCATCACAAAGGTTTGAGTACGTTTCTGAATTCCCCACCAAATGAATCACTCTCCTCGCAACATAAAGGCGTGAAGGGAACCTTTTGCTCCTCGAGCATCCCAAGACATCAAATATCTTGGTAATCTGCTTTATCTATGCTTCCGCCGAAGTGGTTTTGCTCTCCCTTAAACTCCGTGGTCCCAGCTCCTTGAATTGTTTAGCGGTGACCGCCCGAGTTTTCCGTGTTTCCACCTACGTTTTTGGACAGAGTCGCTCTCTTTCTTTGTTGCATAAATTGCATAAAGCCTCCTAACATTTGATCATTCATCATTTGGTCGGTGTTGTTGTTTGCATGAGGATTGTCGCCTTCGATGCACATTATCCCGATTATTGATATGTGGTGAATCAACGATCGCTCAGTGCTCCATCGCTATTCTCAACATTCTCGAGATGTCATTTTGACATCGCCACACAAAACAAAAGGTTAATTGATATGTAACAAATTATCTCTATATTCGAACCCGACCAAAAAATAACACATAAACTTAGGTAGGTCATACTAGCGAAGGTATTCCCTGCCTCCCCTCCTAGTACTATTCTCACATCTTAGCCATGGATCATATTCCTAAGCTCGATACCAATTGTGACGCCCCAAAATTAGGTATACATCACCCATCTTGGGTAGTCGATACATGGTAATAATTTAAATACAACTTACTAATATAATTGTCGGTAATACAATACGACATAAACCGTGAGTTTGAATACAAATATTGTCTACTAGATATTATACAAACTCAAAAGGAGTCCTCATTACAATTATTATCACACTATTTCACGTAATAGTGAGGACTACTAATGCTATCCTCGGACCATTACTCGCTTCCCGACTCGTCCCAAGCTATATTCTCATTTCACGAGAAACAAAGGAAAGAAAGGGTGAGCTCAACTAGCTCAAGAAGAAATATTATGACTAAGATAATGCGAATAAATTATCATTAGCCTCAAATGATGTTAAACCGATAAAATATAATGAACATCAAGTTTAACTACAATGAACCAAAGAATCCATTAAAAGAGTCAAGTAGAAAATAAAATCTACTATCTTTTATGATTTAAAAGGTTTTTCATCATCATTATATATTTAGACTCGAAATTTTAATAAATATTCCACATCATCGAATCACCCCTCGCACTACTACTACCAAGGATATTCTTTAAGATCACGACCACAATTATTCATACACTCACGGCCAAGAATAGTTGTGTATTCATTAATGGTCATGATCATGCCAACAATCGTCCATCAATGCACTACTACTAACGAGGATTTTTATCACATCATTTGTAACATTACGGTCGTGATTACAAGAAATAGTCTCTCGGTCATAATCATACCAAGTCCATCTATGCACTATGCACCACGTATGACTTTCAACATAATATAAACATGAGGATGATGACAATGATATAAGAATTCAATAAAACAAGTTCAAGAATTATTTTATCCAGTGAATTATTAACGTCCAAATTGTCAACATGATCTTTGTTTTGTAGAGTAAAATTCAAGAATGATCGTAAGAATATTTCCATGAAAAGATCTTTGGATGAAACGCAAATATCAAGGATATTCTACTAATTTCATGGAGTATAAAGTCATAGTTTTAACCAACTAGGTATAATAAAGAATGGAATAACAAAAGAAATCACCATGCATGCGATAGATCATCACATGTGCGAAAAGTTATTCCAATGTAATAATAAATAACGGAACCGGTCCTAGTAAAACGCATGCATGTGATGTTCCAATGTATGAATAATAATAAAGATTTTAACCAGTGTCCGTGTAAAACACACGAACCGAGTGATGTTCCAACGAGAATAATAGAAGAATGTCACCAAGTATAGGATAAACCGCATATCTGAGTTTGTAAGACCCGAAATTTTTAAATAAAAGGAATTTCCTTTATTTATTATTTTGAAATAGTAAGGGTTGATTTGGATAGTTAAGGGTTAAATACGCAAATATTTCAAAATAAGCAAGTGGTTATAAAATATTCATTATCGCTTGAAATATTCGTTTGGTCGTGGAATATTCAGATCGCTTGTGGGGAATATTCGTATTTACGTGCCGCAAATGACCATGTGTGGGCCCATAACGGAAAGTGATTGGATGAAGAAAACGACAAATATAAGTTGTTTTTAAATAACTTGGTGCAGTAGTTATTCACAGATTATCTTTAAAATACCCGGTGGTTAAAACACACTAATACGCGTTGTTGAACAAGAAGACACCAGATTGCACCAATTATTGATTCTTACGTAGAAAGGCACTACTCAATAATGGTTACGAGAATTACCGTTCGATTATTTTATCGAGTTAATAATTGCTTGCGTTGATATTTTATATTCACATTGTTTCAATAATTGTCATTACACAAAGATCTTTCATTATCGAAGCAATAATTCATATTATCTCAATAATATTATTAGATAACATTATTGGCAATGTCTAGAAAGTTCTGTCTAAGGAGAGGTTTGGTCACCTAATTGCGCCGCCAGAAGAAGAAATTTTATTGGAAAGCCCCTTTCTGAACCGCCTCGGTTGTCAATATTGTGATTCTCGTAATATTATTTGTGAATAATTAATTATTGATTTATATGATGAGAAAAATATTGATTTTATGTGGATATAGATGGAGAAAATTTTTAAAATGACAATTGTTGAAAATTAATATTTTATCTTTTCCGATAAAATAATTCATTTAAATATATTATTTTAATAATATATTAACGGTGATATTTTTACAATGAATGTGGGATATATGAGTATATGAGGAGGAAGAGTATTTTGTGGCATTAAATGTTTAACACATGTTTTGTGTGTTGGTGGACACAATTATCGAATCAAATTTGATTATAAATGTAAAATCACCCGTTTGTGGATTTCGGTCAATTTTATTTGGAATTTGGAAAACTTTCTTCTGCAAAGTTATAGAGAATTGAATTTCATATAAAAACTCATGAGATTCAAATTTTCTGATGAAAGGGCTATTTATTATGAATTATTGAAGTTCAAGAAGTTCAAATAATTGATTTTGGAAGTTTAAAATATTTTTAATTACAAAAACGTTTTTTCATTTTGAAACTCATTTAACATGTGGTTAGGAGGCTGAATTCAGATTGTTAGTGTGCGATATGAAGTTGTGGAAAAATTATAATATATTATATTAAATTTTCTGCTTTGGTGTTCTAAGCAATTTCCTATAAATAGGGTGCTTAGGTTAGAATTGAAAATCACACCGAAATCAAGTTTTCTCTCTCTATATTATCGAGTTTATTCTTGTGAGTATTTTGAGTATACTTTGAGTATTGCTATACGATTGCAAGTCCAAGTCATAGCCTATATCCGTGTGTTTCAAAAGAAATCTTGATCTTTCGAGGTAAGGGATATTATTTTTTTTTAATGATATTATTTCTTCAATATCATTATCTTTGAAATGTTGATCTGAAGTTTTATCAAATTTGGAACTTTTTTATGTCGGGGTTACTATTCATGGGTTACTATTCATGAGTTACTATTCATGAGTTACTATTCATGAGCATTATTCATGAAGTCTTATTCACGAGTAACTATTCACGAGTACTATTCATGAAGCGTGAAGATGTTTTTGTGGAATTTCTATCTTTTGGTGTTCTGAGTTACTATTCACGTGATAATGACACTATTCACGATACTGACACTATTCATTCAGAAAAATAAAATTTCTTCTTTTTGTCTAAAATATCTATTCGGATACTAACTCTGATTGTATCCATGTTTTGATCATTCTTGAATTTTACACCACTATGATTATTTTTGAGGTATTTTTGGGCGTGGATAAAACCAAGTACTGAATCCTTAATCCTTAATCCTTGTCATTTTGTTTCACTTGGATTCGCTTCTTTAAAAATATTTTCATCATCCTCGATCTTAAATGATGATATTATTGAATATCTTTGGCTGTAGTGCAAAGATGAATGATTTCTCAAGAATATCTTTGGCACATAGTGCAAAGATGAACAATGTTGAGATGAACACACCGATTGATTAATATCTTTGGCTCAGTAGTGCAAAGATGAACAGTGTTTAAATGAACATGACCAATCGATGAATATCTTTGGCTCAGTAGTGCAAAGATGAATATTTGATTCCGTATGTATATTGATTGATGTTACGAGGATAAAATATTGATGATGGACCGTTAAATTCATAGATTATAGTAGATTTCATTCTCTACGTAACTCTTCTATGAATTATTATTTCATTGCGAATATTGATCCGAAACTTGTTGTCTATTGTATTCTATCGATTTTTCCTCGTTGAAGACTAACGATAATTTGTTGTATATTATCTTAGTCATAATATTCTTCTTGGGCTAGTTGAGCTCACCCTTTTCCTTGTTGTTCCATTTTTCTTCTCGTGAGGCGAGAATGTAGGGAGTACTAGTGTAAAATATGGAATGAAGGTTCTAGAGAGAGTTGTTTAGTAGTCCTCACCATTTTGTAAAATAATGAATCAATAATTATGATGGGGATTTATTTATGTGGATATTGTCTAGAAGACAATATTATATTTAAACTCACAAGATATATTGTCATATTTCACACGACATTTGTATTATTGAAGTTGTAGTTTGCTTCTTGTACCATGTATTTGGCGACTCGTAATGGGTGTTGTGTATACCTATTTTGGGGGCATCACAGATTGAGTATCGAGCTTGGGATATGATCTCTGGCGGAGATCGGGAATAAACTAGGAGGAGAGACGAGTAAATCCTTCGTTAGTGTGTCCTACCTAAGCTTATTTGTTAGTTGGTCAAGATATAGGATATTATGTGATATATTGATTTCCTTAATTAACCCTTATTTTATGACAAGATTTGAGAATGTCATTGAGAATATTAATGATGGAGCAAATGAGACCGTGGAGATGCCTGTACTCACCAACGAGGAGAACGTGCAACAGTCGTGGTAATGTTCCTCCCGTGAACAACACCACCGAAGCGTGATGATGAACGAAGGGATGTTTAGAAGCTTTTTGCGAGTTCATGCAAAATCGACGAGGAGACTTCGTGTTCAAAATCTGAGAGAAATGATAGCAATTCACGGTGGTCACAAACCAAGTAGCTTCAAAGAGTTGGGACCACTGACTGCAGGAAAAGCGGATCCGATTAAAGGCGAGGCGTGGGTAAAACAAATTACCAAGATATTCGATGTCTTGGGATGCACGGAGGAACAGAAGTTCCATTCGCCGCCTTTTATGTTCCGTGGCGAGGCAGACATCGGTGGAATCGTGAAGCGTACCCATCCAAATTTCGCACTCAAAGCGTATGTCATGGGAGACGTTTGAGAATAGTTCAATGACAAGTACTTCCACCGAAAGTATTCGTCATATGAAGGAAGTGGAGTTTATTAGACTAGAGCGAGAATAACACGACGGTGTCCCAAAGACGAGGCGAAGTTCGCGGAGTTATCCAGTTCGCACCTCATTTGGTGGAGAATGAGGAACGTATGATGCGGATGTTTCGAAGGTTTGAAACTCCGACATACGTCGAAGATCTCATTTCTCATAAATTTTCTCTCTATTCGAGATGTTGTCAATGGGCTCAATTGTTAGAAAGCGAGATAACGAGTACGTTCAACCGAGGGACCATAACCGAGGATCATACCCCAAGATAGCGATCATCGAATAACGATAACCAAATGAGAAAGAAGAATACGAACAAAGGCGGTAAACACTCTGCGGTGGTAATCGTGGCCATGAAAATAGAAGAAGCGAGTCGGGAGGAGATTTTAAAAAGAGGAGATTCAACAACGACCATGTGAAGACGTCAGCGCCAGTAGCAACTAGTTTTAAGGGAGGAGAACGACCACCGGTCGTATGTTACAAATGCGGGAAAGAGGACATATCATTGGCCGCCCAGCAGTTTAAGGTATGCTATAATTGTGGAAAGAAGGACATATCGCTCGAGATTATACGATATCGAAACCCAGATCCAAATGGAATGGTGACTCAAAAGGATGTCCC
Organism: Panax quinquefolius; assembly: GCA_020205615.1. Taxonomy (NCBI): domain Eukaryota; kingdom Viridiplantae; phylum Streptophyta; class Magnoliopsida; order Apiales; family Araliaceae; genus Panax; species Panax quinquefolius. The sequence goes on along the minus strand of CM035172.1, from coordinate 130,668,971 downwards.
GAAAAGTCAAAGTCAACGGTTCTTGGAAGAAGCGTTTGTCGCGGTAATAGGTCAAAAAATACAAGGAACCCGAACGAAGTTAGCACGGGTTAGTTAATTATAAATTCTTGCGAAGTATATACCTTACTAGATACCGGTTCTACCCATTCTTTTATCTCTCTTGCTTGCGCTCAACGTTTGAACTTGACTACGGAGAAATTAGACTTTGACCTATTTATGGAGAATCCGTTAGGAGAAACTTTCATTACATCCGTTGTTTAGAAATCTTGTTTGATTCAGGTTGGCACTATCACATTACCTGTTAACCTTATTTCTATAGAAATATTTGCTTTTGATGTGATTTTAAGGTTAACTACTCATCATGCCAAAATTGATTGCTTTTGTAAGGTTGTTAGTTTTCATATTCCTAAGCAACCTGTTATTCGAATTCAAGCAATCAAACCATTGTAGTCAAACATTTTCATATCAAGCCATGAAGTCATTCGTTTATTACGGATGTCAAGTTTTCTTAGTCCATGTTATGGATTTGAATAAAGACACGTCAGATTTGAATAATATTCCTGTTGTTATTGATTTTTCCTGACGTATTTCCTGAAGAATTTCTTGGCTTACTCCCAAAGCCTGATATTAAATTTTGTATCGACTTTGAACCCCGTAAGACAAAACTCATTTCTAAAATCTCATGTCGAATGGCTCTATTGAACTTCGTGAGTTAAAAATTCAACTATAAATTTGGTACCGAGCCTTTATTTTGTGACTTCCTTTGTGGAATTCTCCTAAGCCGGACTCTCTGTAGGGACGTCATATTCGCATGCGATAAGAACTGATAGGTGTCATTATGACGTCTTATCCAAGATTGGGATATGAGTCACGCTTGAGAGCAACCTAAGTCGGTTATCGAAAGACGTAGCTTTCTGAAGCTTAGTTGGTTATTATCGAGATTCGTTGAAGGATATTCTCGAATCGCTATTCCATTAACGCAAATTGACTCGTAGAGATACAAAATTCGAATGGAGCGAGGAATGTGGGAAGAGCTTGAAGAACTTCAAGAGGAGACTCATTTCAAAGACATGTTCGATCATGCCATCCTCGAAAAGCGAACGTGGTAGTAGGCGATGAGTAGAAGATCATATCTTGAGAAGCGAGTGCGATGATGTCAAGTATCTGCGCGTAGAGCCAACTTTAATAGAAAAGTTAAGATTACTCGAGCCACCGGCCCGGAGTTGATGCGTATGAAGAAGAAAGTACTGAAGGAGCTATTCCAAGCGAGAATTGATGAAGAAGGAATACTTGAGTCCACTCTAGACTTTGTGTTCCTAACGACTCGATTTGAAGTACAAGATTATGATGGAGGCACACAATCGCCATTTGCAATCCATCTTAGAAGTACTAAAATGTATCGTGATCTTCGACATACATTTTGGTGGAACAATATGAAGAGAGAGATTGCAAAGTTTATCTCGATGTGTTTAACTTGCCAACGTGTAAAGGCGGAGCATCTTGTACCTAAGGGTCCGTTGCAACCACTTGAGATTCCTGAATGGAAGTGGGAACACATTACTATGGATTTCGTTACGGGTCTTCCTACGGTTTCTCAAGGCATTAATGCTATTTGGGTTATTGTTGATAGATTAACCAAGTCTGCTCATTTCTTGCCGATACGGGAGACTTATTCCCTTGAACGTCTTTCTCGTATGTAACGTAATGAGATTGTGAGATTGCATGGCATGCCAAAGATCCATAGTTTTAGATCGTGACCCAAGATTCACTTCATGATTTTGGGTTGAAAAAGCTATGGGCACGCAATTTACGATTCGGTTTGGCATACCATCCTCAAACGGATGGGCAATCAGAAAGGACTACTCAAACTCTTGAAGATATATTAAAACTCTGTGTCCTAGATTTCAAAGGAAGTTGGGATAAGTACTTGCCATTGGTGGAATTCTCATACAACAATAGTTATTAAACAAATATAGGCATGGTTCCATTTGAAGCATTATATGGACGAAAATGTCGTTCTCTCCATATGTTGGGATGATGTGGGTGAAGCAACATTGTTGGGACCCGAGTTAGTACGTATATGACTCACCGAAAAGATCCAAATGATTCGACAACGATACAAACGGCACAAAGATCGACAAAAAGAGTTATGCGGATCTTCATCGAAAGGACGTGGAATTTAATGTAGGGATCATGTATTGTTGCGAGTTGCTCCATGGAAGGGAGTTACAAGATTTGGGAAGAGAGGAAAGCTCAATCCACGATTTATTGGTCCATTTCAAATTCTTGACCGAGTAGGAAATGTAGCCTATAGACTTGCGTTACCTCCGAAGTATGTCTCGTGTTCATAATGTGTTTCACATATCGTATTTCAAATATGTAAAAGACCGAACCACGTTATAGAGTTAGAACCGAACGAGATAGCCGAAGACTTAACGTATGAGGAGGTACTGTCAAGATGTTGGATAGGAAGGAGCATGTCCTACGCCAGAAGGGTTATACCACAAGTTAAAGTTTTGTGGAGGAATCATGCTATAGAGGAAATGACCAGGAGTTGGAAACGGAAATGAAAGCGAGGTATCCTCACCTTTTGAAACACTGTGTATCGTCGTCAATTTCGAGGACGAAATTTCATAAGGAGGAGAGGTTGTAAGACCCCAAAATTTTAAATAAAAGGAATTTCCTTTATTTATTATTTTGAAATAAGTAGGGTTGATTTGATTAATGTGGATAGTTAAGGTTAAATATGCAAATATTTCAAAATAAGCAGTGGTTATAAAATATTCATTATCGCTTGGGAATATTCGTTTGGTCGTGGAATATTCGTCATCGCATCCGGAATATTCGTATTGCGACGGCGCTAAATGACCATGTGGGCCCCATAACTGGAAAGTGATTGGATGAAGAAAACGACAAATATAAGTTGTTTTTAAATAATCTACGTAGTTATTACCGTTATCTTTGTTAAAATACCCTTATGGTTAAAACACACTAATAATCTGCGTTGTTGAACAAGAAGATAGCACCAGGTATTGCACCAATTATTGATTCTTACGTAAGAAGGCACTACTCAATAATGGTTACTGATAATTACTTGTTCGATATTTTATTGAGTTAATAATTCTTTGCGTTGATATTTTATATTCTTTGTTGTTTGAATAATTGTCATTACACAAGATCTCTTTCATTATCGAAACAATAATTCATATTATCTCAATAATATTATTAGATAACATTATTGGCAATGTCTAGAAAGTTACATACAGGAGAGGTTTGGTCACCTAATTGCGCGCCAAGTGAGGAGAAATTCTTATTGAAAGCCCTCTTCCTGAACCGCTGGTTGTCAATATTGTGATTCTGTAATATTATTTGTGAATAATTAATTATTGATTCATATGATGAGGAAAATATTGATTTTATGTGGATATAGATGAAAAAAAATTTTAATGTGACAATTGTTGAAAATTGAAATTTTATCTTTTTCTGATAAAATAATTCATTTAAATATATTATTATATTTTAATAATATAATAATGGTGATATTTTACAACGAATGTGGAATATATGAGTATCGAGGAGGAAGAGTATTTTTTGTTGCAATAAATGTTTAAAACATGTTAAACATGTCGGTGGACCCCATTTATTAACCGAAATTTGATTATAAACAGAAAATCGTCCGTTTGTGGATTTCGGTCCAATTTCTATTTGGAATTTGGAAAAACTTTCTTCTGCAAAGTTGTAGAGAATTGAATTTCCTATAAAAACTCATGAGATTTGAATTTTCTGATGAAAGGGCTATTTATTATGAATTATTGAAGTTCAAAGCTCAAAATAATTGATTTTTGGAAGTTTAAAATATTTAAACTTAGAAAACGTTTTTCTTACTTTTTCTAGAATGTGGCATGTGTTTGATGGCTGAAATCAGATTCTAGGCATGCGTAGGAAATTTATATAATTATATTATTAATTTATTAAATTTTACGCTTTGGTGTTCTAAGCAATTTCTATAAATAGGTGCTTGGGTTAGAATTGAAAATCACACCGAAATCAAGTTTTCTCTCTATATATTATCGAGTTTATTCTTGTGAGTATTTTGAGTATACTTTGAGTATTGTTAGATTTGCAAGTTGTTAGGTTTGTAATATTCATGTATGCAATCAAATTGCAAAATAATGCTGAGCGTGTAAAAATCGAGTTTTAAAATTTACAAACCATAAACCCGGATCACCCTTTATGCACAATTATTAATTAAACGAAAAGATAAAGAATAAAATCATACCCTTGAAGATCGAGCTTCCGTGTACAAGTTCACCTCCAAATCCTTTCGCGTTAACTTGAATCCACCGGGGTTTTGTTCCTTCCTTTTGATCAACGTTATACCACCCATATGTTTGGCCTCTGAGGTGATCCACCAAAGAATTATAATGATTCAAGAAAAAGGGTATTTGGCTCAAACCCTAGTTTTCATCTCTCTATGAAAAGGGTACTCTCCAACAAATTGGAATTATGTCGTTGTTGTAAAAGTCAACAACCCCCACTACCCATAACAAGACTCCTCTTATTTATAGATGTGGGCAACCCACCTTAACAATTAAGGAATTGGGATTTATTTAATTAATTAAATTCTTTTAATTAATTAAGCTCCCTAATCTTATTAGGATAATTAATTAAACTCCTTTAACTAATTTTCCTTCCTAATCCAATTAGAATAAGTACTTATATTAAATTAATTCCTAAACTCTTTTAGAAATTAAAATAATAATAATTATAATAATATTAATAAGACTCCTCTTATTAATTTATATTTAATATTTCTAAAATATTAAATAATAAATATTAAGCTATTTAATTTATTCTATCACCATAGATTAAATTAAATATACTTAACATATTATTACGATTATGCCATTAACTTCTTAAATAATTATTCTTCCTTTTATGGTGTGACCCTTTAGGTTCTCCATATTAAACCTAGGTTGTGAATAAATCAATTAGAACAATTCTAATCTTATTTAAATAAATAAATTAAATAATTAATTTATTTAAATAAATAATATTTATTCTACAATAGGGATAAGCCTCCCTAGCGATCAACGACTTTCCGGATAATATAGATTTCAACATTAATTATAAAAGAACCTTTGAGTAAATAGTTACTGCATAATTCAATCCTTCCACCATACAATGTCCCAATTAAATATAAGATATGGAATTATCGTCAAGTCTTATTTTATTTAATTTATATGTATTTCGATCCTTAAATGCACAACTCAAATAATGCAAATTAGAAACTCCTTTCTAATTTCATTCTACATTAAGCCAAGGACTAATGGGTTGTCATTTATCGAATCACATATGACATTTCTCTCTTTTATTAGAAGTGGTAGATTCTTTATTGATCATACATTATCTCCATGTACAACTTATTATACCCAAGCATACCCTTTGATATACCCTAAGGGTCTTAAGGAATAAGTCAAAGTATAACTCATCATACACAAGATACTACGATGATCTCAAGTCCAAGGATTACTTGACTACTATCACTACAAGAATTCCTATTGACAGCAAATAAAACTCCATTAGGTATTCCTTAGCGAGCCCACGTTCAAAGAACTTATTCTCCAATAAGCACCTACATACTTTTTTAGTGTCTCCACACAAATGATCATGAGATCAATCATCCTCATCCAACGAGCAAGCAACGTATGTACCAATCTATCCGGATTCACTAATCCCCAATTTAGTAATCCAATGATTGGGAACTATTTTAGTTTTAAGCTTTCTAAGAATTTAGATCTCATTAGAATGATCATCATCATTATTCTAAAAGCATTGCTTAAAACTATGGGTTTATCACATATTATAAAAAGCAAAGATCATGTTGATAATTAAAAGCCTTTAATAAATTAATACTTTTTATTAATATATGAATAAGATTGTTACAAAGTATATGCTTTATCATCAAACATGATTGGCTTGTGTGCATACTAATTTCAATCTCCCACTTGCACTAAAGCCAATCGTCATGGTAACTCATACTCTTCTTCTCTAAGTGACGATTATCCTGCGCATTGGATAAGCTTTAGTTAATGGATATGTAATGTTGTTCATGAGAGTCCACTATCTCTATAGTGATTTCCCATCTTTCAATGATTCTAATAATCAAATGAAAGTGCCACAACACATGTTTAGATCCAAGATGAGACTTAGAACTATTCCTAGTTCACGTAATGAACTTTTAATCCAAACAATCAACTTGCAGCCTTCATTTATAGCTATTTACTTTGTCTTTATCACTAAACCAAAGAACTTTTCTTTGTTTGGAACCTTTCCAATTCAACGCACCAATTGCTCAAGGTAACCCTTTACCTTAAAGTGGATTTTTCTGTCGTCTTGGTGCATCTCAAAAACTTGAGTCTCATAAGCCCTCTAGTTTTAATTAAGACCCACCATGAATATGATCATATCCTTATTCTTGGGTTAAGCACTTTAAGATGTTTTCAACGACTCATAGTGAACTTCTCCGAATATGGACCGATCAACATCGTGTCTCGTATATTTCATTGCATACATGATAGTCACTCATGTGACCTCTCTTTCGTGAGTCCGTGGGGACTATTAAGAGATACACTCCATAGCTCATCGACATGAGACATCTCTTGAGTTTGCCATGCTAAACGACTTTAGCATCAAATGAATATACGCTCCTTGGGTTAAGTCGAGCATCCTCTTAAATCTATCTATATAGATTTATATCCCCAATTAAGATACTCTTCCAAATCATTCATGGAGGAATGTTTAGACAACTTTATCTTTCTTGATTGTAGCATTGGTATGTCATTCCTTATCCGTAGTATATCAACATGTAGTACTAGGAATGTCACGATGCTCCCAACGACCCTTTTGTACACACTAGGTTCATTCTTACCTCATCGTGATGTAACTCTAGATCATCATCTTCTATGACGCTGCCTCATCATCATCATCCATGATGAATCCATACCTCCACAGGTATCTTCTTTATTATTCCGTGATTTACGATTCAGGTTGTGGTATAATAGGTCTATCTCTCTGTGTTCCTCTTATTTGATTTATAGTGTTTTGTGGTTCTTGAACTCTTCAAGATCTATTATCCTCCCACTAGCCCCTTTTAATGATAAACACCTTTATCTTAGAAAGGCGGTGTTTCGCAATAAACACCTTTTGCTATGTAGGATTATAGAACATATGCCCTAAACTTACTTTTTTTGAGGATGTCCCACAAATTGTACTTGTCAAATCTTGTCCCAAGCTTATCCTTTGAAACCTTTTCACATAAGTTGACAACCCTTATCTTAACATACTTAAGATTAGAATCCTCCCCGTCCATAACTTTTATGGAGTCTTGGGGCTGGATTTTGAGGTTACCATTTTCGTAGATATGCAGCCATTTCTAGGACATTTTCCCAGAAGGATACTGGAATGTCGGTAAAATCATTATGGACCGCACCATGTCCAACAAGGTACGATTTTTCATTTCAGATACATCAATCAATTATTACGTATCATGAGGTGTCCATTATGAGAAAAACCATTTGAGTTGATCTAGAAACTTATTGCACAAGTATTTATTCCTTGATCTAATCAAAGAATCTTAATACTTTGCCAATTTGTTTCACTTTTGAATTCTTTGAACCTTTCAAATAATTCACACTTGTATTTCAACAAATACACACATTCAACTCTTTGAATGGTCATCTCCTTTTCTTATACTAATTTGTTCAATATGCAAAATTATTTTCATGTAAGTCAAGTATACAAAATTGATTAAGTAATATTCGAGTTCTATACAAAACATTATTATTATAAATAGAACAACAATTGTTCTTAATTATAATACCAAAATTTTATTGTCCAACAATAAAATGGAAATAATGTTTCTAACAAGAATTGGAATACAATAACAACTTATCGACTTAATAGATTTGCCCGTAGCAGCGATCTTAAACTATAAGTTTCTATGGCTAATGTTGCAACCTTTGCTTCATTTCCCACAAATAGGATTACTTATATTTGTTTAGCTTTCTTACTGCTTGGTCCCTTCATAAATCTATATTTATGATAAACCAAAGTCGGTATCCAATACCCAAGTAGAACCTTGACTTAAAGAAAAATTTACTTCAATCATGAACAAAAGCGTATTGTAATTGAAACTTCACTAAGCTTCTTTTGTTAGCCTCTGCAAGATGCTTCTTGCGCTTTTCTTTCCGTGTCCAAGCTTATTGTAGTGGAAGCAAACGCCTTTGCCATCCATATCGCTTTTGTTCTTATTATCCTTTATTTTGCCTTTCTATATACCTTCTTTGAATCGCTTCTTCTTTCGAGAAGATCCTTTGGCCCCTACCGAAGACATGGTCTTTCTTGGTTGAAAGTGACTCTCATCATTTTTCAACACGTTAAGCAAATCAGCGAGGCTGATATCTAGCTTGTCCATATGAAAAATTCACAACAATTATGAAAGGAGTCCGGGAATAAGTGCAAGATCAAATCTTGGCTCAACTCTCCATCCATGACAAAACCAGTTGTCCTAATTGATCAATCAAATTGATAATGTTAAGGACTTTTTGTGCATCTTATAGTGCCATTGGCTATTCTAGATCGGAAGAGCTCCTTAGATATCTCGATATCTTTGGGTCCTACTTTCCTCACCATCAACTACTTGATGTGCGGAATATAAGTAGAGCATCCATAGTTTCATCTCGACGCTGAAGCTCGTTACTCATGGATGCGAGCATGATGCATCGAGCCAATCATGCATCATCTTGCCACTTTCTAAAAGTAGCAATCTCTTCCTCGGAGGCATTATGCGCAACCATTGCGAGGATAGGCATATTAAGGACATATGATAGCTTTTCACTATGAGAACTATTCTCAAATTCCTTAACCAATCCGCTTAATTTGGTCCAAGTTAATTTAGCATCTAATATGCTTCGCATGATAGTAATTTTAGACATTGTAAAATTTCAGTAAATGAATTTGTAATTAACAACATTTTAACATACATTCTTTTATTAATTACCAAAATAATTTAGGTCTTGTTTTAAATTGGTATCTCCCACTATTTTCTTCAAACTATATTACCCTCACTTATATAGTTCTATAAAAAATCTAATTAAAGATTTGCTAGTGAGAATAAGGATCCCATTTCAAATGTATATAGCCTTGTGGTGACACAACAAACTATATATAAATAAATAGGTAGACAACTTTTGTCAATTACATCAACTATGCAACTCCTTGTATTTTGCCTCTTAGATTATTTTGATCAAGTGGTGGCACATCCGAATCAAAATTATCGAAGTTAAGTCCGACCTAGCACTCCATATATTCAAAAAGAAAAATATCATCCTTGTGGTGACACAACAAAACAATATTGTTCAATTTTCTTTATAAGCATCAAATGTGATAAATTAACATCTTAAATACTTAATACTTGCCTTGTGGTGACACAACAAACTCATATTAAATATTTAATACTCTATTAATTTTATCATGCTAGAAATGCGTACGCTCGATATTCCAAATATCTTTGAACGCTTAGGACTTAATATAAAAATTGAGGGTTTGTTATTAATTTTGTCTCATCTTGTTTAGCGCCAAGCATTACATATATATATATATAAAATACGTCGTCATATTAATTAACATGCGAAGCATGTTTGCATAATATATAATATATATAGTATAAGCATACACATATAGAATACTATATTCTACCTAGATTGATTATGGACTTTTGTTCTAGTTTGGTTCACTAGAGCCACCAAGTGAACCAAAAGGTCAAACCCTAGGGTGCAAGAAATTATATTTAAATATAACTATTACATTTAAACTTGGGCTCCATTACAAATGGGTCTTCAAGCGCTCTTGCTTCTTGATCTCCAATTTTCAAAATTAATTCTAACTATTCCTATTACAAAACTATTTTAAAATAAATAGAAACCTTGATCAAGTGATCGAGGGAAGTGTGACGCCCAAAATAGGTATACATCACCCATTCCGAGTTGTCAATACATGGTACGTAAACAACTACAACTTTATTATTACAACAATGAAAACTGTGAGTTTAAATACAAATATTATCTTCTGCATAATATCTATACTCAAATAAATCCTCATCACATTTATTGATACTTTATTTTACAAAATGGTGAGGACTACTAAACAACTCTCTCTAGAACATTCATTCCATACCCCGACTGCGTACTTCGCTATATTCTCGCCTCCCGAGAAAAATAGAACAAAAGGAAAAGGGTGAGCTCAACTAGCTCAAGAAGAATATTATGACTAAGATAATATACAACAAATTATCGTTAGTCTTCAACAGGAAAAATCTAATAGAATACAATAGACAACAAATTTTAAATCAATATTCGCATGGAAATAATAATTCATTAGAAGAGTTAAGTAGAGAATGCAAACTACTATCTTCTATGTATGAATTTAAAAGTTCATCGTCTATCTTTTATCCCCGTAACATCAATCAATATACATCTCAGAATCAAATATTCATCTTTGCACTACAGCCAAAGATATTCATCACTAGTCATGTTCATTTAAACACTGCTCATCTTTTTTACTATGGGCCAAAGATATTAATCGATCGGTCCATGTTCATCTCAACACTGCTCATCTTTTGCACTACAGCCAAAGATATTCTTCAAAATCATTCATCTTTGCACTACTGAGCCCAAAGATATTCAATAATATCATCATTTAAGGCGAGGATGATGAAAAATATTTTTAAAGAAATGAATCCAAAGGAAACAAAATGACAAGGATTAAGGATTTAGGATTCAGTACTTTGTTTTATCCATGTTTAAAATACCTCAAAAATAATCATAGTGGTGTAAAATTCAAGAATGATCAAAACATGGATACAATCAAAACTAGTATCCGAATAGATATTTTTGGACGAAAAGAAGAAATTTTATTTTTCGATGAATAGTGCAGATACGTGAATAGTCCGAGTATCGTGAATAGTAACTCCAACACCAAAAGATAGAAATTCCACAAAAAACATCTTCACGCTTCATTAATAGTACTTGTGAATAGTAACTCGTGAATAAGAACTCATGAATAAGTAACCCCTGACATGAAAAAGTTCCAAATTTGATAAAAAGTTCCAACCAATATTTCAAAGATAATGATATTGAAGAAATAATATCATTTGAGAAGAAAATAACATCCTTTACCTCAAAATAATCGTATTTCCGATCAATTTCTGATATAGTCTTGTGAAACTTGCCTTTGAATAAAGAACTCTCAAAATATCAAAATACTCACAAAAATACGCTTCAATAATCTAGAGAGAAAAACTTGTTTCGGTGTGATTTTCAATTCTAACCTAAGCGCTTATTTATAGGAAAATGCTTAACGCCAAAAGGAGACTAAATAATAAAATATTATTATTCTTTTTTCTCTTCCACGCCACCTCAATTGTCAAGCCAACCATTTTGAAAATCAAACTGCCCATCTTGGAAAATATAGCATTTCACATGTGTTAAAACACAAGTGGGTCCCACCTTTTTATTAATAAAAATCATTTTATTTTACTCAAACTTCAACAATTCATAGAAAATAGACCCATATCGAAAAATACTGAATTTTATGTCCATTCTTTTTCAAATCGAATTCTCTACAACTTTACGAAGAAATTTTTTCCAAATTCCAAACGAAAAATGACCAAAATCAAAGATACGGATAAGTTTTCTAATTTCCTTCTCTTCCTTTCTTTTCTTCCTTTCCCATAATTCTCCACTAACTCTCTCTCTTCCCCACTTTCTTCTCTTACCCCCACCACTTCTTCCACACACATACACAAATACGTATATATATATATATATATATATATTAAAAATATTTATAATTATTAAATGATTCCAATTCTATCTTCTCTCTTCCACCTCATCTATTTATAACCCATGAATTTATTGTAAAAATATCACCATCAATATATTATTAAAATAATATATTTAAATGAATTATTTTATCAGAAAAAGATAAAATATTAATTTTCAACAATTGTCATTTTAAAATTTTTCTCCATCTATATCCATATAAAATCAATATTTTCCTCATCATATGAATCAATAATTAATTATTCACAAATAATATTACAGAATCACAATATTGACAACCAGGCAGTTCAGAGGAAAGAGGGGGCTTTCCAATAAGGATCTCTCCTTATCGGCGCCGCAATTAGGTGACCAAACCTCTCCTTGAAATGTAACTTTCTAGACATTGCTAATAATGTTTTCTAATATTATTATTCGGATAATATGAATTATTGCTCCGATAATGGAAAATCTTTGTGTAATGACAATTATTGAAACAACAAAGAATATAAAATATCAACGCAACAATTATTGAATCAATAAAATAAAATATCTTGATAATTAATTCACCAGTAACAATTATTGAGTAATGCCTTCTTACGTAAGAATCAATAATTGGTGCAATACTGTAATACTTCTTGTTCAACAACGCAGATTAGTGTGTTTTAACCACCGGGTATTCCAACAAAGATTAATCGAATAACAACTACGTAGTTATTTTTAAACAACTTATATTTGTCGCTTTTCTCATCCAATCGCTTTCCTTTATAGGGCCCACACACATGGTCACTACCAATGCATTTAATATTCCCCGACAAGATTTAATATTCCACGACCAAACGAATATTCCCCAACAACAATGAATATTTTATAACCACTTGCTTATTTTGAAATATTTATATTTAACCCCTAACTATCCACATTAATCAAATCAACCCTTACTATTTCAAAATAATAAATAGAAAATTAAATTTCATTAATAATAAGTTGGGGTCTTACAACCTCCCTCCTTATGAAATTTCGTCCCTCGAAATTGACGTACGCACGTCGGTGTGTTTGAAAAGGTGAGGATACCTCGCTTTCATTTCCGCTTTCAATTCCCTGTGTCATTTCCTCTATAGCATGATTCCTCCACAAAACTTTAACTTGTGGTATTACCTTTCTTGCGTAGGACATGCTCCTTCCTATCCAAAATCTTGATAGGTACCTCCTCATACGTTAAGTCTTCTACTATCTCGTCCCTTCTAACTCTATAACATGGTTCGGTCTTTCACATATTTACGGCAATTATATGTGAAACACATTATGAACACGAGACACACTTGAGGTAACGCAGAAGTCTATAAAGGCTACATTTCCTACTCACAAGAATTTGAAATGGACCAATAAATCGTGGATTGAGCTTTCTCTCTTCCCAAATCTTGTAACTCCCTTCCATGGAGCAACTCGCAACAATACATGATCCCCACACTAAATTCCACGCCCTTTCGATGAAGATCCGCATAACTCTTTTGTCGATCTTGTGCTTTTTGTATACGTTATCGAATCATTTGGATCTTTTCGGTGAGTCATACGTATTTTAACTCGGGTCCCAACAATGTTGCTTCACCCACCTCATCCCAACATATTGAGAATGACATTTTCGTCCCATATAATGCTTGAATGGAGCCACACCTATACTTGCTCGATAACTGCTGTTGTTGTAGGAGAATTCCACCAATGGTAAATACTTATCCCAACCGCCTTGAAGTCTAGGACACGTCTTAATAAATCTTCAAGAGTTTGAATAGTCCTCTCGATTGTCCGTCCGCTTTGGGGATGGTATGTCAACTAAATCACAAATCCGTGCCCATAGCTTTTTTGCAAGCTAACCCAAAATCTTGAAGTGAATCTTGGGTCACGATCCAAACTATGGATACAGTATGCCATGCAACCTCACAATCTCATTTACGTATATACTAGCAAGACGTTCAAGGAATAAGTCTCCGTATCGGCAAGAAATGAAGCGACTTGGTTAATCTATCAACAATAACCCAAATAAAGATTGATGCCTTGAGAAACCGTAGGAAGACCCAGAACGAAATCCATGGTAATGTGTTCCCACTTCCATTCCGTAATCTCAAGTGGTTGCAACGGACCCTTAGGTACTAGATGCTCGCCTTTACACGTTGACAAGTTAAACACATTGAGATAAACTTTGCAATCTCTCTTCATATTGTTCCACCAAAATGTATGTCAAGATCACGATACATTTTAGTACTTCCGTGATGGATTGCAAATGGTGTATTGTGTGCCTCCATCATAATCTTGTACTTCAAATCGAGTCGTTAGGAACACAAAGTCTAGAGTGGACTCAAGTATTCCTTCTTCATCAATTCTCGCCCCTAAATAGCTCCTTCTTGACTTTCTTCTTCATATGCATCACTCCGGCCCATGGCTCGAGCAACCTTAACTTTTTCTATTAAAGTTGGCTCGTCGTATACTTGACATCATTGCACTTTCGTTCCCATGATATGATCTTCTACTCAACGCGTCGGCCTACCACGCTCGCTTTTCCGAGATGGTATTGAATAGTGTGTCGTAGTCTTTCAATAGTTCGAGCCAACGTCACGCCAGCGTGTTGAGTTCTTTTTGAGTGAAGAAATATTTAAGGCTTTTATGGTCTCAATATATCTCCACTTTCTCCCGTATAGATAGTGCCTCCATATCTTTAAGCGTTGAAAACGATCGGCTTTGCTAACTCTAGATCATGAGTAGGATAATTCCTCTCATACTCTTTAAGTTGTCATGAGGCATAAAGCTATGACTTTCCCAATGCTATACATGAGAACACATCCTAACCCTTTTCACTCAAGCATCGTCAGATAACAAATCCATCCGAACCGGATGGTATTGTTAGAACAGTCTTAAAATAAGTCTCCTCTTAAGCTCTTGGAAACTCTTCTCGCATTCTTTACTCCAAACGAATTTTGTATCCTTCCGAGTTAACTGGGTTAATGAAGTAGCGATTCGAGAAAACCCTTCCACGAATCTCCGATAATAACCATTAAGCCCAAAAAAACTACGTGCTTGATCACCAGACTTGGTTGCTCCCAACTTTGTATTGCTTCAATCTTCACGGATCAACAGATACTCCATGTTTTTTCGACACCACGTGTGACGCCCCAAAATAGGTATACACAACACCCATTCTCGAAAGTCGCCAAATACATGGTACAAAAAGCAAACTACAACTTCAATAATACAAATGTCGTGTGAAATACGACAATATATCTTGTGAGTTTAAATATAATATTGTCTTCTGACAATATCCACATGCAAATAAATCCCCATCATAATTATTGATTCATTATTTTACAAAAATGGTGAGGACTACTAAACAACTCTCTCTAGAACCTTCATTCCATACTCCGACTAGTACTCGCTTACATTCTCGCCTCCCGAGAAGAAAAAATGGAACAACAAGGAAAAGGGTGAGCTCAACTAGCCCAAGAAAAGAATATTATGACTAAGATAATATACAACAAATTATCGTTAGTCTTCAACAGGAAAAATCGATAGAATACAATAGGCAACAAGTTTCGAGATCAATATTCGCAATGAAAATAATAATTCATAGAAGAGTTACGTGGAGAATGAAATCTACTATAATCTATGAATTTAACGGTCCATCATCAATATTTTATCCTCAGAACATTAATCAATATACATCTGGAATCAAATATTCATCTTTGCACTCTGAGCCAAAGATATTCATCATTAGTCATGTTCATTTAAACACTGCTCATCTTTGCACTCTGGGCCAAAGATATTAATCAATCGGTCATGTTCATCTCAACACTGCTCATCTTTGCACTACTGGTGCCAAAGATATTCTTCAGAAATCATTCATCTTTTGCTACAAAGCCAAAGATATTCAATAATATCATCATTTAAGACCGAGGATGATGAAAATATTTTTAAAGAAACGAATCCAAAGTGAAACAAAATGACAAGGATTAAGGATTAAGGATTCGTACTTGGTTTTATCCACGCCAAAAATACCTCAAAAATAATCATAGTGGTGTAAAATTCAAGAATGATCAAAACATGGATACAATCGAGTTAGTATCCGAATAGATATTTTGGACAAAAAGAAGAAATTTTATTTTTCTATGAATAATACAAGATATCGTGAATAAAGGCAGATATCGTGAATAAGAACTCGACACCAAAGATAGAAATTCCACAAAAAACATCTTCACGCTTCATGAATAGTTCTCGTGAATAAGAACTCGTGAATAAGTAACTCGTGAATAAGAACTCATGAATAAGAACTCATGAATAAGAACTCATGAACAAAGAACTCCATGAATAATAACCCCGATACATGAACAAGTTCTAAATTTGATAAAAACTTCAGATCAACATTTCAAAGATAATGATATTGAAGAAATAATATCATTAAAAAAAATAATAATATCCTTACCTCGAAAGATCAAGATTTAAATTTGAAACACCTAATATAAGCTATGACTGGACTTGCACCGTATAGCAATACTCAAAGTATACTCAAAATACTCACAAGAATACGCCGATAATATAGAGAGAGAAAACTTGATTTACAGTGTGATTTTCAATTCTAACCTAAGCACCTATTTATAGGAAATTGCTTAGAACACCAAAAGCGAAAATTTAATAAATTAATATATATATATATATATCAAATTCATACGCCAACCTTAGAATTCAGATCCTAGCATTTCCCACATGCCACCTTCTAGAAAGAAATGATAAAAACGTTTTTCATAAAATAAATAATTAAAACTTACAAAAATTAATTATTTGAGACTTGAACTTCAATAATTCATAATAAATAGCCTTTTCATCAGAAAATTCAAATCTCATGAGTTTTTATAGGAAATTCAATTCTCTACAACTTTACAGAAGAAAGTTTTCCCAAATTTCAAATAGAAATTGACCAAAATCCATAAGCAGGCGATTTTACAAATGCTATAATCAAATTTCAATCGATAAATGGGGTCCACCGACATGTTTAACATGTTTTAAACATTTATTGCAACAAAAATACTCTTCCTCCTCGTGATACTCATATATCCCACATTCTTTGTAAAAATATCACCGTTAATATATTATTAAAATAATATATTTAAATGAATTATTTTATCGTAAAAAGATAAAATATTAATTTTCAACAATTGTCATTTTAAAATTTTTCTCCATCTATATCCACATAAAATCAATATTTTCCTCATCAATAATTAATTATTCACAAGTAATATTACAGAATCACAATATTGACAACCAGGCAGTTCCCAGGAAGAGGGGGCTTTCCAATAAGAATTTCTTCTTCTTCTTACAAGCAATTAGGTGACCAAACCTCTCCTTGTATGTAACTTTCTAGACATTGCCAATAATGTTATCTAATAATATTATTCGGATAATATGAATTATTGCTTCGATAATGAAAGATCTTTGTGTAATGACAATTATTGAAACAAAGAATATAAAATATCAACGCAAAGAATTATTAACTCAATAAAATAACGAATAAAGAATTATCATAACCATTATTGAGTAGTGCCTTCTTCACGTAAGAATCAATAATTGGTGCAATACTGGTAATCTTCTTGTTCAACAACGCGTAATAGTGTGTTTTAACCACACCGGGTATTCCAACAATATTAATTGTAATAACTACGCCAATATTTAAAAACAACTTATATTTGTCGCTTTCTTCATCCAATCACTTTCTCACATTATGGGGCCCACTCATGGTCATACTGCTTGTAAAATCGTCGAATATTCCACAAGATCTGAATATTCCACGACCAAACGAATATTCCCCGAGCGATAATGAATATTTTATAACCACTTGCTTATTTTCAAATATTTGCATATTTAACCCTTAACTATCCACATTAATCAAATCAACCCTTACTATTTCAAAATAATAAATAAAGGAAATTCCTTTTTATTTAAAAAATTTCGGGGTCTTACAACCTCTCCTCCTTATGAAATTTCGTCCTCGAAATTGACGTACGTACCTGGTGTTTCGAAAAGGTGAGGATACGTCGCTTTCATTTCCGTTTCCAACTCCCAAGTCATTTCCTCTATAGCATGATTCCTCCACAAAACTTTAACTTGTGGTATAACCTTTGCGCGTAGGACATGCTCCTTCCTATCCAACATCTTGACAGTACCTCCTCATCGTTAAGTCTTGGCTATCTCGTCCTGTTTCTAACTTCTATAACGTGGTTCGGGTCTTTCACATATTTACGAAGCACGAGATATATGAAACACATTATGAACACGAGACATACTCGAGGTAACGCAAGTCTAATGGCTACATTTCCTACTCGGTCAAGAATTTGAAATGGACCAATAAATCGTGGATTGAGCTTTCCTCTCTTCCCAAATCTTGTAACTCCCTTCCATGGAGCAACTCGCAACAATACATGATCCCCTACATTAAATTCCACGTCCTTTCGATGAAGATCCGCATAACTCTTTTGTCGATCTTGTCTTGTGTTTGTATCGTTGTCGAATCATTTGGATCTTTTCGGTGAGTCATATCGTATTACTTAAATCGGGTCCCAACAATGTTGCTTCACCCACCTCATCCCAACATATTGGAGAACGACATTTTCGTCCATATAATGCTTGAATGGAACCATGCCTATATTTGTTTAATAACTATTGTTGTATGAGAATTCTACCAATGGCAAGTACTTATCCCAACTTCCTTTGAAATCTAGGACATAGAGTTTTAATATATCTTCAAGAGTTTGAGTAGTCCTTTACGATTGCCCATCCGTTTGAGGATGGTATGCCAAATCAATCGTAAATTCGTGTCCATAGCTTTCTAACCCAAAATCATGAAGTGAATCTTGGGTCACGATCTAAAACTATGGATCTTGGCATGCCATGCAATCTCACAATCGCATTTACGTACATACGAGAAAGACGCTTCAAGGAATAAGTTTCTCGTGTCGGTGAAATGAGTAGACTTGGTTAATCTATCAACAATAACCCAAATCGCATCTATGCCTTGAGAAACCTTGGGAAGATTAGTAATGAAATTCGTGGTAATGTGTTCCCACTTCCATTCCTAATCTCAAGTGGTTGCAATGGACCCTTAGGTACAAGATACTCCGCCTTTACACGTTGACAAGTTAAACATCTCGAGATAAACTACGCGATCTCTCTTCTCATATTGCTCCACCAAAATGTATGTTGAAGATCATAATACATTTTGGTACTCCTGAGATGGATTGCAAACAATGTGTTGTGTGCCTCCATCATAATCTTGTACTTCAAATCGTAGTCGTTAGGAACACAAAGTCTAGAGTGGACTCAAGTATTCCTTCTTCATCAATTCTCGCTTAGGAATAGCTCCTTCTTGTACTTTCTTCTTCATACATCATCAAGATTGGTGGCTTGAGCAATCTTAACTTTTTCTATTAAAGTTGGCTCTATCATATACTTGACATCATCGCACTCGTTCCCGCATATGATCTTCTACTCATCGCGTCGTCACCACGTTCGCTTTCGAGGATGGCATGATCGAAACATGTCTTTGAAATGAGTCTCCTCTTGAGTTCTTGAAGCTCTTCCCACATTCCTTGCTCCATTCGAATTTTGTATCTCTACGAGTCACCAAGTTAATGGAATAGCGATTCGAGAATATCCTTCAACGAATCTCGATAATAACCAACTAAGCCTAGAAAGCTACGCCTTTTCGATAAGCGACTTTAGGTTGCTCTCAACTGTGACTCATATCCCAATCTTGGATAAAGCGTCACAATGACACCTATCGATTTTACTATCGCATACGAATATGACGTCCCTACAGAGAGTTCGGCTTAGGTGAATTCCACAAAGGAAGTCACAAAATAAAGGCTCGGTACCAAATTCTATAGTTGAATTTTAACTCCTAAAGTTCAATAGGAGCCATTCGATATGAGATTTTAGAAATGAGTTTTGTCTGGGGTTCAAAGTCGATACAAAATTTAATATCGAAGCTTTGGGAGTAAGCCAAGAAATTCTTCAGGAAATACGTCAGGAAAAATCAATAACAACAGGAATATTATTCAAATCTGACGTGTCTTTATTCAAATCCATAACATGGACTAAGAAAACTTGACATCCGTAATAAACGAATGACTTCATGGCTTGATATGAAAATGTTTGACTACAATGGTTTGATTGCTTGAATTCGAATAACAGGTTGCTTAGGAATATGAAAACTAACAACCTTACAAAAGCAATCAATTTTGGCATGATGAGTAGTTAACCTTAAAATCACATCAAAAGCAAATATTTCTATAGAAATAAGGTTAACAGGTAATGTGATAGTGCCAACCTGAATCAAACAAGATTTCTAAACAACAGATGTAATGAAAGTTTCTCCTAATGGATTCTCCATAAATAAATTCAAAGTCTAATTTCTCCGTAGTCAAGTTCAAACGTTGAGCGCAAGCAAGAGAGATAAAAGAATGGGTAGAACCGGTATCTAGTAAGGTATATACTTCGCAAGAATTTATAATTAACTAACCCGTGCTAACTTCGTTTGGGTTCCTTGCATTTTTGACCGGTCACGACAAACGCTCTTCCAAGAACCGTTGACTTTGACTTTTCTGGGACATCCTTTTGAGTCACCATTCACGCTGGACTGGGTTTCGATATCGTACAATCTCGAGCGATATGTCCTTCTTTTCCACAATTATAGCATACCTTGGAAGGCTTTGAACAGTTTGACCTTATATGTCCCTCCTCTCCACATCTGTAGCATCTAACTGGCGATCGTTCTCTTCCCCTAGAATTTGTTGATGGTGCTGATGTTGCTGCCGACGTCTTCCCGTCATCGTTAAATCTTCTCTTTTTAGATTGGACATCTCTTTCCATAATATCAACGCGTCGTGCAGCTTTTACCCATGCATCACTCATTCTCACTCGTTCAGTTATTTCTTCTTTCAAATTTCGATTCCACTTTATCATCTTATACTCGCGAAAGAGTGCTTCGCTTCAAGCATCACGTGTCGGGTAACATAAGCTTGAATCGTTGCATCCTTTTGCTCCACATCGCTCGCAATTCTTTAGCTTTGCTCTTCTAACTCTTGAATCGATTTTGCAATTCTATATTTCGATCATAAAATACCTCTAATAAACTCTCTTGGTACCTCTTCTTCCTCTTCTTCCTCACTCTCATTTTATTACCTCTGCGATTATCTGGGTGCAACTATCAATTCTTCACTCACCACATGGATATCTCTAATTCCTTCTTCACTTTGACATCACATTATCACGGTTGGCGATTAGAGGTGTCTCCATGATCTCATTCACTCCATTGTTAACGTTCTCAGCAACCGTTCTAAAAAAACTATCATAAAACAAGGGTTAATTAAATAAATTAACAAATCACATAATACCCTATAATATGACCAACCAACAAATAAGCTTAGGTAGAACACACTAGCGAAGGATTTACTCGTCTCTCCCCTTCTAGTTCTATTCCCCGATCTCCGCCAGAGATCATATCCCTAAGCTCGATACCAATCGTGACGCCCCAAAATAGGTATACACAACACCCATTCGAAATTCGCCAAATACATGGTACAAAAAAGCAAATTACAACTTCAATAATACAAATGTCGTGTGAAATACGACAATATATAATAATGAGTTTAAATATAATATTGTCTTCTAGACAATATCCACATGCAAATAAATCCCCATCATAATTATTGATTCATTATTTTACAAAATGGTGAGGACTACTAAACAACTCTCTAGAACCTTCATTCCATACTCTCAACTAGTACTCGCCACATTCTCGCCTCCCGAGAAGAAAAATGGAACAACAAGGAAAAGGGTGAGCTCAACTAGCTCAAGAAAAGAATATTATGACTAAGATAATATACAACAAATTATCGTTAGTCTTCAACAGGAAAAATCTGATAGAATACAATAGACAACAAGTTTTAGATCAATATTCGCATGAATGAAATAATAATTCATAGAAGAGTTACGTAGAGAATGAAATCTACTATAATCTATGAATTTAACGATCCATCATCAATATTTTATCCTCGTAACATCAATCAATATACATCCGAATCAAATATTCATCTTTGCACTACAGCCAAAGATATTCATCGATTAGTCATGTTCATTTAAACACCTGCTCATCTTTGCACTCTGAGCCAAAGATATTAATCAATCGGTCATGTTCATCTCAACACTGCTTCATCTTTACTTTCTGAGCCAAAGATATTCTTGAAATCATTCATCTTTGACCTTCAGGCCAAAGATATTCAATAATATCATCATTTAAGGTCGAGGATGATGAAAAATATTTTTAAAGAAACGAATCCAAAGGAAACAAAATGACAAGGATTAAGGATTAAGGATTCGTACTTGGTTTTATCCACGCCCAAAATACCTCAAAAATAATCATAGTGGTGTAAAATTCAAGAATGATCAAAACATGGATACAATCGAGTTAGTATCCGAATAGATATTTTGACAAAAAGAAGAAATTTTATTTTTCGGTGAATAATCTTAGTATCGTGAATAGTAACTCTCGCACCAAAAGATAGAAATTCCACAAAAACATCTTCACGCTTCATGAATAGTACACATGAATAAGAACTCGTGAATAAGTAACTCATGAATAGTAACTTCGTGAATAGTAACTCATGAATAAGTAACTCATGAATAAGTAACCCAGACATGAAAAAAGTTCCAAATTTGATAAAAACTTCAGATCAACATTTCAAAGATAATGATATTGAAGAAATAATATCATTAAAAAAAAAAATAATATCCCTTACCTCGAAAGATCAAGATTCTAAATTTGAAACACCGGATATAGGCTATGACTTGGACTTGCACCGTATAGCAATACTCAAAGTATACTCAAAATACTCACAAGAATACGCTCGATAATATAGAGAGAGAAAACTTCAGTTTCTGGTGTGATTTTCAATTCTAACCTAAGCACCCTATTTATAGGAAATTGCTTAGAACACCAAAGCAGAAAATTTAATAAATTAATATATATATATATATATATATATCAAATTCATACGCCAACCTTAGAATTCAGATCCTAGCATTTCCCACATGCCACCTTCTAGAAAGAAATGATAAAAAACGTTTTTCATAAAATAAATAATTAAAACTTACAAAAATTAATTATTTGAGCTTGAACTTCAATAATTCATAATAAATAGCCTTTTCATCGAAAAATTCGAATACTCACAAAGAAAGTTTGCGGGAAGGACATGCTCCTTCCTATCCAAAATCTTGGCAGTACCTCATCATACGTTAAGTCTTGGCTATCTCGTCCGGTTCTAACTCTATAACGTGGTTCGGTCTTTCACATATTTACGGCAATACGATATGTGAAACACATTATGAACACGAGACATACTTGGAGAAACGCTTGTGAGTCTATAGGCTACATTTCCTACTCACAAGAAGAATTTGAAATGGACCAATAAATCGTGGATTGAGCTTTCCTCTCTTCCCAAATCTTGTAACTCCTTCCATGGAGCAACTCGCAACAATACATGATCCCCTACACTAAATTCCACGTCCTTTCGATGAAGATTCGCATAACTCTTTTGTCGATCTTGTGTCGTTTGTATACGTTAATCGAATCATTTGGATCTTTTCTAGGTCATCATCGTTTAACTTCGGGTCCCAACAATGTTGCTTCACCCACCTCATCCCAACATATTGAGAAACGACATTTTCGTCCATATAATGCTTGAATGGAGCCACACCTATACTTGCTCGATAACTGCTGTTGTTGTAGGAGAATTCCACCAATGGTAAATACTTATCCCAATCGCCCTTGAAGTCTAGGACACGAGTCTTAATAAATCTTCAAGAGTTTGAATAGTCCTCTTTGATTGTCCGTCCGGTTTGGGGATGGTATGCTTAACTAAATCGCAAATCCGTGCCCATAGCTTTTTGCAAGCTAACCCAAAATCTTGAAGTGAATCTTGGGTCACGATCCGAAACTATGGATACGTACATGCCATGTAACCTCACAATCTCATTTACGTACATACTAGCAAGACGTTCAAGGAATAAGTCTCTCAGATCGGCAAGAAATGATGCGGACTTTGGTTAATCTATCAACAATAACCCAAATAGCATTGATACCTTGAGAAACCGTAGGAAGACCCGTGTGAAATCCATGGTAATGTGTTCCCACTTCCATTCCGGAATCTCAAGTGGTTGCAACGGACCCTTAGGTACTAGATGCTCCGCCTTTACACGTTGACAAGTTAAACACATTGAGATAAACTTTGCAATCTCTCTCTTCATATTGTTCCACCAAAATGTATGTCAAGATCACGATACATTTTAGTACTTCCGAGATGGATTGCAAATGGTGTATTGTGTTGCCTCCATCATAATCTTGTACTTCAAATCAGAGTCGTTAGGAACACAAAGTCTAGAGTGGACTCAAAGTATTCCTTCTTCATCAATTCTCGCTTACGGAATAGCTCCTTCTTGTACTTTCTTCTTCATATGCATCATTTCCGGCCTGGGTGGCTTGAGCAACCTTAACTTTTTTATTAAAGTTGGCTCTACGTCGTATACTTGACATCATTGCACTCGTTCCGCATATGATCTTCTACTCAACGCCACAACTACCACGTTCGCTTTTCGGGATGGTATTGAATAGTGTGGTCGTAGTCTTTTAATAGTTCGAGCAAACGTCATTTGTGCCGCATGTTGAGTTCTTTTTGAGTGAAGAAATATTTAAAGCTTTTATGGTGCGAATATATCTCCACTTTCTCCCCATATAGATAGTGCCTCCATATCTTTAAGCGCGAAACGATCGCCAACTCTAGATCATGAGTAGGATAATTCCTCTCATACTCTTTAAGTTGTCATGGGCATAGGCTATGACTTTCCCACGTTGCATGAGAACACATCCTAACCCTTTTCCCTGAAGCATCATTGTAGATAACAAATCCATCCGAACCAGATGGTATTGTTAGAAACAGTCTTAGAAATAAGTCTCTCTTAAGCTCTTGGAAACTCTTCTCGCATTCTTCACTCCAAACGAATTTTGTATCCTTAGGAGTTAGTTGGGTTAATGAAGTAGCAATTGAAAACCCTTCCACGAATCTCCGATAATAACCAAATAAGCCCAAAAAACTACGACTTGATCCACATGACTTCGGTTGCTCCAACTTTGTATTGCTTCAATCTTCACGGATCAATGAGATACTCCATGTTTCGACACCATGTGCCCAAGGAATGCTACTTCCTCGCCGAACTCGCATTTCTTCAATTTGGCATATAGTTAGTTTTCACGGGAAGCCTTTGGAGTACCAACTTTAAATGGTGCTCATGATCTTCACGACTTTTGGAAAATATGAGGATGTCATCAATAAAGACAACAACAAACCGATCCAAATATTCCTTAAATACTCGGTTCATCATATCCATGAAAGTCATAGGGAGCATTAGTCGGTCAAAGACATGACTAAGAATTCATAATGCCCATACCGAGTTCTCAAGGCGGTCTTTGGAATATCCTCGGTTCTAATCTTGGTGATGATATCGAATCGAAGATCAATTTTGAAAAGAATTGTGCCCTTACAACCGGTCAAACAAGTCATCAATACGAGGTGAGGATACCTATTCTTGATGGTGACATGGTTCAATTCCCGATAGTCAATACAAAATCGCGCATACTCCCGCTCTTCTTCTTTACAAATAAAACAGAGCACCCCAAGGAGATGTACTAGGGGACGAATGAAACCGATGTCCAACAATTCACAGTAGTTTGACCTTTAACTCCTCGAAGTTCAATAGGAGCCATTCGATATGGGGTTTTAGAAATGGGCTTTGTACCAGGTTCAAGATCAATAAAGAATTCAACTTCACGTTACGGGGTGTGGCATCGGAAGTTCTTCAGAAATCGTCAGGAAAGTCAATAACAACAGAATATTATTCAAATTTGACGTGTCTTTATTCAAATCCATAACATGGGCTAAGAAAGCTTGACATCCGTTTTTCAATAAACGAATAGCTTTATGATTAGATATGACGGTTGATTGATTTTAATGGTTTAGTTGCTTGAATTAAATCTAACAGGTTGGTTAGAATATGAAAACTAACAACCTTACGAAAACAATCAATTTTGGCATGATGAGTAGTTAACCAATCAATCCCTAAAATCACATCAAAAGCAAGTATCTTTAAAGAGATAAGGTCAATGGTAAGTAATGGTGCCAACTTGAATCAAACAAGATTTATAAACGATGGATGTGATGAAAGTTTCTCCTAACGGAGTTTCCACAGATAGTCAAAGTCTAATTTCTCCTGAGTCAAGTTTAAACGTTGAGCACACGCAGGAGAGATAAATGAATGGGTAACACCCAGGTATCAAGTAAGGTATAAACTTCCCAAGAATTTATAAATAACTTACCCTTAATCACCTCGTTTGGGTTCCTCGCATTATGACCAATCCAACAAACGCTCTTCCCTAATCGTTGACTTTGACTTTTCTCGGGATAGTCTTTTGAGTCACCGTCCCTCATTGAACTAGGTTTATTCTTTGTCTGATCTCGGCGATATGTCCTTCCTTTCCACAATTATAGCATACCTTGAATCATATGGACGGTTTGGAGATATGTCCCTCTTTCCCACGATTTATAAGCATATGGCCACGGTGGTCGTTTCTCCTCCACCAGAACCCGATTCTTTGCAAAGACTTCGCCTTCACATACGGTCGTTATTAAATCTCCTCTTTTAAAATCTCCTCCTCACTCGTTTCTTACATTTTTCATGGCCATGATTACCACCAGAGTGGTACCATTTCATCCGTCTCATTTCTTTCTCCATGAGTTATCATTATTCATTGTTGGCTCGCTATCTCCGAGTACGATCCACGTTTATGGTCCTCGATTGGTACCGTACTCGTTATCTCGCTTCTAATAATTGAGCCCTGCTTACAACATCTCGAGTAGAGAGAAAAATTTATGAGAAATGAGATCTTGGCGTATCGGGGTTTCAAACCTCTAAGAAACATCCAGCGTCATCGTTCCTCATTCTCCACCAAATGAGGTGCAAACTCGGATAACTCTATGCAAACTTTGCCTCGTCTTTGAGAGACACCGCCATGTTGTTACGCTCCATCCTAATAAACTCCACTTCCTTCATATAGACGAACACTTTTAGGAAATTATTTATCATTAAATAGTTTCAAACGCGTCTCCCAAGACATCTTTGAGTCTTGGTTTGGATGGGTACGCTTCACGACTCTCACCGATGATGCGCTTCGCCATGAAACATAAAGGGTGGCGAATGGAACCTTCGTTCCTCCGTGCATCCCAAGACATCGAATATCTTGGTAATTTGCTTGACCCATGTTTCCGCCGCTGATGGATCCCGCTTTCCTTAAATTCTCGGTGGTCCCAACTCTTTGAATCGCTTGGTTTGTGACAACCCGTGAATTGCTATCATTTCCTCCATTATTTTTGAACACGAGTCTCCTCAATGCGATTTTGCATGAATCGCAAAAAACTTCTAAACATCCCCTCGTTCATCATCTCGCTTTCAATGGTGTTGTTCATGGAGGAACATTGCTTGACTGTTGCGTTCTCCTCGTTGGTGAGTACAAGCGTCTCACGGTCTCATTTCCATTGTTAATATTCCCGATCGACATTCTCAAATACTGTCATAAAACAAGGGTTAATTAAGGAAATCAATATATCACATAATATCTCTATATACTGACCAACTAACAAATAAGCTTAGGTAGGACACACTAGCGAAGGTTTTACTCGTCTCTCCCCTCCTAGTTCTATTTCCATCTCCGCCGAGATCATATCCCTAAGCTCTCGATACCAACCGTAAGCCCCCAAAATAGTATACATCACCCATTCCGAGTTGTCAATACATGGTGCGTAAACAACTACAACTTTATTATTACAACAAGAAAAGCTGTGAGTTTAAATACAAATATTATCTTCTGACAATATCTATACTCAAATAAATCCTCATCACATTTATTGATACTTTATTTTACAAAAATGGTGAGGACTACTAAACAACTCTCTCTAGAACCTTCATTCCATACCCAGGCTACGTCTGCTCGCTATATTCTCATTCTCCAGAAAAAATAGAACAAAAAGGAAAAGGGTGAGCTCAACTAGCTTCGATAAAGAATATTATGACTAAGATAATATACAACAAATTATCGTTAGTCTTCAACAGGAAAAATCTAATAGAATCACAATAGACAACAAATTTTAAATCAATATTCGCAGTGAAATAATAATTCATTAGAAGAGTTAAGTAGAGAATGCAAACTACTATCTTCTATGTATGAATTTAAAAGTTCATCGCCTCTATCTTTTATCCTGTAACATCAATCGATATACATCACAGAATCAAATATTCATCTTTTACTATGGGCCAAAGATATTCATCGATTAGTCATGTTTCATTTAAACACTGCTCATCTTTGCACTATGGGCCAAAGATATTAATCGATCGGTCATGTTCATCTCAACACTGCTCATCTTTGCACTACAGCCAAAAGATATTCTTCGAAATCATTCATCTTTTTACCTACGAGGCCAAGATATTCAATAATATCATCATTTAATCTTTGAGGATGATGAAAATATTTTTAAAGAAACGAATCCAATTGAAACAAAATGACAAGGATTAAGGATTTAGGATTCGTACTTTGTTTTATCCATGTTTAAAAATACCTCAAAAATAATCATAGTGGTGTAAAATTCAAGAATGATCAAAACATGGATACAATCAAAACTAGTATCCGAATAGATATTTTGACCGAAAAGAAGAAATTTTATTTTTCGATGAATAGTCTTGATATCGTGAATAGTAACTCAGACACCAAAAGATAGAAATTCCACAAAAAACATCTTCACGCTTCCATGAATAGTACTTGTGAATAGTAACTCGTGAATAAGAACTCGTGAATAAGTAACTCCGACATGAAAAAGTTCCAAATTTGATAAAAGTTCCAACCAATATTTCAAAGATAATGATATTGAAGAAATAATATCATTTGAGAAGAAAATAACATCCTTACCTCAAAATAACCGTCTTTCAATTTGAATTTTGGATATAGTCTTGTGATGACTTGCAGACCAATAAAGACTCTCAAAATATCAAAATACTCACAAAAATACGCTCAATAATCTAGAGAGAAAGAAAACTTGTTTCGGTGTGATTTTCAATTCTAACCTAAGCGCCTATTTATAGAAAAATGCTTAGAACGCCAAAGGAGACTAAATAATAAAATATTATTATTCTTTTTTTCTTCTTCCACGCCACCTCAATTGTCAAGCCAACCATTTTGAAAATCAAACCTGCCATCTTGGAAAAAATAGCAGCCCACATGTGTTAAAACACAAGTGGGTCCCACCTTTATTAATAAAAAATCATTTTATTTTCCGAAACTTCAACAATTCATAGAAAATAGACCTACATTTCGAGAAAATACGAATTTTATGTCCATTCTGCCTGAAATCAATTCTCTACAACTTTACTGAAAGAAATTTTTCCAAATTCCAAGCGAAAAATGACCAAAATCAAGATATCTGGATAAGTTTTCTAATTTCCTTCTCTTCCTTTTCTTTCTTCCTTTCCCATAATTCTCCACTAACTCTCTCTTTCCCCACTTTCTTCTCTTACCCCACCACTTCTTCCACACACACACAAATACGTATATATATATATATATATATATACATTAAAATATTTACAATTATTAAATGATTCCAATTCTATCTTCTCTCTTCCACCTCATCTATTTATAACCCATGAATTTATTGTAAAATATCACCATCAATATATTATTAAAATAATATATTTAAATGAATTATTTTATCGTAAAAAGATAAAATATTAATTTTCAACAATTGTCATTTTAAAATTTTCTCCATCTATATCCATATAAAATCAATATTTTCCTCATCATATGAATCAATAATTAATTATTCACAAATAATATTACGTAATCATGATATTGACAACCGAGGCGGTTCCTGTGAAAAGAGGGGCTTTCAATAAGGATCTCTCCTTCTTTGGCGCGCAATTAGGTGACCAAACCTCTCCTTAGAGCGAACTTTCTGAGACATTGCCAATAATGTTTTCTAATATTATTATTCAGATAATATGAATTATTGCTCCGATAATGGAAAATACTGTGTAATGACAATTATTGAAACAACAGCAATATAAAATATCAACGCAACAATTATTGAATCAATAAAATAAAATACTGAACAGTAATTACTGTAACAATTATTGAGTAATGCCTTCTTACGTAAGAATCAATAATTGGTGCAATACCGTATCTTCTTGTTCAACAACGCCGTATTAGTGTGTTTTAACCAAATTATTCCAACATGTATAATGGTAACAACTACGCCAATTATTTTTAAACAACTTATATTTGTCGTTTCCTCATCCAATCGCTTTCACATGGGGCCCACATATGGCTGCTACTGTAAATGCAATATTCCCCGACAGATCGAATATTCCACGACCAAACGAATATTCCCCACAACAACAATGAATATTTTATAACCACTTGCTTATTTTGAAATATTTGCGTATTTAACCCCTAACTATCCACATTAATCAAATCAACCCTTACTATTTCAAAATAATAAATAGAAAAATTAAATTTCATTAATAATAAGTTGGGGTCTTCTGAAAAGTACATGGGAGGAGATAGAATTTACATTAAGAAAAATTAGAGAAGGCGAAGTGCAGAGACCCCATTTAATAAAACTCATACATTCATGCATCCAACTAAAATAAATCCAATCGCATTGGTCAATAGTCCATAATCAATCCCATTTATTATCATACACATCACCATATGCATCAATAAATAACATTCATCTCATGAATAATAAACATTTAATATATATATTGATATCATTTAATGGGCAAATTTAGTTAGTATAAAATCTATTTTGAATCAAAATAAACTCTGTGAGACCCAAATTTTATGAAATAAAAGTATTCAATTTTTCTATTTTAGTAAATGGTTAAATTGATAAAAGGTTAAAGTTAAAGGTGATATGTGAAAATTTTTCAAAGTAAACAAGTTGTATAAAATACACAGTCACTATTCACTCTAAAGTATTATTCACTCGAATATTTGGGGCACTTTTTTTGTGTCGGAGTTACTATTCACGAGTTACTATTCATGAGTTACTATTCACGAGTTACTATTAATGAGTTACTATTCACGATTTACTATTCACGAGTTACTTATTCACGATTACTATTCACGAGTTACTATTCATGAGTTACTATTCACCCTAACAAAATATTTTATGAAAATAACGACGGAGGTTTTACTGAATTAAAACCATTCTCTAGTAAAAGTCACGATGTCTGCGTTGTTGCGTAGTAAAGCACGGTATTGATTATTGATATTTATGTAAGAAGTCGGTAAGTTTGACTCAATTATTATTTATTATTAATATGAATTATTATAGCGATAATGACGTTTTGTTTTAATTATTATAGTGATAATGACATGTTGGTGGGAGGAACATCAATAATGACGTTTTGTTTTATTAAGTAATAAAATGTAAACATCTTTTATATAAAATAGAATACTTTATTAAAGTTATTCATAAATAGAATATATTATATTTTTATTATAAATAGTGTTGCATAGTGTTTTGCGTAGTATTGCATAGTGTTTTGCATAGTAAAATGTTTTTATATAAATAGAATATATTATATTTTATTTAAAAGATTTTTCTTTAAATATGACGATCATTAAAGTAAATCAATCTGACCGTTCATGGATTAGTTCTTATACGCATTCCATTTTCCTATAAATAAAGCTCATTCCTTCATTATTTTCTTACAATTCATTGAAACTATAGAGAGAAAATTATAGAAAGAAGCTATAGAGAAAATTATGAAAGAAGAAGAGTATTACGCTACTTCACTACTTCATATTCATTTCTTTTACTGTAAGGGATATTATTTGTTGTACTCTGTAAAGTGTTATTCTTTCTTATTCATGAAGAGAACTTCAATTATTCCATTCATTATTATTACATTGGAATAACTCGTAAAAGTGGCATACCTATACATAACTTTGTGATCATGGCGTACCCTATACTTGGTGAAATCCTTATATTATTCCATTCTTATTTATTCTGTTGGAATAACTCAGTATCTGCTGGAATCCCCTATACTTGGTGATCTTCTTCATTATTCCATTCTTTATTATTCTGCTGGAACATCCTCATGCATGTGTTTTACACCGACTGGTTCCGCGTCTTTATTATTCTGTTGGAACATCACATGTCGCATGTGTTTTACACCGACAGTTAAAATCTTTATTATTATTCTCGCTTGGAATATCCTATCTGTGTGTTTTACAATTCCAGATCCGGTTCCATCTTTATTATTCTGTTGGAACATCCTGTCGCCGGTGTAATTTCACGACACGTTCCGTTATTATTATTATGTTGGAATAACTTTTGTCATGCACAAGTACCGCATGCATGGTGATTTCTTTTGTTATTCCATTCTTTATTATACCCAGTTAGTTAAAACTTTGACTTCTATACTCCATGAAATTAGTAGAATATCCTTGATATTTGCATGTTTCATCCAAATCTTTTCATGGAAATATTCTTCCGATCATTCTTGAATTTTACTCTACTGAAACAAAGATCATGTTGACAATTTGGGCGTTAATAATTCATGGATTAAATAATTCTTGAACTTGTTTTATTGAATTATTATGTCATTGTCATCATCCTCATGTTATATTATGTTATCTTTGGCTTACGTGCGTAGATGAACTTAGTATGATTATGACCGAGGATCATTCGGTATAATCATGACTTGATATAAATGATGTGACAAAGTCCTCGATGGCTGTAATGCGATGATGGATAATTTTTGGTATGATTATGACCGGGGGTGATTCGGGTATAGTCATGACCATTGATAATTTGATGAAAATCCTTGGCCAAGTAGTGCGGGATGATTAGATGTGGTGGTTTATTTATTAATTTGAGTCTCAGTAGATAAAAATTGATGAAAACCTTTAAAACCTAAAAGATAGTAGACTTTATTCTCTACTTGACTCTTTTAATGGATTGCTTATTCCACCGCAGATTAAACCGTTTATCTATTGTATTTTATCGGTTTAACATTTGTTGAAGGCTAATGATAATTTATTACGCATTATCTTAGTCATAATATTTCTTCTTGGGCTAGTTGAGCTCACCTTTTCTTTCACCGTTCTCTTGAAATGAGAACATATTTGGGACAGTCGAACGGAACGAAGTAATGGTCCGGAGGATAGCATTAATAGTCCTCACTATTACGTGAAATAGTGTGATAATAGTTGTAATGAGGGCTCATTTTGAGTTTGTATAAAATCTAGTAGACAATATTTGTATTCAAACTCACGCTTTATGTCGTATTATACCCGACGCTTATGTTAGTAAGTTGTATTTGAATTTATGTACCATGTAAGTGGCGACCCAAGATGGGTGACGTATACCTAATTTTGGGAGCGTCACATAAACTCCTTTATTTTAATCCAAATTTAAATCAAAATAAAACTATTTTATTTTAATTTATCCAATTTTGAATAAAATAAACTATTTTATTTTAATCAAAATAAACTCCTTTATTTTAATTAATTATGGAATCCAATTCCAAGTAAAAAAAAATATTAAAGGAAACACGGATTATCTTTCCTATTCACAAATAAACTCCTTTATTTTGAATAATATGAAATCTTATTTCATATTTAAATAAACTCTTTTATTTAAGGAAACACTGGATTTTCTTTCCTATTCACAAATAAACTCTTTTATTTTGAATAATATGAAATCTATTTCATATCTAAATAAACTCCTTTATTTAAGGAAAAATAAAATCCATTTTCAACTCTAATTAGTTATCATGGAATCCAATTCCAACTCTAATTAGTTAAGCATCAAATTCTAATTTTAAAATTAAAAATAAACCTTTTATTTTAAGATTAAAATAAGCTATTTATTTTAATATTAAAATAAATTTTATTTTAATTATAAAATTATTAACCGTGTATATTATATAATATATGTATATAAAAGCGAAATATATATTATATATATAATATATAAGTCATCACTTAGTGCGTGTTATTTTTTTTGTTGTAAGCTCTGGTCCACGTGAGTTAACATGGTGCCAATTCCTTTTATTTTTAATGGGCCACGTGAGCTATTCATGCCAAATAAAAAAAATATGCACGGTTATTAATTATTAATAACAGTGCCCACTTGATTAATATATATTGATATGCACGGTTATTAATTATTAATAACGGTTATTAATTATTTAATTTCTAATAAATTTTATACAATAAAATTATGCCCAAATTAAATTGTTACTAAACACATATCAACATACATATCAAATCAAAACAATTAATAATTTGCATAAAGGTTTGGCTCGATGCCATTATTAGGTTTGTAATATTCATATGCTTGAATCAAATTGCAAAATAATGCTAAGCGTGTAAAAATCGAGTTTTAATAATTTACAAACCATAAACCCGATCACCCTTTATGCACAATTATTAATTAAACGAAAAGATAAAGAATAAAATCATACCCTTGAAGATCGAGCTTCCTCGTACAAGTTCACCTCAAATCCTTTTCGCGTTCGAACTTGAATCCACCGGTTTTGTTCCTTCCTTTGATCAACGTTAGCCACCCATATGTTTTGGCCTCTGAGGGTGATCCACCAAGAATTATAATGATTCAAGAAAAGGGTATTTGGCTCAAACCCTAGTTTTCTATCTCTATAGAAAAGGTACTCTCCAACAAATTGGAATTATGTCGTTGTTGTTGTAAAAGTCAACAACCCCACTACCCATAATAAGACTCCTCTTATTTATAGATGTGGGCAACCCACCTTAACAATTAAGGAATTGGATTTATTTAATTAATTAAATTCTTTTAATTAATAAGCTCCCTAATCTTATTAGGGATAATTAATTAAACTCCTTTAACTAATTTTCCTTCCTAATCCAATTAGGAATAAATGAGAATACTTATATTAAATTAATTCCTAAACTCTTTTAGAAATTAAAATAATAATAATTATAATAATATTAATAAGACTCCTCTTATTAATTTATATTTAATATTTCTAAAATATTAAATAATAAATATTAAGCTACTTAATTTATTCTATCACCATAGATTAAATTAAATATACTTAACATATTATTACGATTAT
Source organism: Panax quinquefolius (assembly GCA_020205615.1). NCBI lineage: Eukaryota > Viridiplantae > Streptophyta > Magnoliopsida > Apiales > Araliaceae > Panax > Panax quinquefolius. The sequence goes on along the minus strand of CM035172.1, from coordinate 130,633,788 downwards.
GCCATTAACTTCTTAAATAATTATTCTTCCTTTTATGGTGTGACCCTTTAGGTTCTCCATATTAAACCTAGGTTATGAATAAATCAATTAGAACAATTCTAATCTTATTTAAATAAATAAATTAAATAATTAATTTATTTAAATAAATAATATTTATTCTACAATAGGGATAAGCCTCCTAGCGATCAACGACTTTCCAGATAATATAGATTTCAACATTAATCATAAAAAAGAACCTTTGAGTAAATAGTTACCGCATAATTCAATCCTTCCATCATATGTCCCAATTAAATATAAGACATGGAATTACTTGTCAAGTCTTATTTTATTTAATTTATATGTATTTCGATCCTTAAATGCACAACTCCAAATAATGCAAATTAGAAACTCCTCTTGTTAGACGGTGCAAGAAGTTCCTTGACCTTATATCCTGATTCCAAATTTAGAAGTACTAATCTTTCGAGGTAAGGGATGTTATTTTCTTCTCAAATGATATTATTTCTTCAATATCATTATGCTAAAATATTGGTTGAAACTTTTTATCAAATTTGGAACTTTTTCATGTCGGGGTTACTATTCATGAGTTACTATTCATGAGTTACTATTCACGAAAGTTACTATTCACGAGTTACTATTCACGAAAGTACTATTCATGAGGCGTGAAGATGTTTTTTTGTGGAATTTCTATCTTTTGGTGTCTGAGTTACTATTCACGATACTATCTGACTATTCACGTATCGACACTTATTCACGAATCTAACTTTATTCATCGAAAAATAAATTTTTTCTTTTAAGTCAAAATATCTATTACGGATACTAGCTTTGATTGTATCCATGTTTTGATCATTCTTGAATTTTACACCACTATGATTATTTTTGAGGTATTGTTGACATGGATAAAACAAAGTCTGAATCCTTAATCCTTAATCCTTATCATTTTGTTTCATTGGATTCATTTCTTTAAAAATATTTTCATCATCCTCGATCTTAAATGATGATATTATTGAATATCTTTGGCTTTGTAGTGCAAAGATGAATGATTTCGAAGAATATCTTTGGCCCGTAGTGCAAAGATGAATGCGAGTTTAGATGAACATGACCAATAACTCGATGAATATCTTTGGCACTGTAGTGCAAAAGATGAATATTTGATTCGGATATATATTGATTGATGTTACAGGATAAAATATCGACGATGAACTTTTAAATTCATATATAAGAAGATAGTAGTTTGCATTCTCTACTTAACTCTTCTAATGAATTATTATTTCATTGCGAATATTGATTTAAAATTTGTTGTCTATTGTATTCTATTAGATTTTCCTGTTGAAGACTAACGATAATTTGTTGTATATTATCTTAGTCATAATATTCTTTATCGGGCTAGTTGAGCTCACCCTTTTCCTTTTTGTTCCATTTTTCTTCTCAGAGGCGAGAATATAGCGAGCGAAGCCTGGGGTATGGAATGAAGGTTCTAGAAAGAGTTGTTTAGTAGTCCTCACCATTTTTGTAAAATAATGTATCAATAAATGTGATGAGGATTTATTTGAGTATAGATATTGTCTAGAAGATAATATTTGTATTCAAACTCACAGTTTCTTGTTGTAATAATAAAGTTTTAGTTGTTTACATACCATGTATTGACAACTCGGAATGGGTGATGTATACCTATTTTGGGGGCGTCTTTGGTTGGTATCGAGAGCTTAGGGATATGATCTCCGGCGGAGATCGGGGAATAGAACTAGGAGGGAGAGACGAATAAATCCTTCGCTAGTGTGTCCTACCTAAGCTTATTTGTTAGTTGGTCAAGATATAGGGATATTATGTGATATATTGATTTCCTTAATTAACCCTTCTTTTACGACGATGATTTGAGAATGTCGATCGAGAATATTAACAATGGAAATGAGACCGTGGAGACGCTTTGTACTCACCAACAAGGAGAAGCGTTACAACAATTTGGCAATGTTCCTCCTGTGAACAACACCACTTGACGCGATGATGAACGAGGAATGTTTAGAAGCTTTTGCGATTCATGCAAAATCGCATTTACGAGAGAGACTTCGTGTTCAAAATACTGAGGAGGAAATGATAGCAATTCACGGGTTGTCACAAACCCAAGCGCTTCAAAGAGTCAGGACCACCGAATTTAAGGAAAGCGGATCCGATCACGGCAGAAACATGGGTCAAGCAAATTACCAAGATATTCGATGTCTTGGGATGCACGGAGGAACGAAGGTTTCATTCGCCACCTTTATGTTCCGTGGCGAAGCGGATCATCGGTGGAGTCTCAAGCTGCACTCTATCCAAATTTCCGCTTTTCAAGATGTCTTGGGGAGACATTTCAGAAACTATTTAATGACAAATACTTTCACGAAAGTGTTCGTCATATGAAGAAAGTGGAGTTTATTAGGCGGGCGGAGAACAACATGACGTTGTCTCAAGACGAGGCAAAGTTTGCGAGTTATCCGTGTTTGCACCTCATTTGGTGGAGAATGAGGAACGATGACGCGGATGTTTCTTAGAGGTTTGAAACCCAAGAATACGTCAATATCTCATTTCTCATAAATTTTCTCTCTATTCGGATGTTGTAAATGTGGCTCAATTATTAGAATGCGAGATAACGAGTACGATCAATCGAGGACCACAACCGAGGATCGTATTGCAGATAGCGATCAACGAATAATGATAACCAATGAGAAAAAAGCAGACGGACAAAATGGTAACCACTCGGTGGTAATCATGCCATGAAAATAGAAGAAGCGAGTCGGGAGGAGATTTTAAAAGAGAGATTTAACAACGACCATGTGAAGACGACGAAGGTCTTGTGAAGAATCGGTTCTAAGGGAGGAGAACGACCACCCATCATATGTTAGAAATGCGGAAAAGAGGACATATCGGTCAAGCGCCCTACAGATTCAAGGTATGCTATAATTGTGGAAAGGAAGGACATATCGCTCGAGATTATACGATGAGCAAAACCTAGTTTAATGGGGGATCATGACTCAAAAGATCGTCCCGAAAAAGGCAAAGTCAATCGATTCCGGAAGAAAGGCGTTTGTTGTGACCGGTCAAAATGCGAGGAACCCAAACGAGGTGATCACGGGTAAGCTATTTCTAAATTCTTGTGAAGTTTATACCTTACTTGATCAAATCTGCTACCCATTCATTTATCTCTCTTGCATGTGCTCAACGCTTAAACTTGACTCGGAGAAATTAGACTTTGACCTATCTCGTGGAAACTCCGTTAGGAGAAACTTTCATCACATCCACTTTGTTTATAAATCTTGTTTGATTCAAGTTGGCACCATTACCTTACCACATTGACCTTATCTCTTTAAAGATACTTGCTTTTTATGTGATTTTAGGGATTGATTGGTTAACTCACTCATCATGCCAAAATTGATTGTTTTACGTAAGGTTGTTAGTTTTCATATTCCTAACCAACCTGTTGTATGCGATTCAAGCAACTAAACCATTAAAATCAATCACTTGTCATATCTAATCATAAAGCTATTCGTTTATTGAAAAGCGGATGTCAAGCTTTCTTAGCCCATATTATGGATTTGAATAAGGACACGTCAAATTTGAATAATATTCTGTTGTTATTGACTTTCCCGACGTATTTCTGAAGAACTTCCCGGTCTACCCCGTAACGTGAAGTTGAATTCTTTATTGATCTTGAATCGCATAAAGCCCATTTCTAAAACCCCATGTCGAATGGCTCTGATGAACTTCGAGAGTTAAAGGTCCAACTTCTGAGAATTGTTGGACATCTGTTTCATTAAATCTAAGTACATCTCCTCGGGGTGCTTCTATTTTATTAAGTAAAGAAGAAAGACGGAGTATGCGACTTTGTATTGACTATCGGGAATTGAACCATGTCACCATCAAGAATAGGTATCCTCACCTCGTATTGATGACTTGTTTGACCAACAGAAGTAGGCACAATTCTTTTCAAAATCGATCTTAGCTTACGGATATCATCAATTTGAAGATTAACCGAGGATATTCCAAAGACGCCTTTCAAAACCTCGGTATGGGCATTATGAATTTTTAGTCATGTCTTTCTTGGATGACTAATGCTCCCCGACTTTCATGGATATGATGAACCGAAGTATTTAAGGAATATTTGGATCGGTTTGTTGTTGTCTTTTATTGATGACATCCTCATATATTCCAAAAGTCGTGAAGATCATGAGTACCATTTGAAAGTTTGGTACTCCAAAGGCTTCGTGAAAACAAACTATATGCCAAATTGAAGAAATGCGAGTTTTGGCTTGAGGAAGTAGCATTTCTTGGAGCACGGGTGTCGTCGAAACATGGAGTATCCATTGATCCCATGAAGATTGAAGCAATACAAAGTTGGGAGCAACCGAAGTGGATCAAGTATTATAGCTTTTTGGGCTTAGTTGGTTATTATCGGAGATTCGTGGAAGGGTTTCTCAAATCGCTACTCCATTAACTCGCCTAACTCAAAAGGATACGAAAATTGTTTGGAGCGAAGAATCGCGAGAAGAGTTTCTAAGAGCTTAAGAGAGACTTATTTCTAAGACTGTTCTAACAATACCATCCGGTTCGGATGGATTTGTTATCTCTGTGATGATGCTTAGGTGCAAAGGTTTAGGATGTGTTCTCATGCAACGTGGGAAAGTCATAGCCTATGCCTCATGACAACTTAAAGAGTATGAGAGGAATTATCCTACTCATGATCTAGAGTTAAGGCGATCGTTCAAGCGCTTAAAGATATGGAGGCACTATCTATATGGGGAGAAAGTGGAGATATATTGAGACCATAAAAGCCTTAAATATTTCTTCACTCAAAAGAACTCAACATGCGGCAATGACGTTGGCTCGAGCTATTGAAGACTACGACCACACTACTCAATACCATCTTGAAAAAGCGAGCGTGGTAGGCGACGTTGAGTAGAATATCATATGCGGGGAATGAGTGCGATGATGTCAAGTATACGCGTAGAGCCAACTTTAATAGAAAAAGTTAAGGTTCTTTCAAGCCACCTTGAGCCGGGTGATGCGTATGAAGAAAAAGTACAAGAAGGAGCTATTCCTAAGCGAGAATTGATGAAGAAGGAATACTTGAGTCCACTCCGGACTTTGTGTCCCTAACGACTCTTATTTGAAGTACAAGATTATGATGGAGGCACAATACACCATTTGCAATCAATCCACGGAAGTACTAAAATGTATCGTGATCTTGACATACATTTTGGTGGAACAATATGAAGAGAGAGAGATTGCAAAGTTTATCTCAATGTGTTTAACTTGTCAACGTGTAAAGGCGAGCATCTAGTACCTAAGGGTCCGTTGCAACCACTTGAGATTACGACAACAACAAATGCGATCGAGCAAGTATGCCATGTTGCTAACTCTTTCAGGTCCCAACAATGTTGTTTACTTCACCCACCTCATCCCAACATATTGAGAACGACATTTCGTCCATATAATGCTTGAATGGAGCCACACCTATACTTGCACGATAAGCTGTTGTTGTAGGAGAATTCCACCAATGGTAAATACTTATCCCAACTACCCTTGAAGTCTAGGACACAGTAGTCTTAATAGATCTTCAAGAGTTTGAATAGTCCTCTCTCGATTGTCCGTCTGTTTGGGGATGGTATCTTAGAACTAAATCGCAAATCCGTGCCCATAGCTTTTTTGCAAGCTAACCCAAAATCTTGAAGTGAATCTTGGGTCACGATCCGAAACTATGGATATGGCATGCCATGCAACCTCACAATCTCATTCACGTATATACTAGCAAGACGTTCAAGTGAATAAGTCTCCGTGTCGGCAAGAAATGAGCGAGACTTGGTTAATCTATCAACAATAACCCAAATAGCATTGATGCCTGAGAAACCGTAGGAAGACCCGTAGAATGAAATCCATGGTAATGTGTTCCCACTTCCATTTCGAATCTCAAGTGGTTGCAACGGACCCTTAGGTACCGGATGTCGCCTTTACACGCTGACAAGTTAAACACATTGAGATAAACTTTGCAATCTCTCTCTTCATATTGTTCCACCAAAATGTATGTAACCGAAGATCACGATACATTTTAGTACTTCCAGATGGATTGCAAATGGTGTATTGTGTGCCTCCATCATAATCTTGTACTTCAAAATCGAGTCGTTAGGAACACAAAGTCTAGAGTGGACTCAAGTATTCCTTCTTCATCAATTCTCGCCCTATCAGCTCCTTCTTCAGACTTTCTTCTTCATACGCATTTCCAAGATGCGGTGGCTCGAGCAACCTTAACTTTTTCTATTAAAGTTGGCTCTATGTATACTTGACATCATCGCACTTCGCTTCCGCATATGATGATCTTTTACTCAACGCGTCGGCTACCACGCTCGCTTTTCTAGGATGGTATTGAATAGTGTGGTCGTAGTCTTTCAATAGCTCGAGCCAACGTCACCGTCGCATGTTGAGTTCTTTTTTAGTGAAGAAATATTTAAGGCTTTTTATGGTGCAAATATATCTCCACTTTCTCCCCATATAGATAGTGCCTCCATATCTTTAAGCCATGAAAACGATCGGGCGCTAACTCTAGATCATGGTAGGATAATTCCTCTCATACTCTTTTAAGTTATCATGAGGCATATGTGCTATGACTTTCCCACGTTGCATGAGAACACATCCTAACCCTTTGCTCAAGCATCATTTGAGATAACAAATCTATCCGAACCAGGATGGTATTGTTGAACAAAGTGCCAAAATAAGTCTCCTCTTAAGCTCTTGGAAACTCTTCTCGCATTCTTCGCCCAAACGAATTTTGTATCCTTCCGAGTCACTTAGGTTAATGGAGTAGCGATTCGAGAAAACCCTTCCACGAATCTCCGATAATAACCAAATAAGCCCAAAACACTACGTCTTGATCCAATCGACTTTGGTTGCTCCCAACTTTGTATTGCTTCAATCTTGGCGGATCAACAGATACTCCATGTTTCGACACCACGTGCTCAAGGAATGCTACTTCCTCAAGCCGTAACTCGTATTTCTTTAATTTGGCATATAGTTTGTTTTCACGAAGCCTTTGGAGTACCAAATTTTCAAATGGTGCTCATGATTTTCACGACTTTTGGAATATATAAGGATGTCATCAATAAAGACAACAACAAACCGATCCAAATATTCCTTGAATACTCTTGTTCATCATATCCATGAAAGTCATAGAGCATTAGTCATCCAAAGACATGACTAAGAATTCATAATGCCCATACCGAAGTTACAAGGCGCCTTTGAATATCCTCGCCTAATCTTCACCGATGATATCCGTAATCGAAGATCGATTTTGAAAAGAATTGTGCCTCGTAAATCGGTCAAACAAGTCATCAATACGAGGTGAGGGATACCTATTCTTGATGGTGACATGGTTCAATTCCTCGATAGTCAATAAAAGTCGCATACTCCGCCTTTCTTCTTTATTTAATAAAACAGAGCACCCCAAGGAGATGTACTAGAATGAATGAAACCGATGTCCAACAATTCTCGTAGTTGGACCTTTAACTCCAAGTTTAATAGGAGCCATTCGATATGGGGTTTTAAAAATGGGCTTTGTACATTCAAGATCAATAAAGAATTCAACTTCACGTTCGGGGTAGACCGGAAGTTCTTCAGAAATACGTCGGGAAAGTCAATAACAACAGAATATTATTCAAATTTGACGTGTCTTTATTCAAATCCATAACATGGGCTAAGAAAGCTTGACATCCGCTTTTCAATAAACGAATAGCTTTATGATTAGATATGATGTTGATTTATTTTAATGGTTTAGTTGCTTGAATCCGTATAACAAAGTTGGTTAGGAATATGAAAACTAACAACCTTACGAAAACAATCAATTTTGGCATGATGAGTAGTTAACCAATCAATCCCTAAAATCACATCAAAAGCAAGTATCTTTAAAGAGATAAGGTCAACAGTGTATGTAATGGTGCCAACTTGAATCAAAACAAGATTTATAAACAAAGGATGTGATGAAAGTTTCTCCCAACAGAGTTTCCACAGATAGGTCAAAGTCTAATTTCTCCTGAGTCAAGTTTAAACGTTGAGCACAAAGCGGAGAGATAAATGAATGGGTAAGACCGGGATCGAAGTAAGGTATAAACTTCGCAAGAATTTATAAATAAATTACCGTGATCACCTCGTTTGGGTTCCTCGATTTTGACTTCCGATACTACAACAAACGCTTCTTACGAGAACCATTGACTTTGACTTTTACGGGATAATCTTTCGAGTCACCGTCTCACCGAACTAGGTTTCACATCAGATAATCTCGAAAGCGATATGTCCTTCCTTTCCACAATTATAGCATACCTTGAACTGCTGTGATGGTTTGGGTGATATGCCCCTCTTCCCGCATTTATAGCATATGACCGGTGGTCGCTCCTCCCTTAGAACCAGTTCGCATTGACCGCGTCTTCACATGGTCGTTGTTAAATCTCCTCTTTTAAAATCTCCTCCCCGACTCGCTTCTTCTATTTTCATGGCATGATTACCACCAAGTAGGGTTATTATTTTCATCCGTTTTTCTTTCTCCGTTGGTTATCATTATTCTGCTGACCGCTATCTCTGTACGATCCTCGGGTTATGGTCCTCGGTTGACCAGTACTCGTTATCTCGCTCTAATAATTGAGCCTGTTTATAACATCCGAATAGAGAAAGTTTATGAGAAATGAGATATCGATGATATCGGTTTCAAACCTCTAAGAAACATCCGCCACATACTGGTCCTCATTCTCCACCAAATGAGGTCTGGCTTTGATAACTCGCAAACTTTGCCTCGCATCGAGACACCGCCACGTTGTTTTGCTCTAATCGATGAACTCCACTTCCTTCATATAGACGAACACTTTCGTGAAAGTATTTGTCATTAAATAGTTTTTAAACGCTTCCTCAAGACATGCCGAAAGGCAATGACGGGTACGCTTCATGATTTCTACCAAGAGTCCGCCTCGCCACTTAACATAAAGAGAGCGAATGGAACCTTCATTTCCTCCGCGTGCATCCCAAGACATCGAATATCTTGTAATTTGTTGACCCATGTTTCCGCCATGATCGGATCCGGCTTTCCTTAAATTCGGTAGTCCCAACTCTTCAATCGCTTAGATGTGACAACCTGTGAATTGCTATCATTTCTCCTCAGATTTTGAACACAGTCTCCTCATTCGATTTTGCATGAACTGCAAAAACTTCTAAACATCCCTCATTCATCATCTCGCCAAGGTGGTTGTTCACAGGAGGAACATTGCCACTGTATGCACGCTCTCCTCGTTGGTGAGTCTGAAGTGTCTCCACTGGCCTCATTTCCATTGTTAATATTCTCAATTCGACATTCTCAAATCATCGCCATAAAATAAGTTAATTAAGGAAATCAATATATCACATAATATCCTTATATACTCGACCAACTAAAAAATAAGCTTAGTAGGACACACTAGCCAAGGATTTACTCTGCCTCTCCCTCCTAGTTCTATTCCCGATCTCCTGGAGAGATCATATCCTAAGCTTCGATACCAACCGTGACGCCCCAAAATAGGTATACATCACCTATTCCTGTTGTCAATACATGGTAAACAACTACAACTTTATTATTACAATCAGAAAAGCTGTGAGTTTGAATACAAATATTATCTTCTTGCATAATATCTATACTCAAATAAATCCTCATCAAATTTATTGATACATTATTTTACAAAATGGTGAGGACTACTAAACAATTCTTCTAAAACCTTCATTCCATACCTCGACTTTCAGTACTTTCATTATATTCTCGCCTCCCGAGAAAAAAATGGAACAAAAAAGAAAAGGTGAGCTCAACTAGCCCAAGAAAGAATATTACGACTAAGATAATATACAACAAATTACCAATTAGTCTTTCAACAAGTAAAAAATCTAATAGAATACAATAGATAACAAATTTTAAATCAATATTCGCAGCAAAATAATAATTCATTAGAAGAGTTAAGTAGAATGCAAACTACTATAGTACATGATGAATTTAAAAGTTCATCGCCTATCTTTATCCCCAGAACATCAATCAATATACATCTGAATCAAATATTCATCTTTGCACTACAGCCAAAGATATTCATCGATTGGTCATGTTCATCTAAACACTGCTCATCTGCAGACTACGCGGCCAAAGATATTCTTCGAAATCATTCATCTTCAGACTACGGGCCAAAGATATTCCATAATATCATCATTAAATTCAAGATGATGAAATTTTTTTAAAGAAACAAATCCAAAGGAAACAAAATGACAAGGATTAAGGATTAAGGATTCAGACTTGGTTTTATCCACGTCCAAAAATACCTCAAAAATAATCATAAGGGTGTAAAATTCAAGAATGATCAAAAACATTGATACAATCAAAGCTAGTATCCGTATAGATATTTTCGGACAAAAGAAGAAATTTTATTTTCAAGAATAGTAAATCCGACACCAAAAGATAGAAATTTCCCAAAAACATCTTCACGCTTCATACGAATAATAAGACTTTGAATAGTAAATCGTGAATAAGAACTCATACTTAATAAGAATCGTGAATAAGAACTCGTGAATAAGAATTCCGCTAATAACCGAACTCAGCTTGAAGAACCCCGAGTACGAAAAAGTTCCAAATTTGATAAAAAGTTTCAACCAATATTTCAAAGATAATGATATCAAGAAATAATATCATTTGAGAAGAAAATAACATCCTTTACCTCGAAAGATTAGTACTTAAAATTGAATACCTGATATAATAATAAGGAACTCGCAATCGCCTAACAATACTCAAAGTATACTCAAAATACTCACAAGAATACGCCTCGATAATATAGAGAGAAAACTTCAGCTTGGTGTGATTTTCAATTCTAACCCAAGACACCTATTTATAGGAAATCGCTAGAACCAAAGCGAAAATTTAATAAATTAATAATATAATTATATAAATTTCCTCATGATGCCTAGAATCTGATTTCAGCCATCAAACACATGCCACATTCTAGAAAAAGTAAGAAAAACGTTTTCTAAGTTTAAATATTTTAAACTTCCAAAAATCAATTATTTTAACTTGAACTTCAATAATTCATAATAAATAGCCCTTTCATCAGAAAATTCAAATCTCGCGTGTTTTTATAGGAAATTCAATTCTCTACAACTTTGCGTAAGAAAGTTTTCCAAATTCCAAATAGAAATTGACCGAAATCCACAAATGGGGCGATTTTATGTGCTATAATCAAATTTCAAATAATAAATGGGGTCCACCGACATGTTTAACATGTTTTAAACATTTATTGCAACAAAATACTCTTCCTCCTCAGATACTCATATATCCCACATTCGTTGTAAAAATATCACCATTATTATATTATTTAAATGAATTATTTTATAAGAAAAAGATAAAATTTCAATTTTCAACAATCATCACATTAAAAATTTTCTCCATCTATATCCACATAAAATCAATATTTTCCTCATCATATGAATCAATAATTAATTATTCATAAATAATATTCTGAGAATCACAATATTGAACAACCAGCAGCCCTGGAAAGAGGGGCTTTCCAATAAGAATCTCTCCTTATCTGGCGCCGAATTAGTGACCAAACCTCTCCTTGATAAAGACTTTCTAGACATCGCCAATAATGTTATCTAATAATATTATTCGGATAATATGAATTATTGCTTCGATAATGAAAATACCGTAATGACAATTATCAAACAACAAAGAATATAAAATATCAACGCAAAGAATTATTAATAAAATAATCGAAACAATGTAATTATCAGTAACCATTATTGAAAGTGCCTTCTTCACGTGAAGAATCAATAATTGGTGCAATACTAAATGCCATCACATGTTTTAACCAATTTAGTATTTTAATGTGATTATCTGGAATAACTACAACCAAGTATTTTAAACAACTTATATTTGTTGCTTTCTTCATCCAATCGCTTTCCATTACGGGGGCCCACATGGTCAAGTCAAGCGGGTCGCATTTAATATTCCCATAAGTATTTAATATTCCACGACCAAACAAATATTCTCCTACAACAATGAATATTTTATAACCACTTGCTTATTTTTGAAATATTTAGTATTTTACCCCTAACTATCCACATTAATCAAATCAACCCTTACTATTTCAAAATAATAAATAGAGAAAATTAAATTTCATTAATAATAAGTTGGGGTCTTACATTCTCGGGAGCATAAACCCATCACATGTATAAATATCTCTAATCTGTGTAAAAAATAGCAACAAATAAAGAATGGAAGATCGATACGAATAAAATAATGGGTCAATTCTTACCGAAATTACACAAATAAAGAAAGGGTATACCGAATCGAAGTCGAGATCTGGGCATAGACTTTGATTCTTGGTCTTCCTGCTTGATTCGAATTTTGCTAGGAAGGTTTTGTGAAGGAGAAAAATAGGGCATTGCAGCTCACGTTTTGTTTTGGACAGAGGAGAGAGAACGTTAAAAAAGAATAACACGGAGGCTTAAATAAGAATGCTCTTTAAGAGAGTAATGCTCTTTAAGGAGGTTGCTCCTGAACGGGGCCGTGTATATATAACTCTGAAACTTCCAATAAAATATAACATAGCTAGTAAAAAAAAATACATTCGATCTGTATCTACGGTATGAATGGCATATTTAAATTAAAAGATAGTGGAAGAAGTTCAAATCAAATCTTTCTTTGCATAAGTAGATCGGAAGGGTTCAAAACGTGAATAAATATAGAAAATAAAACAGATGAAAATAGGTTCAATTGTAATTAATGGAGAAATGTAAAAATCAATTCATTATATATCTTTGAAACTTCCAAGAAAATATAAAATAAAAATAAAAAAAATCAATCGATCCAGTAGACAAAGAATGAATGACATGTTTAAATTGATTTTGGATATTAAACTTCAAACTTACTGCGAATTCCATTTGAAGAACAATGTTTAATTTCGAGAACTTGTTGTCGAATTGCGAGATGATTACTTTTAGGGTTCTTCCGTTACTTTAATCCGCTGTATATACTCAGCTTTATTCGAATTTTGGCACTGTATATCTGTACCTTTGTTACCTTTTTGATTTGCAGCTGATTGATTCTAGGGTTCTTCCGGTTTGTCCAATTCGCACAACTTTGTTACCTTTCCCCCTTTGAAGCTAATTAACCCGTCCACGAGTATGTATAATTTTGGCACTGTATTTCTATTGATTTTTCTTGGCTAAGTGGGGAAGGTGGGGGCATAAGCGACCAAAAATTATACTTAATACGTCCGCTAGTAAGTCTAGCGGACAGGTTTTTCTCAATTATATCACAGCCATTCATTAATTAGACGGACGGTATAAATGTTATATGCTATTTTTTGATCCATAGCAAATAGATGTTATGGATCATTCTCCATATATATATATATATATATATATATATATATATTATTAGCCATAATCATTTTCCTTATCAATAAAATTATTGGGCTCTCCTTGGATCATGTTATCTTTGAGTCATGGTTGATCCGGCCACTGGGTCATTTCTATTATTATTATTTGGGCTTAGTCATTATATCGGCCCATTATACAAATTATCACTTAACCCAACTTTGACTCAAAGAATCATTATGCCAAATGACGTTTGATTATGGTGTCTGGCCACTTTCTTGCACGGGCATTAATGAGGATGGGACTCAGTGGCCGTGATGGCAAATAATGCAATGAGGGGTGAAGGTAGGTATCACTTTCTACCGAAATGACCCCAAGTGAGGAAAAAAGTGCTTTAAGGTGGTGGGTGTACAAGAAACCGGATAGTGGAGTATCGTGAGGCTAAGATCACATAAGAGGTGAATAACACACACATTTCAATTAGAATTCTTATTCTATCTCTCTCGATTAATTAGATAATATTTTTCTCCATTGTTAACCTTGTGATCGCTCAGATCGACTCTCACGCCGAGTTATCCCTCAAATCTGGTCGTGCCATCCAAGCTTTTAGTGTTGAATTCGCCGAATCGCGGTGATATTGACGCGCGTCTTGGTGATTGGGACGTGAGAAAGATCTTCGGCGTTAACATCATGCCAAGAGAGGGGGGTGAGTTCTAGTGTCCTCAATATTTTTCAATCACAAATCGTGTTTGTTCACGCCGATATTCATGGTGAAGAGTAGAACACCTACACTTAAGGAAGCTGAGGGTCGCAAAGAATCGACACCCCGAGTGTCTCACGAGGATCGTTTCTGGGACCGTAATAAGTGTTCATGCAACAAAGACGTCCAAACGATCCTCAAGATTTTCTATTGAATAAGATGGGTAAGTGCTAAGCGAGGTTAGTCTCACCCTACTCGATAAAGCGTCACGCCATGGCTCTTAAATGAGTAGAAGGCACTTCACCTGTAACCTTCGATACCGAGAGACCAAGATGAAAAAGCTTCACGATCGCTAAGACGGCCGATGAAGATGGAGCTATGGAAGTACTTGTGAAGCAACGACGTGATATAAATGGGAACAGATGGCCTTGATGATGTAGTTGAGAGATGAAGAACTCAGTTATAATCAATCCGAAGAGCAAGGATACCGAAGTGGAAAAGAACCTGTTCATTCAGGACGAGAGTCTCGAGGTCAAAATCGAGAAAGAAGAAGATCCCGAAGCCCTACTCCTCAAAGATCGAGGAGGGTACATCACCTCGCCGATTCTAAGGAGCAGGTTGTCAAGAGAATCTGAGAGGTCGATCCAGGGATCGACTCAAATCACAAAGAAAGCCCTTGTTGTTGCACATTCTCGCCTCAGTGCCCGGGCATAAAGACGAAGCATATCTAGAGATTGTACTCCCGAGAGTCTATTGAGGGTACACCACCTGTAGACTACCGTCACCGGAAGAAGCCCTTCTAGAGTCAAGGTTCTATCAAAGTTAACCGGCCTACTCAGGGAGGAGAAAAGGAGTCACCGGAAAAGGAAGCATCATCTCAACGTAAGGTGTAGAGTATTTGGTTAAAGAGTTAAAGAACTTGGGCAACTGCAAAAGCTAAAAGACGAAGGACACTTCGAAAGAAGGCATCCCTTTTTCTAGCGGAGATTCTTAAAGAAAAAGTCGACCCTACCAAGAAGTTGCCCCATATTGAGAAGTTATGATGGATCGTGGATCCTATGACCACAAATGAGCGCTCAATCGATCGATGGATTATTACGACTTTAGCGATGTCGCTAAGTGTCATACTTTTGTCTAACACTCGGAAAGAATACCCGGCGTTGGATGGGATGTTGCCCTCAGATTCATTTCATCTTGGGCGATATGTGCAAGAATTTCATGCTCGCTTTGGAGCAACAAAGAAGGGGAAACCAATCGTTCGTTGGCTGCCAGGTTCGACTGATTTTCGAATGAGTCTTTGGGCCAATATGTGAAGAAATTCCGTGAAGTTGACTACCAAGTGATGGACTTGAATGATCTACAAGCTTTGACCGTTTCTGAATGGGTTAGATTTGGTCAAATCTGAGAAGTTAGTGAAGAAGTTGATGTTTCATCACCCGGAATCTTGCTGAAGCCTTTGACAAAGTCAAGGTTATATCGTGGTGGAGGAAGCGTAGACAAATATCAAATGTCCTACTTCAGACCTTCCATTAAGGAGACAGACCGGATAAACCGATAAAGACCAGTAGAAAGAATGAGGGTAATAAAGACCGTCAAG